>VXAA01000712.1:1271362-1312673 GCA_013399115.1 Anseranas semipalmata
CATTCAGGAGCAGACCCTCGTCAATCCGTGTGGACTAGCTGTTGAGGCATGTGGAGTTATGCATGCCCTGTATGGCTAAGTACTTGGTTTGCAGGAGATGCTGAAACCCAGCTACTTCAGCCCGTAAATGCAGGAGACTGATTTAGCCATTTTGCTGGATGCAAATTGTGCAAAGTATTGTTTTGTTATGGTGTAATGTAGCAAGGGGACTTTGACAGTTACAGGTAGTAGCTTTATGGATGGTAGAGGAGACTGTAGCCACCCCAGGAGCATTCATAAAGCCTGGGGTGTGGTTATAGGGTTGCTGACTCCTTATGCTAGTTTTCTTAACGTTTTTCTCTCCCCACAGATTTTGAAGACAAGCTGGCATATGTCAGTGTCCTTTATTTTCACTCGCAGCTCCCCCTCCATCTCCTGCTACTTCAAAGTTTAATTCTGAATGAATTTGTTGGTGCAAATGTGGAGGTACTGACTTCGATTAAAAACCAGTTTTATCCTCTAATGAAGACCAGGGCTGCTGTCTTCAGCATTAGCAGGTCTAGATCAGATTTTCAGAGAACACATAGACAAATGGCAAATGTGGTCATTATAAACATAGGTATATTTCAGACAAATAGTTGGTGTTCCACATGCCAGCTTTGTACTTTTAATCAAAGTCTTATGGATTTTTTTTTTTCCTGTAAGCTCAACCCTCCCTCCAGGGCTAAGCTTTCTAGGAACAAACAGACCAGGGCTGCGTGTGTACTGGAAGGCAGGAGACCTGTCTACAACTGCCTTATCCAGCTGTGCAAAAATGTTTAGGCTCAGGTTCTTCTTTTGAAAGGCTCTATTTCAAGGAGCTTTTATGTTGCAAAAATGACATACTAAGTTGTAATTGTGCCTGATTTCCACACTGCATGGATATCAAATGCCAAATTCCATCGAGTCAGTCTAATTTAACAAAGACAGATTCCACAGATATTTCTGTACATTTCCTCTTGCCTCCCTCTGTGAGCATTGGCAACTACTGTCTTCTCATTGATTGTGATAAGGCTGGGGGAGGGAGCAGCAGAACAGTTCGGTGCATGAAGAATGCCTGTAAAAGCAAAGCGCTTCAAAGGAGTGAACCCCCCTTTTATTTCTGAGCACTCAGTCACGGACTAACTTCTTTCATTTTCATGATGAAGGTAATTACGTTTCAGGTCAACCATATTTATTGTTTGATTCAGTCAGAACATGCCAGCAATGATTTGAGAGGGGTTGGGTGGTGGATATAAATCACAGGGACTTTATCCTAGAGAAATCCTCCTTGAGCCCTTCCACCCTTTTCCCCTTATGTGTGCAGACAGATGCGTAGGCACAGAAGTGTGTGTATTGACCGCAATCTATGAGACTCAGCTTTATTTCTCATACTGCCTGCTCAACCTTTTTCAGGTCCTCATCTGTGTCTGTTATAATCCGTGTTTGTATCAGTGCTGATGTAGAGAGTGGATCTGCTGCACGAACGAATCCAGTGTGTGTTGTAGAGGAGCGCTGTTGCTTTCCGAGCCCCTGCTGCGTTACTTACAGCGGCTGGAAGGTGCCGTGTGAATGAGGTGGGGGATTGGAAGAGGAGAGGAATGGCCTCATTGCTGAGGAAGCTGCTTGGGGGAGCTGGATTCCCTCTCTGTCTCTGAAACAGAGTTGCACCCACAGCACTGTGCTATTTGACTATTCAGTTTCTAGGCTTTTAATAATTCCAATAGGGAGAGGTTTTTCCCTTAACCCCTGCAACTTCAGTGGCTGCAGAAGGACAAGGCAAAATTTTATGCGGTTTCCTATGAATTGAAGTGAGTTCAGCCCTCGAGGTAATGCTGTTTGGAAGGTCAACCATGCACACAACGAAGCAAGGAAAGCACAGTTAAATGCGCTTGGCTGCAGAACTTGCTGAAGATTAAAGCTGTTGTGCAGACTGCATCGCATTTTCCTCCTAAGGTAAAGATTCCTCTAGGACTGAACTCCCTCCAGCAGTCTCTGATAATCCGCTTTGTGGGGGAGAACTTAAGACTGTTATTGGCAACTGAGTATTTGAAGTGCACTGGGCATAGAAGATATTGGCCCCCGGGGAAGGGTTATGCTATTGGGAGGTACCTAGATAACTTGTCCAATCCGACTCTGCTAGGCAGAACTTCTTTTTATGGCCTCTTTTTCAGACTTACTTGGGGGCAGGAAGATTGGAGCTCCTTCCAGTCTTTGTCTGACTGATGCAGCGGAGTGGGAGACCTGGAACTTGTCTTATTCCTGTTCGTGTCTCTGGCTCTGTGCTACTTCAATGGCTGCTGCTGCCTGGCTTCAGAAACACTAGCAATCTTCCAGTTTTATTCGTTTCCCAAAATGAATGGGCTGTTATAAAGATTTTTCTCCTTTTTTCACAGGAGTCAGGGTAACCTCTAATAATGCCTGAAGTACTCAGTGGGAGTAAGGCATGCGTAAAACATCAATATTGACAACGAGATTACTGTGGCTTGTAATGTCTTCTGATTTGCAGACCCCTGCAAGCTTTGTAATGGAAGAGCAGACTCTGCTTTGAACTAAACCTTGCCATCATATGCTTGTGTGCAGCCACCACCACACCTGCCAGGTTGTCTTTCCTGGATTTCTTAGCGATAGTCCATCAGTCTGCAGATCTGGATCAGTCCCTCAACTCTGAACATCCTCATTTCATGGAGGCTGGTGCCCACAACTGAATTCTGCAGCTGGCTTTTCTCTGGCTGACAAGATGAATGACAGCCTTGGATCCCCAGAGCTAGTTACATGGGGAGAGCTCAGATATGGCTGAGAACAGGAGACGCTTGAACCCAGCTGGATTTTTATCCAGGCTTTCAAGTGGTGTGTGGTGGGATTGTCTCCTTTTTAGCCAGATCACAGCAGCAAGGAGTAATCTGGTCGTAGCCAACTGAGCTAGCTGGTAAACTTGATCCTGATGGGAGCCAAAGCACGTTGAGGGAGGTGTGTATTTGTGAATAAGAAGGGAATAATGTGCTTATGCAGAACTGGATGGGTCAGGAAGAGAGAGCCTGGCAGCCTTTGGCTCTTAGCTTTCTTAGCATGCATGGGGCACCTTCTGCTCCTGGCCTCGGTGGAGTATGTGAGTAACTAACCCCTCCTAACGATGGGCTCCAGCACACAGCGTACGGATTGCTGTTTTGGCAAAGTAGGATGCTGTACTGTTTACACAGAGAAAAGGGCATGGTTTGCTTTCATGGAGTCACAACAGCAACTTTTTCCCAGTGAAAGTCAGCGACCTTCTGATTTTATTGAAATTCCTCTCCGTGATTGCAGGGAAACTGATAGCTGCAGTGAAAAATGTTATGAGGAGACTTGGGGAAATCTATCTAGCTATCAAAACACTCCTACTGTTTTCTGTGCCCTAAATGTTGATCTCTGCTAAGTATAACACACAGTGTGTTATCCTTATGGAAACAAAAAGATAATTCAGTGCAGTTGTTTACACAGCACAAAGCTTTAGTGCAGATCACAAGCATCAGAAATGCCAAACTTGTTGAGAGACATCTCTAGTATTTACTGGGAGTGGGGAGGGTCCATTCATGCCCAAACACATGCAACAGGTGCTGATGAAATAATTGTGCATAGAAAGCCTTTTTTTTTTTTTTTCTAGAAATACTTTATTCTTAGCTGGTTAAGGCTTGGTGATTTGAGCTTTTGTGTTGCACTCTGTGGCATGTATTTTCATCGGAAGTACTGAAAACACATCAGATCTCCATTTCTGTTAGCTCTGTAACAGTGTAAATGGCTTCACTCAGAGTTTAACTTGTCTCTGCTGAAAGCGCAGCGTATCACGCTGGTCAGAGTGCGCTGTGCCGCGAGGCCGTGCTTATCAGGAGCTGCAGCCATGTCCTTCGCTCCCGTGAACGCATCAGCCAGAAGGTCCTGTGCGTGGTGGTCACTGCCTGCTGTAGGTCTGTCCTTAATGGGGCACGGCAACAGGCCAGTTGTGTGTGTGGAGCTGAATGGGCGTCCCTGAAAGCAGCGATTAGCCAAGAATGTAGCTGCTTTCGTTTTCAAGTTGCATGCTCTTGATTAAGCAGGCTACTTGCTGAGCCCTGATCAGTTCAGCCTGGTGGTTCCTGACATCGTTTGGTTTGTGGTCACTTGTCCAGCGAAACGAAGCTTCCTAACAACCAGGTGGCTTTTCTTTTGCAATCCCCTTGGAAGGCCCTCCGGGGACCCCCAGGAGTCTGAGGAGTTTGGATCGAAGCCAGCGATTTGGACTGGGGAAGAAACGGACATTGCTTTTGGGGATGGGGCTGTCGGCTTCTGGTAGCGCAAATCTTTCAAAGCATTTACAGAGGGCGAGCGGGTGGGGGCATCCCTTATGTGTCCTTTGGGTGGTGGCCTTAGCAAACAGTGCTGTGCAAATCCAGATGGCCAGAAGGGGGGGGAGGAAGCTTGCTGTCTGGTGTCTTCCCATCCGGGAAATGATTGCTCTAAGTTAATTCAGTCATGCTAGTCTGGAATTAAGCTTTGATATGCGAGTATATGGCTCTTCTGGAGCTTACAGTATTTTAGCTTGAGTGATTGTTACCTTACTCTGCTCCACCTTCTGCGGTCCCTTTTCTCTTGCACTGTAGGAGTAGAGTCTCCAGACATTGAATGTGTTCCTTTAGTTAGCCTGAGACGTCTGCAGTAACATCCTGAACCTACACAGCAAATATGGCTGGATGTCTGCTGGCGTCAGCACTGGTATTCCCGCTGGAACAGCATGTTGTCAGCTGTGATCAAGACGTGAGATGTTGGTCTGTAGTCCTGGACTGACAATTGCTAAATTGGTAGCTCACAGGCCATGATCTGTAGATCTTCAATTGTCCAGGAAAGTCTTCCAAGGTTTAAATAGGCTGTGAAAGGAGGGTGTCCGTTTGGAAATGGCTGGGGAAAGCGGAGCAACTGTGAGACTCCTCTCCAAGCAGAGCAGTGGAAGAGCAATTCCATGAGGCACTGCAGGGCATCGTGCTAAATATGTTGGTGATGAGCTTGCATGAGACCCAGCAGTCCCAGCCCTAAATGAGCTGCTGTTTGGATCATTTAGTTTGCTTGGTTGGAATATTCTCTTTGAATAAGCAGTAATATATTCTCTGCCATCCTGGATGCATGCCAGTAAAAGTCCTAAACCTTTCTTGCTAGCATCTGTATATAATATAAAGGGTCATTTATAATCTCTGTAAGCCATGATGGGGCCTTTCGTCACTTGGTCTGAAGCCTGCCTGCGTTCTGGAGGCTGTTCTTGCAGACTTCTGGCTTGCAAAGAGAAATCTTGGGGTGGGTTTGTCTGTCTGTCTTCTTTCTGTTGGAGTCGCTGTGCTATTATATCCCCACTGAGTCCTGAGTTATGTATCTTAAACACATATCATGATTAGATGTGTTCCTATTCTGTCTCCCGTGCTTCTATACCACTGTAGAAATCAAACACCTAAAAGCTGCACTTGCAGGAAAGTGATGCTACTTGGGGGAAGCAAATAGTAAAGAAGTGAGAGAAATCTGCGTTCAGGCTGTGTCAGTGGGGTTTGACTTTTTTTTTTTTTTTTTTTTTTTTGCTGGTTCTGCTTTAGGGAAGAGTCTGTGGGTACAGGCCCCGGTCAGCTCAGCTGGCAAGTGAACCTGGAATACTGTGTTTTCCCCACCAACGTGCAGACCTCTGTCTCACGTGCTGAAGGGGGGGAGCAGCCTGTAAGCCTCCCACTGCTGCCTGCGGCTCTGTTACAAGACTCTAACAAGGTCTGTCCAGCGAGTCAATTCAAAGAAAGGCTTTTCCAAAGCAATGCTGACAACACGATTGCCAAATTTGTTTGACCTGTGAGGGGATGCGTGCGCCTGAGCAGTTCATTCCAAAGACCAGGTAGAACAAAAGTGCAGGAGACCACAGCAGTTTGGGGCTATTTCAGAAAGGAAATCTGTGTACAAGCTGGCAGCACCCGCTTAATGAAAAGCCTGGCAAAAACAGCTTTGTTTTTTTGCCAGGTGAAACTCTGCGATGGGAGAAGGCCAGAGGGACGCATGTATACAAGCTACAAAACAGTTAATGCACAGTGTGTATAAATAAATACGTGATTTATTTGGATTTCATCGGCAAGCCAGAAAAATGCTCTTAATGTGAGGGAAGGCCTGCAAGTCCTCCATAACTATGCTCTGTTTTAGAATGTGGTAACTGTATTCTGAATTTGTTAGTATCCATGTCCCTGCTTGCTCTGTTACATCTTGTTAGTGTGCAAAATACTGCTTCGTTCTTCCCCTGTGGTTGGAGCAATTCCTTTCCTCATTGCATGTCAATGAGAAGTTTTGTTTTTCCTAATTTCAGGAGATATGCTTCTGCCGTTATCCCCTCAGGTTCTGTATGCGTGTGATGTGTTTTGCCTGACATGAAGTGTTTTTGTCCTGAGGCTTGCGCAGAAGGGTGGTACTGTCCCTCTGACAGCTGTAAGCACTGCGCTGAAAACATGTGCTTGAGTTAAGCTGTATAGAGCTGGGGTTTCCCCAGCCCCTCTCCTGCTTGCCCCTTCTGGCTGCTTTTTCTTCCATCCCCAAATGGCTGTTCCTATGGTGCAGGGAGATATCAGCCAGCAGTACCCGTTCGAACAAATACTGTGGCTAAGGCTTGGAGAGATGAAATTGGGGCCAATTGCACAATGTGCTTGGAAAATGAAAACAATTTATTTGGAATTATTGCATTTGCAATCTCTTCTACCTGTCTTGATGTTTCTCCTGGTTTTGCCCCCTAAACTTTGTGCAGAAGTTGTGCTGAGCCTGTTGAAATATCTGCTGTCATCGTGTGATCCAAGGCTTCCTTAATCTTATTTTTGGACTAATTGTGAAGAAATGTTGCCCTTTGGTTCTGTGATGCAGACGTTAGTAGGGACATCTGGGGACGAGGGTGTCTGATTAAGAGTTCAGGGTTTGTGTCCTTAGTGCAGTGGCTATTTCTGACTGTACTGGGAACAATCTGGTGGCATAAACACTTTTCACTCCTTAAATATTTGATGTAATCTGGGGTGGTGGTGGCGGTATTTCTCTGGTCGTCTTGCCGTACTGCAGCGAACTCTTTGGTCTCCGACTGCATGTGGCAATGAATCCTTAATGCAGTTTTCTGCTCAGGATTTTAGGGATTGCGAGCGAATGTGCAGTAAGCAGGAGCGGTATCAGCAGGAAAAGCTGCGTGGCTGTGCCTTGGTGCTGCTGCCGGGCTCGAGGGCGCCGGGTGGAAGCCCCCCTGCCTCTGGGTGCCCCCGTGCACCCGTCTGGCTGCAGCCGAGGGCTCGGTGAGCAGCCTGCTGGCCCCAGCCTGCCCATTGTGGTGTGCGGTGCTGCGCTGCTGGCATGCCGGCCTCCTATTCATGGAAATGAGAGCAGGGAGCCTCCTGCCGAGATAGGAGGGGAACCCAAAAAGGCGGGGGGAGAAATGCAACAAACATGGCAAATAGCAAATACGAGAAAAATTGGACCACCACTGGGGAGGTGGGCTGGGGAAGGAGGAGGGAATGTGCCTATTGCCATTGATTTTTGTTTTGTTTTTCCCTGTATGCAAGATTGAGGAGCCACTGTGATACTTAGAGGAGAAGGGGTCAACTGTACTGGGGGTTCTGGCTTTACTGTGGGTGGGGAGCAGGGTTCTCCTGTGTGCAGTGCTTGTACAAGTGCTTTCTGTTTGCGGACCACGGGCTGGTGTCTCCACCTCCCACTGCTGGCCCCAGTTCCAATCCCCGGTCAACAGGGAGGTGGCTCTCGAATCTGACTTCGGTGCAGTTACAGAAGCAAAAATATGACCTAGAATTTGGCAAGTAGGAATGATGTTTACAAGGGGAAAATATNTGTGGATGTTCTTATACAGCTTTTTACTACAGTAATATAAACACCATTGCTTTGCGAAGTGATAGGTTAGCAGCAGGAATTAGGAAGGCATACTTCCTGCCCGCTTCCCCCCCCCCCCCCCCCCCAGCACAACATTTGAACCTAAAAGCATCTTTTTATGAGAAGGTTGAAGGGGTCTATGGATGCTGATTCCCAGGGCTGGCACTGCGGTTGCTGCCTTCTCATATGCTTTGTGGTGGAGCTCCCTTACCTCCAGTCCCTCCCTCCCCTGTGTTTTGTCTTGTCCGATTTTTAGGCTGTAACCTCTCCAGTGCAGCAACATGGTTTGTTCGAGCCCTGCTGCCAGTGAACTCCACCACACCAAACAGCACAATTTTCCTGCTCAGATGTTGTTCGGAGTGCTAGGAGGCTGGGGAATGATAACATAACTAGCAGGATGAAATTAAGACCAATACAATGGGAGCTGACTATCAGGAGATTTGGAAGACTTTTTTTTTTTCCTCTAAAGTCCTATTGTTTATGATAAATTACAGAGCTAAATTATGTACTGTAAAACACTGGCCTCTGAGGACCAAGCAAGAGGCATTAATGGATCTCTTGTGGTTCAGGTTGGCAGAAGTAGGGAATCTCTCTGCAGCTATTGGGAGGAGGAGGTGGGGTGGGAAATGAAGACTGCAAGTTGGGCTCGCTATGGCTGGCAGAAGCAGCAACCCCACCCCCAGTTACTTTGTTTTTACTGCAGTCATAGAATCGGAGAATATCCCGAGTTGGAAGGGACCCACAAGGATCTTTGAGTCCAATTCCTGGCTCCACACAGGACTACCTAAAAATTAAACCATATGTCTGACAGCGTTGTCCAAATGCTTCTTGAGCTCTGACAGGCTCGGTGCTCTGACCACTGCCCTGGGGAGCCTGTTCCAGTGCCCGACCACCCTCTTGGTGAAGAACCTTCTTCTAATACCCAACCTGAACCTCCCCTGATGCAGCTTTGTGCCGTTACCTCGGGTACTGTCACTGTCCCCAGAGAGCAGAGCTCAGCGCCTGCCCCTCCGTTCCCCTCGTGAGGAAGCTGCAGGCTGCCATGAGGTTGCCCCTCAGTCTCCTCTTCTCTGGGCTGAACAATCCAAGGGACCTCAGCCATTCCGCCTACATCTTCCCCTCTAGATGTTTCACCATCGTTGCCCTCCTTCAGACACTCTTTAATAGTTTTATGTCCTTCTCTTGTGGCACCCAAAACGGCACACAGTACTCAAGGTGAAGTCGCACCAGAGCAGAGTGGGACCATCACTTCCCTCACCTGGCTAGCAATGCTGTGCTTGATGCACCCCAGGATACAGTTGGCCCTTTTGGCTGCCCGGACACCCTGTTGACTTGTATTCATCTTGTTATCGACCCAAACCCTCAGATTCCTTTGTGTGGGGCTGCTTGCCAGCCTCTTGTCCCCCACTCTGTACGTATATCCAGGATTACCCTGTCCAGGTGCAGAATACAGCTTTTGCTCTTATTAAATTTCATGTGGTTGGTGATTGCCCAGCCCTCTAATTTGTGAAGATCTCTCTGCCAGGCCTCTCTACCCTCAGGGATTCAGCAGCTCCTCCTAATTTAGTATCATCAATAAACTTATCTAGTGTGCATTTGGCTTCTTCGTCCAGATCACTTAGCCCTGTGGAACCCCACCAATGACTGGCCTGATGTAACCCCATTTACCTTTTGAGCCTGACCCACCAGCCAATTGTTCACCCATCGTATTGTGAACTTGTCAAGCTGTGTGCTGGACACTTTGTCCAGAAGGATACTGTGAGAGACAGTGTTGAAAGCTTTGCTAAAGTTAAAAAAAAAAAAAAAAAATCACATCTACTGGCTTTCCTTGGTCAAAGTGGGTAATCTTGTCGTAAAAGGAAATTAAGTTGGTTAAGCACTCGTATAGGTTGGTTTAGCTTGTTGTATTACTGGGGCTAACAGTGTCCTTTCTTTCCACAGGCATTGGTGTCACTATACGGTTACACGGACAGTTTCCTGCCAAGTGCAGAATGGTTCAGAAACGGTGATCCAGCGAGTTTATCAGAGCTGCCGGTGGCCAGGACCTTGTGCCAACTTAGTGAGGTAAAAATCTTCATGTCTTGTATTGCCTGTACAAACTTTCCTGCAGTTCTCATCAAATTGGCTAGCTTTTAAGCACTGCACAGTGAGCAGAGAGATCTTCACAAATGGGTCAGATACTGATCTTCTGTGTCATGATGGTAGAACTAAGGAATGCTCTTTTTACACATGTAAACAAGTGTAGTATTAGAGGCAAGCTATGTGAAACAGTTTAACTTCTGTTGTAATGCCAGCTTGTACTTCCACACACAGGAGGCTGCTGTTAGTGAGACATGAAGCTAAATAAAGTCTATCAGAGTGCAGTGTGACCAAACAGGGTCAATGGGGACGCTGGGCTGATGGCACTGTGGCTGGTTGGTATTGAGTCCTCATACCTGGGTCTTTAAGGGGAACATTGATTACATATACTGGAAAGCTTTGCTCAAAGTCCTTGCAGTCAGTGCTGGACAAAGGTAACATCCTCTCAGGGTGGAATTCCTGTTCAGCACCACGCTTATATGTCTCGATATCCTTTGGAGACATGCATGAAATCACAGTGTCAGCTCTCCCCAGATGAGAAACAAAGCTTAGAGACAGTGGCTTGTCAACTTTCATCCAGTCTGCTGTTAGCCTACTTTGGCCTTTCAATCCTTTACAGTCTTAGGACCCATATCTAAGGGAAAAAAATGTGAAATAGCTGTCCCCAGCTACTTCCTTTCTGTATGCAGTGTCTGTGGTGTTGAGTCCTGCCTTCTCTGAAAGGTATTCTCAGAGCAGAATAATGTTACCCGGCCATCTGGGAACTGGTGCAAAAAAAACCATTGTCCTCTAAATGGACACCTAGCTTCCATAACAATTTCCCAAGTAGACAAGCCTATTATTTAGTCACTTTGTCACCATTTTTTCCAGTTCAGCCACAGAATGAGGTCCTGTTAGTCGATAAGCTAGCCAGAACATGGTTGAACTACCAACATAAATACCCAGAATCCATCTTTCTCAGACTGTGTGCCTCCTGCATGCACTGATCTGCTCTTGGGACTCTCTTCATCTGGAATTCACATTTTCCATGTGGCAGTTACCACAGTTGGTTATCTAGTTTCTACTTGGCTACTGGTCAGTCTAAGTTTTTTCACTTGTAATATATCTGCTTTGGTGTCTCTTTGGTCTTGTTTTATGCAAGGCTGTGGTTGAAACACTTAATATTTTACACTGTCATGGCCAAACTTCTGTTGAAGCTTTTTAATTTCCCAGACGTTTTACACACATAATTGTCTTTAGAAACTTGTGAGCTTTCACCTTGTCTCCTAAACTTGCCAAAAATCTTGCATATTTTTCCTCGTTAACATAACTGTAGTTTCATGAGTACTAAGCAATTGATCGTGTTACTGGTAAAAACCCTTTTTGCGGGCTCCTGCAGTTACTCTTAAACATTGGTTCTTATGGTATTAACCCAGAGACTTTAGGAGTTTTTTGCCATTGTGACATTGTTATTCATGAAATGTTTTCAGTTTGAAATGTAGCTTGGCTCATTTGCTTGATGAGTCCAATTGTTTGGAAACAATGCAGAGTGGCAGCAGACTTTTCAATTTTTTATTTCTGTGTGAAAATGTCATTGAAAGAAGCTGGAGTTATTAATATTAAAGTTCTTAGCTGGTGAAAGCCCAGCTGATGGGAGCTGCGTTTCTAGAAGACGATCACCAGGAAGAAACCTCCCAGAAGAGATGGGAGGATGCTAATGCTCTGCTCCCTTTACAAGTGGGAAGACACAACCAAAGCGAGTGGCACCCTTCTAAGGACATGATTAAGTAATCTGTCCTAATTATGCATCACATCACATGACATGAAGTAGAGAAAGACCAACAAAGGTAAAGCTGGAGCAGCACGTGCCAGTTCCTTATCATTTGCTGTGTTGCCACTATAAGAGAGAGCGAGCCCCAGGAACATACGGCAATGAAGTCAAAGCTACTGAGGTCCTGAGAGTTTAGTGGGTTGTCAAATAAATTATCCTAATCCTAGACATCTTTTATAGGTGGTTGCTTGCTTTTGGCAGTGCATCTGACTTCTGATAGCAGCATGAAAACCAGCCACTGAAACTGATGGATATTGTGGTGTGCAACTTGTGTGTTGCACACAAATTCTGGTAACCCTGAGTCATGTCATATGGTTGAAGTCTTACTTCCTGGGCCTGTTTTTTTGCCTGTCTGTGTCACATTGCCAGCACCTAGGGATGTGAGAATAAATGGCCTTCTCTAGTCTCAGAGCCAACCTGAAATTATTATTATTTTTTAACAACTACACTTCTCCCCACCTTCAATAAAATGAATACTGTATCTTTAAAAAATACCTTTCTGTCTCCTGTTTTCAGATGAAAACTCCCAAGGATAGCAATGAGAAATTCTCTAAAATTGCAGGGCAGTTGAGTCCCTCTTCTATTCAGTGCCTGACTTGTTAGCGCAGTTCCCTTAACAGGGGAAAAGTTGTACTTGATTTCCTTCTCTTTCCACTGAGAAATTGGCTTTGAAGGGACAGGCAAACTTATGCCAGCCACCAAGCTGCAGGTCTTCCTAACACAGCTCTCTGAAAACTTATGCAGAAGGTGAACAGAATACTCATCAGAGCAGAAAATTAAACTCAGGTGCTCTACTTCAGTTTCTTTAGTAACTATTGGGTTTGAGAGTTGTTCTGTACTTAATTTTTCAAAACAAAAAACACCTAAATCCTGAAAGCTACCTTAGTGTGTTTGAAAGCTTTGAGTGACACTGCTGTCCTGGTTTTATCAGGAATCTTTTTTTCCCTGTGATGAACCTGTTTTGCAGGGTAAAGGCATCTGTGAGTATTGGCAGTGCAGTCAGGGCAAATACCGCCTCTTTCTGTGTTTCAAACCAGCTTTTCCCAACAAGAGAATGACAGGTGTGACATAGCAGAGCCATGGGCTGGCCACTTAGCCACCGTGTGCCTTTAGCCACTGATGGCAAAGGACCACCTGTGCCCATGTTTCATCTAATACTGGTACTGCAGGATTGAATTCCAGAATGCTTCAATCCCTGATACCAAGGATGTTCTCAGTAGATACCGTCAAGAGGGGAAAGCAGTAAATAGTATCAAATTTGATAGTGTCCTGTCCTCACACTTCCCAAAACTCAGGATAGCGCTTGCACCAGCTTCTTGGACAGGGAACCAAAGACTCCCTTGTGTCGCTAAGCCTATTGCCTTCTCTAGCTCACCAGTCCTCAGGTGTGTTCCTGTAATATGAAGGAGCTTCTCTATTTTGTCTACAGTTCTCAATGCTGGCATAAACTTGCCTGCTTGACTGTATCTGCGCTACAAGACAGCTCCAGCAAGTGTACTTTACACCACCAATGCTTTGTTCCTATCAAATAACATTTTTTCCTCTTCACCTACTCTGTATCAGCACCCCTGTGGCTTCAGGTTTTCTGGAATTCTAGCCCCTGGGATGTGTCAGGCTTACTCCAAGTCTGTTTATCGCTAGAAGTGATCCTGCTCTCTGTATTCCTTTGGTTGCTCAGGTACTATATAGATATGTTTCCCTTTTACCTAAAGGACAAACTTAAAGATCTTCTGGCCCTTCTGTTCTCTCGTATTCTATCAGTGAGATTTCTGGTGCCTGTGCTTGAAGGGGATGCACAGGCAGATCTGTATGGTGTTATGCTTGATTGTAAGCAAAGCAAAATGTCAGTAAGCTATCAGCATTGTTTTGGCTTTATAGTGTTTTTCCCAGCTGTGACTTGAAATAAACTGTTTTCATCTCCTTGTTTGCAGGGAGTCAACCATATCTGGGAGAGCCTTCGTTCTGCCAGCACCCGTTATCAGGCTGCTCACTAGCAAAAGGGACGCCAGCCAAAAAAAAGGCATCTCTCAGCCTCGTGGTGACAGCTGAGAGGGGCTCTCTGTTAGACACTGCTTACGAGCAGACATCAGCGTGGCCAGACACGGATTTAGTCAATTTCCTTTCTCCCATTCATTCACGTTGTGTTTCTTTTCCTTATTGCACAAACTGCTGAGGGTCAAGCATTTGACAGAGGAGTATCCGTGAGATCCCCAGCCTAGCAGCCTTGGTTGTGCGATGTCCTTGCTGTCTGTTCACTTGCTCTTGGGAAGCTGGCAGCTGTACTTCTTTTGCAGGAGTGTCGTCATCTTGGCTGGGATGGGATGAGCTGCTCTGTTCTTGCCCTCCACCCCAGACTCTATTTAGCTTGGGTGCTGAGTTGTTTTCGAGCGGTCTTGGCTGGAAGCTTTCCCTCAGCAGATCTCTGCTCTTGAACTCTCTCCATTTGTGTTGTGAAGGCTTCAGCTTCTGCATGCCATAGGATATGCCTTTGCTTTGTCACACTACGAAGTGAACAGGCAGCTTTCCAGCAGTCTGGCTGAAGCTCCTAATGTACTTAACGAAAGTTGCATGCTATTTATCTGTCTGAAGGAAGGAATAAAGTCTCTTGCTTGGTATTTCAATGGCAACCTAATCTCTGAGAGTCTGCTGCCTTGATGGTTGCACCCAGCTGCCAGTAAACCCAGGCATCTGAATTGTGAGCCTTCTTCTGAGCAATCGTTCTGTTGCAGCAGCTGTAGGCTAACATGCGATCCTGTCATGCTTAGGACACAGCCCTCCTTGGGGCTCACAGGGAAGGGTGGCCTCAGAGACCAGGCAAGGATTTAAGACCTGCCTTTAGTTGCAGGAGGTTCTGTGACTTCCTGTGCCTTCGGTCAAGTGATGCTACCTCTCCTGAAAGGTGAGAACGATGCCGGCAGTCGGTATTTCCTTTGCCTTACAATAGCTTATGACTTTGAGAGCAGGACAACTTCCTACTGTACCCTGGTAGAGCAAAATGAGCCTGATTTTGATTACAGCCTTTGTGTGTGACTATTGCGGCCAGTCAAATAGTATCTCAGGCAGGAGTTAAGTGAATGTGAGAACAGCCTGACAGATCATGCACTGCTGCAGACTTTGGAAGGCAAATAGTTTCTGCTTCAAACTGTTGTTGCTGTGAAAATCCATATATCAAATCTAGAAGTGTGCTTTATCAGATTATGGTGGGATATTCTGACTCCTCTCCTACTGGAAGAATGAATGTTCCCAGTGAGGCTGTGTGAATTTTTATCATGTTATTTTTTGCTATGCTCAGTGGCCATATAGCTCCGTTTCACTCTAGCCTTTGAGCATCCAGTCTCGGCAGCGCTGTCTGACTTCAGAGAATCCGGAGATTCTCCTGGAAACCAATTGCTGGCTTGTACAGGGATGGGCTTACCTGGCCCCCATTCTTTAGCAAGAGCCATTGAAACCCCAGACATGAAGTTGTTTACCTGCCAGCTTCGAACATCTCTCAGAGATGGGGAGAGTATTCTTGGAGTACAGCGAATCCCTGTGGGCTGCGGTGCCTTGCTGACTGCCAGCCATTGCATCTGTTTTCCCCCGTCTCAGTATTCTAGCTGGTTTGGCTTATAGCAGATGATATGTGCTTTTGATGGTATTTTTAACCTAAGCAGACTATGCATCTTGCCTGGATGATTCTTGCTGTTTAGTATTTTTGAATGTAGGGTTTTCTTTTTTGTTGCTTTTATTTAAATTGGGCACATTTCTGCTCTTTGGGGGATTTTACAAGCTGGTTTGCAGAATAACAAAGAAGGAATTCTTCAGGATCACCCATTTCAATCTTCTCTGCTTGTGAAGACTCTCTTGCTACAGGGTCAGTAGGAGAAGCTGGGGCTATGTCACCCAGGAGATTGGCCTGTAGTTGATGTTTCTCCTCAGTTTCAGAAGCAGTAATGCCACAGGGAAACCCTTCTCTCTGTCTGTCTTGTCAACTGAATAATAAAACCTAGAGCTTACTTCAGTGCATTAGGATTGCTCTTTGAAGTCCTGTTACAGATGAACTCTTTCATGTGTTTGATTCCCTTATTTCTCTCCAAGAAGTAGTCATATGTTCAGAAAAAGAACTGTGTGCCCCCTGTGTGCACACAGGGGTGGGATGAGCAGTGCCCCTGCAGAGGGGATATAGAGGTCCTGGGTGTGTAAGGGATTAAAGCCGGAGCACAAAGGCACGTTCTCAGGTTTGGGATGACATGGACAGCTGCGCTTTCAGAAGGGACCTGTGTGCTGCTGGCTGGGCAGAGGTGGCTGCCCATCTGCTTCACAGGTTGTGCAGAGACACAGATGTTCTCAGGCTGCTAATTGAAGACTGTTTGATCTTGCCAGGACAGGTTGTATGGGTGTTCTTCCCCCTCGCTGGTGGGGAAGCACAGCGCTGCTCTGCAATAGCACTGAGACCTGGCTGTGAATAAAGACAGGAACAGCTGATTACTCTGCTGGCATACAAACATCTGTCTCTGTCCTTTATTATTTATTATTATTATTATTTTTTCTTGGGACTGAGAGACTGTAAAGCATTGCTAAGTATTGCTCTGCACAACTGGGGATGGGAGGTGTGTAGGTGCCAGTTTTCTGGGTTTTAGGCTGTTGCTGAATGGTGTAAACCAGATAAAAGCAAAGTGAAAACAAGTCGTCTTCCTCCCCTTGGCAAAGGCAGGACATGTACAATGGCCTCCGGCAGTCCTGCAGATGCAGATTGGGGTTTTTGCCTGGTGTCTGAAGGAACATATTTGAAACTCCCCTGGTTATGTTCTTCCCAGGGGATCTACTGGCTTTGTGCTGGGGAAGCTGGCAGAGCCAGGGCTGCAGGGGGAAGAAAAGAGTACAGGTCTGATTCGGAGAGCGATGGTCTCTGCCATGCTTGTGAGCACCAACACAGCGATAAAGGCCCTCCTTGCCTCTGCGTCAGCTGTGGCACTGGTTTGGGGTGAAGGTATCCACCTGGTGTAGTCAGTGTCTGGTAGGCTGTAGGGGATAGTTGTGATGGTCTGTCTGGAGTGGGGCTGGTGGTGTTGGGAAACAGATGTGTTCTTGATAGCTTCTTGGGGAAATGGATTCCTTGGGCACACCCACAGGCTGTTCTTCTCTTTGTCAACACTTGCCCAACTCTTTCCAACCTCCCATCTCTCCAGGGCAGCCAGGTATTCCAAGATATGAGCATGCAACCTGGCAAATCAGAAGTCTGATTTCAGAACACCTTGATTTTACACAGGACGTTCTAGTTTTTTGGCATGTCTGTAAGTCAGGCCATGGGCCCCAAATGCTAGGAGAACTACCAAAAGTTTTTTGTTCTGATCTTCTTTTAATGCAGAGTCACCACTTGTTTTTAACACAGAAGGATTGTCCATGCTCCAAAGATGATACATAAGTAACCACGTACAGGGTCAGATCAGGGGGTTGATGCCTGACCTCATTGCCATGAGTACAGTTGGGAGTGTGGTGGGGGGGAGGAAACCTGGATTCCTGGCTCTCCTGATTCTTTCTGATCAAGTAACAATGGTAGCTGCTAGTTGACATTTCTGGGTTCCTCTTCCCATGCTGCTCTGATCCCTGGGATGTGGCTGTGAGCCTCAGCGAACGCATTGGTAAATGATGCGTCTCTTGCCACAGAGCTGCAGGTCTCGGTAGCTTGCTTCTCTGTGAAGTGCTTAGAAGCCTTCTGCTGAAGGGGACTGCGTGTGCTGAGCAGGCCCTTCTGTCTGGGAAGAAAAGAGGTGCAGGTTGTGGCTCATCCTAACCTCTTCTCTTACTGTGGTTTTGCAGTATTTCTGTGCCAGTGTCTGTGGCTCAGGTGACATTCAGGTTTTCCTATTCTCCCACCAGGCCCTTTTCCTGCCCATTGTGTTTTCCACACATTTTCATTCTGAGGCTTATCTTTAACAGGTATCTTCTTTTCTTCTTTTTCCATGATTTTTCCTCTCCTTCAAGTGCAAGAGAAATATGAATGTGAAAGGAACATTTTGGTTATCAGAAACACTGGTTATTCTTTGCTAGAGAAGTTTTCTTTATTCCCCTCCTGAAATAGCAGTCAGAAGTATGCCTGCTGTGACGTGGTGAGTTTGTGATGGCAGGCCTTGGTGCCATGTCACATGATTGAGGAAAAATGATGCTCTGAAGAACAGAGCAACTTTAAAGCAAATTGGAGGTAGCAAGCTGGGACCCCTTCACGCGCCTGACTTGCGCAATACTGAACAGAGCTGCAAACATCAGGACTCTTCCAGGAACTTCAGGGTGGGTGGTAGGCTGTGATGGTTGAGCTCTACGTTTGTCGTGCCCTGAGAAGTCCTCTCTTGTTTGAGGATTAAAACTGTAGCTACTTCCCTATCACAGAACTGCTGCCAAGATTCCAGTCTGGCTCAAGCTACTCTCCACACTTCATAATGAAGTTTGAGAGAGCTTTAACATCTTGGTGTTGGCAGAAACATGGTTTTAAAATCACGGTGTGGTTGGAGACTAGCTGGCTCCAGACACTGGTAACAGGGCTGGAGACTTTCATCTCAAGGTCAAATCCAACTGTGGTGTTAGTGACAAAGTCATGAACTTCTGACTGATGGTTCAGGGCTTAAGTGTGGAAAGATGACTCAAGTCCAACTCCAAGACTGGGAGTTGAGAAACTTGGGTTCAGTTTCTGAAGTTTGCCAGAGCTGTTCTGAGAGACGCTCGGCAAGGTATTTCAAGTCTCTGTGACTTGGGTCCCTCTGTTTTAAAAACAAACAGGAAACAAGCAAACAAAAAACCCACACCACCTCCACCAACATGGTGCCAAGTCCTCAGACTCGCTTGTGGCTGCAAGCTCCTGAATGCCATTGAATGCAGAGATGGGGAGTGTTAGGTGGAATGAGCTGGCTCTGTCCAGCCCCTGTTAGACAAGTGCCTGGATCACAGTCGCTGGTATTAGCGGTAACTGGTGTGCTTTTTGGCAACTCCGAGGGCGAGGACATAATGTTCAAGGGAGACAGCGTTGCTCTTCCATCACTGGGCAGTGCTGTTCCAAGTGCAGGCGGCGGCTTGCTCAGGAAGAAGCTTGTGCAAATCCTCTTATCCGGTAGCTTTGGGAGAAGCTGGTTTCTGTGTTTGGCAGCTGGCATAAATAATCAGCCACAGCTTCCTGAGAAATGCGTTTCCCAAAGCCTGCATTACCCATGGCTGAGATGCTGCCTGCTTTCCAAGACATACATGGGCAGCCTCTCCTGGTAAGTGTATGCTACTGCTCTTCAGATTAACAGTATTAATGTCACTGCTGTGCTGTCTAGGATGTACACACGTGCCTGCTTCACTTCACAGAAGGGTTTAGATTAGGTTCATGAGATATCTCTCTCTGTCTTGGCCTTTTGCCTGGGTGGGCTGGGGCAGAGCTGCAGGCAGGGCAGGCTGGGACCACGCTCTGTCTCCTGGAGGCTCTCGGTGCTGCTTCAGGATGCTCTTCCCTGCAGAGACCTGGAGGCTCCAGGCTTGTGTCTGCCCAGCCTTGAGAGAGAAGCAGAAAGCTGCAGTCTGTAAGCTGCAGCACTGTAATCTCAATGCTTCAGCCTCTCCTCGTGCCTGCCAAATTCCTTTGGCTGTTAAATATGAGTAGGAATTTTGAGGGGAACTCGCAGAGTACAACTTCTGTGTTTTCTTTCAACTTCATGAGTAGCAGCAGTGACTTGTCTGGCTGTATGTGGGGAAAACTGATTTGTCAGCTTTGAAGAGCCAGTGTTTTAAAACAAAAGCTGAATCTTATGCAACTGTCAGTCTTGCATGGACTTCAGAGTAGCTGGTGCCTTGCACGGATCTGCTCTTGTCTGTAGATAGTCCTCTGGTTTCCAGTGGGGCACGGCAGTTCTTGTGATTTAAATGGAACCCTGAGGATGCTGTGTGCTGTCCACAGAGCAAAAAAGTGTCCTGCAGAATCTTGGCTGTGATGAGGAAAAGTGTAACTCTATTTCAGATGGGGAAACTGAGGCACAGATTAGCCAACTGGAAAAAGGCTGCATGCAGATCGCTGATGTAGTGTTGTGTCATGATGATCTGGCACGCAGGTGTGTGTCAGCACACCTCAGGTCTGAGTGGTGGGGTGGCAGAAAGGGAGACATTTGACAGAGATTTATGCATTTTTTTTTTTGTGTGGAAATAATGTCTTGGAACCTCTGAGTACTTAGCAAGGAAAGGCTAAATGTCAGAGAATCCACACAGAGGTAGAGCAAGGGAAACCAGTCGTCATCTCTGCTACGTGAAACAACTTGGTAGTGATGAGACCTCCATAAAGCATACTGGTGTTGTTTGGGGAAGAGGTGTGAGGAAGAGCCAAGAGTATGAGGGCTTAAGGAAAAAAAATAAGGGTTGTAGAATCATATCCACACTGCAGTAAACACTTGTTCTGTTATTTCAAGTGTCTTTTTTTTTTTCTTCCTTGCAGCTGGGTGTGACTGGGTGCTCTGAGGATATTTCTATGCAGCAAGATGTGCTGTGAACTGGTAGAAAAGTGCATTCTACTGACTGCTTGTTTGTGTTAGTTACAGGACTCTCATCAGGCCCACGTACAAAATGTCTTACCGAACTGTGACCACTCTGGAGTGGAGGTGCTGTCCTGGCTTCACGGGGAGCAACTGTGAAGAGGGTAAGTTATCCAGCAATGCATCTGCTCTTACAGAGCAGAAAGGGGCATGTGTGGATGGACGATCTGGGCTGAGCTGGGCTTTGTTTGTTAATTTGCTCCATGCCTCTCAAACACAGGAACAAACTGCCTATTCTCTTCACTCCCCATCATAATCTGAGTGCTTGCACACAAGTTCCAAAGGGTGGTCTTGGAAAAAAAAACATGCTAAACACTTGTGAAGAAGCCTGAACAGGGGGAAGACAAATGAAGAAATGGATAGTCAGGGACGCCTTCTTTATAGATTTGTTCATATTTGGTGTCCCCATCATATGGTCCTTTAGGAAATGAGCTTTCACCATGTCAATGTGCATCTTTTCCACATCCCACTGTCATCACCATCAGTTGCTGTAGCTGATGAAAGCTGGTCCCTGAATGGCTACCTGTAAGATTTATGCCCATAAGGTCCAGGCACAAATAATATGTGTGTCCAGAGAGCTTTGAATTAAATGAGGCACCTCCTCCTTCCCAAACTCCCCTGTCTTATTGGTGCAACATGCAGGTTGCACAGTGCATATAACAACACAGTTCTGATTTTGGCATCTGTTCTTCACATAGAATAAAACACAGGGCTCTTTCTAGAGCTGGAAGAAGGGAAAAATCTTTTTTCCCTATCTCATCATGATAAACAAAAAGGGCATGTTTTTACATTTTCTTTCCTGTGGTTCTCTGTTGCTTCTGGGGCTTAGAAACAAGTTCTGCTTCTCCATCAAAATTCATGTGTAGGCACAAAGCATCAGCTGAATCTCTGTTCATGGCTTATGAAAGGGAGAGAAAGAGCCTTGAGGTTTTCTGTTCATTTGCATCAGGTCACTGCAGCCTGCCTCTGCTGGCCAGTGAAGGGTCACTGGGAATGCCAACACCTCTAAGACTGCAGTTTGTAGCTACAGCCCATTGTCATTGTGCTGCGATATCTCGATGCTAATCACACAATTCAGGTAAATCTCCAACTAGGAAGTTGTCTTGGTACAGTCACAAAGATGGTTGCAGACAGTAACTCCCTTCAGGCTGTTGAGGAAACAATAACTTCCCAGAAGCTCAAGAGAAGTCTAAAGTGTGGCAAAGCTACCCTAAAGTGAAGTGTGCAGGAGAGAGCTTTGCGTTTCAGCACGCTGCTGAAAGAATTGAGCTTGGGAAAGAGAAGTTGCTGTGTGCGACTTGGCTTTTTACCTGTCACGGCAGGGGAGAGGGATGCTAAGGACTGGGGCAGAACTCTTGTCTCCCAGATAGCTGTGGTTCAGCCTGGCTGAGGACCTGAGCAGGGACCCGAGAAGCCTGTGTGTGCAGCCCAGCCATGCCTGTAGGTTTGGACAGGTGTGAGTGATTACAGCTCAGTGGTGCTGCTGGTGTAAAGGAGAGAATCCAGCTCCCTCCCGCGGTGCCAGATCTGTCTCAGCAGAGTTTGGTGGAAATAAAAAGCCAACATAAGCTTGTTTGAGAAAGTCAGCAGCGATCTCACAGGAGCAGGTCTGTGGAATGAGGTGACAATTTTACACGGTCGGCTTTCAAGGTGGATCTGTGCGTTTGGGCTTGGATATGGGCTGCGGAGTGTGTGCAGAAAGCCAGTAGCAAGCTCTCACTTTCATGCGTGAGTTTTCTTTTTTAGTTTTTATTCTACCTTTTTTCCTCCATAAAACATCTGCAGCTACTGACAGTCCCATATTCTTGAAAGAAAGAGAAAGACCCCTTTCTAGCAGAACAGAGTTATGCCACTTTACTTTCTAGCAGCAGTATTGATTCTAGTGGTGTGCACAGGACCTTAAGATGTCCAGAGGCATCAGTTTTAAAATCAAAGTATTTACTTGCTCTTTCTGCAAATCCTTAATGTTAGTGTCACCTGGAATTGTAAGTAGAAGAGGCTGAAAAGACTTCTTCAGGGCTTTTTGGCAGTTCCAGGTGGTACATTTGGCAACCTGTTACAAAGCCTTCTGTACTCTTTCATTTCTGCACCCTCTCCTACTGTAAATGCTGTTCCTCAGAGAAGGTAGGATGCTAACATTGTGTGGGTCTTTCCCGAAACAGCAGACAAAACCCTGAACTAGACAGAAACAATACAAAAGCATTGCAATTGTGAAGCTGCAGCAAATTAGCAGGGTAGAATCTCAAAATGCTTTCATCTTTTTTTGGTATCAGTTAGATTTCACCTCAATATTTAATTTCATTTATGTAACTGGAGCTTTTGAAATTGAGGTAGATGTGATTGAAGGCAGATTGGGCCTTCGTTATTTTTGACTTACATTCTTGCTGTGTGGCAAATGCTCTAAATCTCTGAGGGTCAGTGGTGGTCTCCACTGTCAACAGAATGGCAACTACAATGGCCTCAAGATGCCTCCTGTTTCCAGAGACAGAAAGAAAACGTTTGCTTTTCCAGTGGTCTCTGGAGTAGTAAGGTTGAACGTTCATGAGCAGGGCAGATTAAGCCAGGAGATGATGGACTGATCAAGCACGGAGAGTAGTTTGGGGAGTTGTATGTGCATGGGCACAGCTATGGGGTCCATTCTTTAGACCGATGGTGCTTTTTGCAGCTTGAGGCATCCTGTGGATTGACTGATGCTTTGATCCCCAGTGAGTGGGGCTGACACTTCATCCTTCTTTGTGCTGTTCTGTAATAGTGTCTTTGGGGGAGCCACTGTAGCCTATCTGGAAGATGGATTATTTTTACTAGCTGTCTTTTTATGAGGCCTTCTTTGCTCTTTTTCTTTGTTTTATTGCATTTAGCATTTTATGGGGGAAGATAGGTGGTGGGAGGACAAACCAAAGAAACAGTCATTGCAATCATTCAAACACTGTAGTGCAGCTATTTCCAACGTGCATGTTTGCTTGTCATCTCCCAAATGGCTGGTCAACTTCTCTTGCAAACCCAACAGTACAGCGTGGGTGTCTAGCCCCAAAGTATGGCAGGCTGCTGATGTGACTGGTTTGCTGTAACACACCCGCAATGAGAGATCTCTCCTTCCCCGGTAACAGACTGCACACCAATAGAGCAAGCTGTTAAATGCAATTTGAGTACTACAAAATGTCTTGACCCTTAGCAAATAAGTTTAGCTTGAGAAAGTAACCACTTAAGTGCCTGCCAGCTGGTGACAGTTATGGTAATGCTGGAGGCTGCACATTGTTTAGATTTAAATTATCTTGGAAATTTAACTCTTGCATTGTAGCTGATAAAGAAGAGCATCATCTGGAGGAAGCCCAGCTCTGAGAGTGGGTGGAGATTTCGCTACTCAGTGGGCTATAAATTTGCCAAGATGGGGATGGCTGCTTCTAATCTGCTTTCTTTTTAAAGTCAACACTGCTCAGGGCTCTCCCCCTGTCCCTTTGCTGCCTTCCCATCACCTAAAGGTATGCCAACATTTGAAAGGTCTCTAATTCTTTTACTGTTTTTGTAGAGCTTTGACCAGCTAGTTGAATAGATAGTTAAAAATCACCAGTTGTACCAGGGCTTCCTGAAGGGTTTCTTGCAACTTTCTTGGACAGAGAAAGAGACTTGATGCAAACAAGTCTGGTGAATTTAACTGTCAGTAGATGCTAATTTTTATTTTTCAGTTTTTGTTTTTTTTTGTTTAAACTGGAGCCCAAGCCTAGGACAGGAAATGAATCCACTGAGCCACCCAGTCTGCTGACTGCTGATATAAAGAACATATGGACGAGGGCAGTGCAGAGGTGAAGTGGTTTAGCTATTGCAATCATGCATCAAGCTGATTGATTTGAATCCAAGATGATGCTGACACTTCAACTCAGCCTTTTTTCTATATGGCTGAAAGTTCAAAGGCAAGTGCAACCTCTTGGGAGAGGAAAAGTGTCCCTAGGAAGATGAGGGGCTCAGCACAGCCTTAGAGCTCTCCAGCTAGGCAAGATCTTATTTTACTTTATGAATATCATATAGATTTCTTTCTTGTTTGTTTGCATTGCTCGAATTTGGGATAGTAGCCAGTATCCTATTTACCCCAGAAGCAGATTGATGGGAGACAGCTTAGCTGTTTGGGCAAGAAGCAGCTCCAGAGTAACCTTGGCACCTCTAAAGTGATTCCGTTATGACTTCAAGCTTTTGTTTTCTTGTTTCTTTTTGTTTGTGTATTTTTTGTTTGTTTAGTAAAACACTATAGGAATACAAAGAGGATAGGGAATTTGAGTGGTCTTGTTCAAGTAATGTTTTTTATTTGAGAATTTACCCCCCCTCCCCCCATTCCAGTTCTTGGAATTATCTACTTTTTAATTAAAACTATTGTTTGTGTCTTATCCGGATATTTTTTCAAACCTGTTAAATTCCCATGTGTGTACAGTTTTAAAAAAACAGCATAAGAAAAATGGAGCTGTTCTTCTTGGTATGAGAGAGCACAAAAACCTTCTCCTGCTAGTTCAGAAAGTTTTTTGGTTTCAGGAGGAAAAATGCGGAACAACTCTGCTGGGAAAACCTTAGGCTAGCAAATGCAGTTATGACACAAAATTTGATGAGACCACGAGACTTAATGCTTTTAGAGCACTTTAATGGGCTTTCACACTTTTAAACTCTCAGGTCTTTAATTTTGATGGTGAGTGTGGTGTTGGTGGGACCTCATTACTCAGGTCTTGGTTTGCTCCCTGTAGACTGTTAAACGCAGAACTGTCAATCTGTGTGAAAACATGATATGGTGATTATGGAGTAACACTGACCGTAATATCACAGTAGTTCTCTTCAGGAGTTGAGGTTGTGAGTTTTCTTTGTTCCAGTCCATCAGTTCCTTCCTGTTTCTCCCTCTTGGTTGTAGCCACCATTTGGAAGCAACGGAGTTAAGTCTGTCTATTGCTGTCATAAAGCAAAAACCCTCTTTGAGCAGTGAAATCCTCCCAGAGGTTATCATCTTAGTGCTGTCTGCCTAGCAGGGCAGTTTCATGCTGCAAATGTGTTGCAACAGAGGCACCTTCCTTTCCAGTTTGGATCTAGCACAGATCCTTGTGTGTACGTAGTTCTGTACTACAGAACGGCTCTAATTCCTTCAGTGAAATGTGACTGAAAAAGGTCTCAATATGGGAGCAAAATCCAGCATTTGTTTCCACATAGCAAGCCTACTTCTGAAAATATCTTTTCATTTGAAGATTTATTGTTTGTTAGATATGTTTGCTATGTGAATATGTTACAATTATGTGCAACCTGAACTTCCAAATAATTATCTAGTTAATAAAGCGATTAATGAGTAGGTAGTAAAATGTGGTAGCTAACTCTGTAAACCTACCTTCAAAGATTTTTCGTGAAAAAACATCGGAACACGTTGACCATCCTTGCAGGAATTGCTGATGTATCAAACTGGCTTTCTGAGTAGTGGTATTTGCATACCTGTAGTACACTGGTGCAGGATAGTATCTACTCTGATATTTCCCTCAATAGCATATACTTCCTTCTCCTCCATATGATATACCTCCAGATGCTTGTGCTTCTGGTTTCTTCTTCAATACAATGCACAGGGTCCACCAGAAGTTTCCCAACTGTACAATGTCACCTGATTCTTTATCTACTCCCATGCATGCTGACCATTCAGCAACCTCTGGCTTCAGGCATAACGTGTGTCACCCTTGATCAAATTTTCTGAGGAGTTCCTGGAGTGTGTGGTCACAGTTGGAAGAATATGAAGCCTGCTGAGAGAGCTTTCTGGCATCAGTGCTGTGTGACTACTTAAACAATTTCTAAATGTTCATCTTCTCTTTCGATACACAGTCAAAAAAAAAAAAAAAAATCCCTGATAGATCTCCAAAGACTTTGACACTGCATTCCAGCATCTGAGCTGTTTAATTCTTTTGGACTTTTTTAATCTGAACAGGGAGAATTTTATTCAGCACCTAATGTCAAAATATTTGGAGTGCTAAATATCTACAGATGTTATCTTAACATAATTAGAAAAGCTATATGCCATACTGTTACACTGTCCCATTTTTTAGTTCCCATCAAATTACTGTGGTGTGTAGATAATCTTTTTTATTATTATTATTTTGATAAGTTATTTGCTTGCTTTCTCAAACATAATGGATGCTTTCCATTTCTCTTAGCGCTATGTATTTCTTAACTCACAAATGACAGACCCACCTATTTATAATTAATGGCTTTCCTATTCGTTTGCTCTAATCAGGAGTGAACATAACCTTACCATGGATAGGGCTAGTACAGGACCAGGCCGCAAGGCTCTGTGTGCGTCTTCTCTGCCTGGATCCTTTCTCACCATGCTGGCAGGATTCTAATTCTTGTATAGAAAGGGACAAGCATGTGGGGCGGCTTTACCAACTTCTGCTTGCCCACAGGTGCTGGTAAATCAAACTGATTGGTAGGCCTGTTCTCTAGGGACAGCTGGGTGCAGTGGGAGACAGATTTGAGAAGGAAGCCCTGGTCTGGTTGGCTTGAGCTTCTGATCTCCTGCTGCTGTGGTAAACCATTACCAGCTTCTACCATTACACAGAACGGATGCCAGTGGTAAGATAAAGGTCTTTCATGCTTCCTCTAGAAACATAGAACGGCTAGGGTTGGATGGGACCTTAAAGATCACCTAGTTTCAACCCCCCTGCCATGGGCAGGGATGCCACCCAACTGAAGTTTCACCTTCATCTTCCATGCAACTGTCTTTAGCATATGAAAACAAGTGGAGTAGCAGTCATAATCCTGAAACTGCAGGAAAGATCAAAACCAGTGAATTACTAGAATAGGTGGTCTTTGAAATTGGTCAGAGCCTTCATTTTTGCCTGGAGGAGGTGGCATGGGTTGGTTCTGCCTTGGAGCTGCCTTGGTTCCTGGATGGCTAATGCTGCCTATTCTTACTCATCAGTGGTGCTGGTGTTTTCAGCAGTTTAGGACTTCCTGATTGGACTGATTTGAACAGCCAGCAGGACGGTAACATGGAAACCTGGGGTACTGTGTCTCTTTTTTTTTTCCTTTTTTCCCTCTCGCTATTAAATTTTTATAAAAATAATCATAGACACATGTCTGGTTGATCAGTTAGATATTGTAATTTTTACATCTAGGTGAGCTTTTGAATTATTGGGGAATAAAACTCGAGGCCTGGGTTCTGAAGAGTCCATGTGAGGTTTTGATAGTGTCATCTTCATTGTAACTTCCTCCTTCAATCCTATGTTTTTTACCTCAGTACTTTCTCCAGTAGATGTTCCCTTTTTTTCTTTTTCTTTTTAAATATTTCATTTTGGTAAGCCTCAGATTTCAGGATGATCTGCCTTGGAAACCTGTCCATAGAGGTTATCCGAATGTAAGAGTTGTGCGAAATATACTTCTATCCTTTTGGAGAAGTCTGAGGTTTGAAATGTATGAGGGTGTTAAGGATGGAGCTTGGGGAGATGTCCCATGTGGCATATTTGCTACTTCCCCAGTTGGCTGGGCTCTGTGTAAGGACTGGATGCTTTGACTTCCAATATCCAAATCTGGAGACATCTTCTGATGGCTGCTACTTCTTGCCATTAGCCTTCCTGACTTCAGTGGGACGAGTTGATGTTGTTGGCTCATTGAGAACAGAGGAAGGATGAGCTTGAGGAAGCATTTTTGTGTAAACGGAGCAGATTGTTGCTGTTAGTAAGAGTCAGGTGAAAAAAGCCAAAAGGCTGTGGGACTCAGCTGAGCCATCACTTCTGCCCAGGATAAGGAGACTTTGGACTAATGTGGAGCATGCTGGAAAGTTTACGCTGTTGCTGCTGGCGTTGTGTCCTCCTTTTGGAAAAGAGGAGGATGTGACATGTAATGCTGTCAATCCTGCGAGTGTGGTGAGTACAAAATTACAAAAACATTATCCCCCCAAATCTCCACCCTGTTTCTCATTTTTACAGAAATTCCTGTCGGAGGTGGTGGAGGAAGGGTGGGGTTGTGTTTCTAACAGCATTTTTTGAAGTGCACACCACGCTACCCATCACATATGGAAGTGCTAAATGAGAGGAATAGTTCCTAGTTGATGTCCACTGTTTGTTTTGATGCCTTTCAAGTGAAAAGTAGATAACGATGAAGAAGAATTAAAGCCACCCGTTGAAACAGTATCTGAGCTTCCTTGGTGCTGCAATAAATTGTTTTTATCAGGAATAGGAAATGAGGCTTAGGCCTTCAATATGCAATGCCTACAGTTGGAAGGGGCGGCAACAAAGAACAGTATCTTCTTTCACTGAACTTTCAAAACTATTGCCCATTTAACCAGCTGTTTTGTGTTGTGCTGAAAAATTAAGCACTTAAGAAATTAGAGCTCCCTCCCCGCTGCTTTTCAAGGG
This sequence comes from Anseranas semipalmata, assembly GCA_013399115.1. Lineage (NCBI taxonomy): Eukaryota > Metazoa > Chordata > Aves > Anseriformes > Anseranatidae > Anseranas > Anseranas semipalmata. Next base: position 1,300,021 of record VXAA01000712.1, read on the forward strand.
AAGAGTTATGAAATGTGTGTACTTCATGTTGCTGTCAAAGTGTTGAATGGGATGGTTCCTTGAGGAAGAACTTGTTGAATTTCTTCCAGGAGAATACTTGAGGGGCCAAGTAATGCCTGGTATGCAAAGTGCCATCTCTTTTCTTACAAGTCCAGTAATTTAGTTACCTCTCCTTATCCTGAATATGAGAGTGAGGAGAAGATGAGGGGAATGTTCCCATTTTTTATCCCTTTGTGTAACCTTCACCTCTAGGTGTGTCTCTGTGTTCAGAGCCCTGCTGCCGTCTCTTCTTTCTATCTTGTCAAATACTGGAGGAGAAACAAGAACATGCTTTGTACCAGAGTTTTTGGATTCCTGTGCAGAGCTGTTCTAATACTGAGTTGTCACTTTGTGTGAGTGACGGAGGAGTATCTTGTACTGCTGAGGTTAAAGACATGAGAGTTAAGGAAATTCCTTAAGACAAGAGGAGACTTCATTGCCAGGATTGCACAGATGGCAGATGGACGGGACACATTAGATCATATATTCTGTCCTTTCAAGGTCAATGTACTCTTGTCATGAAGAGTTTTCTGATAACTTTAAAGCTGTGGGCAGCGCAAGCTGTTTTCATGTGTAAGTGGTAAGAAGGGTACAGGTGTTGCAAGATGAAGCAGAAAGCCTTAAGAAGGTGACTGAGTACAGAGGGAGTGGTGCAGCTGGTAGCAAGCTGAACTGGAGCCAAGCTTTGGGGCGAGGCAGATGGAGATATTGCTGTTTCTACCTTAGGGATTCTTGTTTTTTTAAAATGTAGGTTTTTCATTAAGTGAGTTAATGCAATTGGTACGGTAATGTTTGTGTTTTTTTTTTCTGTGATAACTAATTCCAGTTGTGGGCTGTTCGAAAACATCAAGATACTGGAGAGTGTGTGCAAGCGTGGCACCTAAGCAGGTTTAGCTTCATCCACACAAAAACTTTCTTCAGGCAGAAGAGATTTAATGGGGACCTGAAGTGTTATGGCTATTCTGGGATGCTTTGCCATGCGAGCAACCCCATGTTTTCATGATGCAAGTTAAATATTTGAAACCAGTTTTTAAAGTAATTGGTTTTTGCACTGTTTCATGCCCGTGATTGTTTAGCTCTTTGGACAGGACGGTATGGTGAAGTTTCTGGTTGAGAACATATTTTACTTCGGGGCATCTTTATTGTAGTCCCTTCAGAAGTTGACACTTCTGCTTTTCTGGTTTCAGTTGAGACAGTTGTTTCATTGATAGATACAGATAAAATAAATTTTTCTTGGGGTAGCTCTCAAAGGACATCAGGAGCTCCTGAACCAAGTTGGGAGATCTAACAGGTTTACCCTTTCTCAGAGGGAACCATGCTGAAAATGATTTCAGAGTACTCAGAAGGGGAATCGGGTATTATTTTCTGTCACATCCTCAATGTTGTACAGCCTGCTACTTGAGAGAAAGGGATATATTGTGTACAGCCCTTAGAAACCTAATACAAAAGGTCGATGATTGCATCAGGCCTGGTACAGGAGTTGTGAGAGTGTGCTGTGGCACTTGGGAAGGAATTGCTGGCATCTGAAAGGGGTGCATGTACAGGCTGAGCACTGTGTTTCTGCAGTGGAGTTTTCAAAGAGCTCTGCAAACAGGGATGTAGCAGCAAGTTTGATGTGAAAGCACACATCGGAGATCTGGTTGAACTCCATGGACTTGTCCAGCATTTCTGCCTTCCTGCTGCGGAATTGGGCACGTGTTAAGCTGGTGTTCTGCATTGCCAAGGTGTAACACCTAAGAGTGGCTGAAGCGTTTTGACCTAGCCTTTTGCTTTGAGTTTTAGGTATCACCTAAGAGTGATGTTGAAGAGCTACAACGTATAGCTGTCTGACTCCTTGAGATGCATTTTTACAAATACATTGCCACACATTGCTGGGGAGAATATATTACTCTGTTGTTTAGCCTGGATTCAGGAAGAAAATAAAGCTTCTGTTCTGCCAGTCCCCCAAGATAAAATTGTAATATGTCAGCTGCAGGAGAATTTGTATTGGCTCCTCCACTCCCAAAAGCCATAATGAAAGATGGGCTTTTGTTGAAAAAGTTAATAAACTGGCGGTCTGGCTGAACAAGGAGGCAGGCAGGTTCAGAACCAGGACCCTCTGCCTGCAGCTCCTTCCAGCAGTCTGGAGCATCTTGTTTTATCTGCAGTGGTATGTGTGATGAGTGAGAAGTTTCACCAGGTGTCACATCACATAAAGGCTGCACTTCATTCCCTGACGTGTAGCACCTTATGACAAAGTTCATAAGCAGTGGAAATTCACTTGCAGAAGTGGGACTTGCAGCTGGAAGTGGGATTGCAAACCCAGGAGTAGGAACAGAGATGAATTTGCCAGAGAAGTTTGAGGTTGCATGATTTCATGTTTTATAGAAAACTTTGAGGTGAAAGCAAGAGGTAGGCATCAAATTCCCATGTTGCTGAATCCTAGACTTTATTCTTTCCTCAAGACCTTGTTAATGAAAGGGGAACCAAAGACATCCATCTGAAGAATAATTTCTTGTAGACTTGAATTCCAGTTCACTACTGAAAAGTGTGAGGCAAAAGCTTGTTCGTTGCATGTCATTCCAACGTAATGTCTTCCCTCTGTGAGCTAGTTAGCAGGATAAAGGCAGCTTCCCAAATGGAGCTGTACTAGCTTTGCTACAGGAATGTGTGTTAGATGGAGCAACTTCAAAATACACAGCTGACTCAAAAGAAACCCTGCACTGTAATTGGTAACAGTTGAGACTGTGTCAGTTTGGGTGGAGGTGTCAAATGGAGTTGCACCAGGGACTGTTCTCTGTCCAGGGTGGTTTGATATTTCATTTAAATGTTGGTGTGAGGAATGGAGAGAGCCCTCTGATCAGATCTGTGTGTTACAGGCTGAGCAGTACCGGGAATATGTAGTAGGCTAGGATTAAAATGCAGTCAAATCTCGATTAAACTGTGGAGTTGGGCAGAAATCCATAAAGTGGGATTCAGTCGAGGACAGTCACAAAGGCAGGAATAATCACATGCACAAATTCTGAATGGACGGAGACTTCGAAGACGGCAGGACCCCAGAGGAGGGAATGGGGTTTGTAGAAGAAGGTGAAATAAAGCTCTGCTCTAAACTCAAGAGAAGAAATGCCATGCTGGAGCCTGGTGCTACAAATGTTCTGACTACGTATAATTCTTACAACTAATGCATCCATGAGACAGCCTGACACAGCATTTAAAATCTTGTGTATATTTACGGGCAGGGGGATCTGCGTGCGTATGTGTCAGTGTGTCTCAGAGGGGCCAAGTTTCAGCACTTACAGTAACTTCAGCCTTGTGAATGCTCAATTCATTTGAAAGTTAGTCCTAATTGGTGTTGTACTATAAATACTGTAAGAGGTGTGTTGCATTTGTAAAGGAAATTATTTCGCTGGGAAAAGAGTATGCCCTTCCTAGTTAATATTTGAAGATGCCAGTTAATTGGTTAGCTTTAATTACCAGATAGAGTAGTTAGTAGGTGCATGTTATGTACACAACTAAAAATAGCATCAGCGCAAATGGGCTTTCTTAGAAATAGCCCTTAATGGCTACCAATTATGTTAACTTCTGTTTTTTCAAAAACCGGATAAGAAGTAGGTGTAGACTTACTCTAATGACTACATGTATGTGATTACAAACAGTAAGAAACATTTAATCAGTTCCTAAACAAGCGTAGCCTTGCAGGACATCCTGATCATCACTGCAGCATGAAGAGCGCTTGTTGGATGGGTTTGCAGAAACTTTACAGTTCCTAAATAAATGAAAGTTTCCAAGTAAGTGAAGGCTGGGAAAAGCTTGCTGATGAACTTTCTGAAGACATCAGCTATGCTTCTACATACCCCAAAACTAGTTTTCAAACAACATTTAAAGGACTTCATCAAAATGCTTGAGTGTAAAACCACCACCTAGATAGGTCGTCCTCAGTTCCTCAACCACCAAAGCAGGAAAGACGTTAAGGAGTGGCACTGTAAAAATCCCATATGATGAAGTTCATTAAAGACTGTAGTCATTTTTTTTTCCCTGGACTCTTAATAATATGCTTCTTGCCCGGGCTCCTGATTTGTCTCCTTGGATAATGCATCCAAATCCACAAGTAACATGCAAGTTTGCATTTCATTTTGAGCCCAGCAGGCATACGGCAATGAGGTTACAAGACCTTTCCAAGTGAGCCTGGAGGGACTTGTTGGCTAGAGTTTGGATTTTTGGCAAGCAGCTTACTCCAGCTCTTTTCTGTAATAAAGTCAGGGTTCAGTCCCCGGCCTCTTATAGATACTGAGCACTGTTGCGTGTCTCTGGATAATCAGTCACTGGAAAGGCGCAGATGTTTCAGGATGTGTAGCAATGGGTGCAGGATATAAGAAAGGCAACATCAGGGTCATACTACAGATGCAACCACATCTTACATGTGCTCTTTCTTGACAGGAAAAATTCTTATAACATTTGCGGTTTTCTCATTGCTAGTACCATCAGATGAATAATGCAAAAACTAATTATGCTTGTGCCTTTTATTTGTTGTTCATTAAGCCTTCCGATGCATTGGGTGGCTGATGCCTCTGCTGCAGGCAGATGCAATAGAAGAGCATTATGGTAATGAACAGAGTCGGGGCAGGAGTGCCCAAGGCAGTGACTGGCATTCATTCGGGGAGTGATTCTGAGAAACTCAGCAGGGTTATAATATGGGGCTAGACGAGGTCCTAGTCTTCGCCTGGTTGTGGACATACCAAGAGATGGTTGGAGAAATTACTGTAATTTTTTTCCCTGTAAATGCCTGTATGAATATGTTCCTCATTACACAAGCATAAAAGAAGAATACAGACTGAGTAAGAGAGGATTCAAAATTTGGTGTTTTTTCCTTTTGTAAACGGAAGTTTTTGTAGCAGTAATGCTCAAGATGTCTTCGGTGTGCATCTACTACAGAGAGTGCAGGGGCCTATGCTGATTGCTAGGTAGTCCTTCATTCTAAAGCCTTGAGGAACGCTGATCCAGGCCAGCCTGTTCACGGCGGCTGGACTTCAACGGGACTGTTTCCTGCTGCTGGTGACTATGCCAAACGTGGCTTCCTAGGTCAGGTGCTAGAGGTTTCTGTCAAAGGTGTCAGGTCTTGTTCTCATGGAAGGGAAGTGTTTCTCCAGCACAAGTTGTAGGAACTGCTGCGGTACCAGTGAGATGCTAATGGAAATTATGAAGTATCTTGCTTAATTAGTTCTTCTCCAGTGGCCAGCCTGGGTGACAGATACAAACCTATTGCTGTTGTCAGCCAGTGGTGTTTTTAACTTAAATAGTAGAGGCCTGTGCTTAAGTGAGCAAGGTTCTGGTTTTCTCTTTACTGGTGGTGAGAGTCGTTAAATCCATATGGCTCATAGTGCTTGTGTAGTGATGGCTCCAAATGCTGCAGCTAGTTGTATTGCTGCAGGGCTTTGCACTGTAAAATATTATGGTCCATTGTATAAGGGAACAAGCTATTCCTAAACTTGGCTTATTTGATCTTTTCAAGCTTACCCTCGAGTGATTAAGCAAACAGTGGCTTTTCCAGCAATCTCCAGTTCTGTTATCTGCTAAACGCATCTCCCATTGTGATCTGCCAAAGATGCCTTGAACACGGTCCTTCTGCTGTGTACTTGCTAGTCCTCGTGGAAACATAAAGAAGTTATTTCTGTTGCATCTAGACTGTCTGGGTGGGATGGAGAGGATGGGTATTGGTTTATATCTAACATAAGCTTGCTTTTGTCTTAATATTAGCACTCAAACGGCAAGACAGCAGCTTTTTATTAGCTACACAGGAAAATAAACCATTTTTCTTACCATATGAGTAGTTCAAGTTCATTTATAGAATGGTGTGTATGTAAAGAGGTATCATTCTTGCCCTGCACTTGTCCCAGGGAAGCAGGAGGACTACTAGCAGTTGTAATTAGGGCGATAACCCTAAAACTCTGAGCTCTTTACAGAACTATGTGAGTAACAAGATCCTTCATAGACATAATGGGGATTCTGAATGAAAATTTAGATGTCTCTATCAATGTCTAGTGGCAGATTTTTTTTCTAAAATGAGTGCCCCTTGACACTCAGCACTGGTCTCCTAGACCTGGACAAATGTGAGTAGTGTAAACTCTGGAATACAAACCTTAGCTGTGGAATATGATTTTTGCTACAAGTTCACCTGTGAGCTTTGATCTTTGATTTAAGCACAAGAGATAGAAATAAAGTTTCACTCTTCCAACTTGTTAAAAGCTAGCAGGAAAAAGAAAAGACCACTCTCCCGAAGTATATCAAAGGTAGATTATCAGTTCTTTGTCCCTGGGGTTGTGGTGATCTTGGAGCGAGTGTGTATCTCATTTTCAATCCGTGTGATTTTGTACCTTGCTTATTCCTTAAATCTCAAATCAGCAGAAACTCAGACCTTTACCTGGCTTTTTATGGCAGCTTGTAGAACTGTCAGTGTGAATACACTGATGGTAAATTCTAAATCAACCTTTGGTCACTGCAAGCTGAAATGATTTGAAAACCTGTGTAATCTTTTGACCAAACCTGGGCTGATGTTCAACAAAAACTGATACCAAAACAGCCCTGCTGACTTCAGATTTCCAGTATAAGCCACCTGTAGACCCTAATGTACACTCAGGCTGGGACAAGAAGGACATAATGGGTCAGCTGCACCATTTGGGCAGGGATGTGCTTGCTCCCTTGGAATCCTGTGAGCAATGGTGTTCTCACCGCTGCTCTCTGCTTATCTGGCACTGAAAAGCAGTGGCCGCTTTCTGTCGTTTTCAGCACTGCTCGTGAGCCTCAGCTACCTCAGGGCAGCCTTTGCCAGCACCTGTCATCGTTTTCCTTTGCTCTCCAGCTCTTGCCACGGCCCTGAGCAGTGTGACCCCGTGTGGGCTGCCCCATGTGAATCATCAGGGTAGCTCTGCATGCACCCCATGTTGCAGTGGTGTATAGGGTTTGTAGATCCCAGTGTGAGTCCACGGTGTGCAGGTGACTTAAAAGGAGCCTGGACCATTGATGTGGAAATGGGAGCTGTACATTAAATGCCTTGCTCTGGCACAGATTCTTGTGTGACCTGATCAATGTAGGTTGGTCCAGGCAGGGATGTGATAGCTCTGTGTTTGCATGAACTACTAGAAGCTAGCTTCAGGCTGGGTACCGCAATCAGCCTCTTAGTTAGTCCTATTAGTGCAGTACCATGAGCTCTCTCCTGTTTGCTATTAGCTAAAGAGTTTCCCTGTTCCTGAGTGGGTCTTAGAAGAGCTAAGTAATCAAGTTTTTTTTTTTTTTTTGACAAATATAGATGACAGAGGAGAGTTGGACTACTTAGGTTTATATACATAGGAAAAGTAGTGTAAAAAAAACTCTGCAGGACCTGTATGGAAGGGGGGGAGGTGACTATTTTAAAACACCTAAATGCATTGACTTTACCCACTCACGTTCTTGTAACTGTAAGTACTTGTTGACTGGATGGATCGCTTGTGTGACGTGGAGAAAAACGCACAGTGGCTGTCCAGTGCTTTGTCTTTTGGGTCTTCCCAGACTGGTGTTGACTGCTGGATTTTGGACAGGTCTCTTAAGCTTTTTAGATGCCAGTAGTTGTTATGATCTATCCTTTTGGCTTAAAATTTGCTTACTTCATCCTCCCTAACTCTTAGCTAGAGCTGCTGCCCATTGTCTTTGACCTTATTTTGATATCTTCAGGGCTATAGTTTGTATTATCATTGAGGTAACAGGAAAAGGAATGGTGTGTGTTGTAACCTTCATGCATCTTTCATTCTTACCAGTATTCATGTTTTTTCTTTTTTTTTGAACTCAAACAACTGTGACGTACTTGTACATTTTGAGATGCATATACTGGACTGAGCACCTGTAGATCCAGTGTCTCCAATATGCTTCACATTTCTCTTCTCTTTTGGATCTTTGGGTTGCCTTGGATGTGTCAGCATCCTGAGTGCTCTGATTCTCGCTCCTGCTCCTCCTTGGCTGGCTCTGACATTTACCATGTCTGTGCTTAACAATGCCAGTTAAAAAAAAACAAAAACAAAACAAAACCAACAAGACAAAATAATAAACAAAAAAACATAACCAGAACAACATTTAACATTCAGGTTGTGCTGTTTTCCCTACATTCTGATGTTAAAATTCTACTTTATTGATGCAACACAGGACACTTCGGGCCACACTCCCCAGGGCAGTGATTGCAACTCCTCATGTGAGTAAAGTCACTTGGCCAGCAGCCCTCACCACCACGGGGTTCATTCTACTCGCAAGAGTGGCTGGTGCATGTTAGCTACACTGCGATTCCAGCTCTCATAGCCTCAGGATTTACATCTCAATAGTGAGAATACGCTGGTATTTGTTGTTGTCCCACCTGAGACCCGCAGGCTTATTTTCCTGCATTTAAATAACTGGTTTGTCATATGGGCATACAGCGGGGTCTGGTGTGTCTGTAGCCATCGATCTCCTTAGGCATACAGTAGATGTTTATATTGCCCTTGCTTATCTGGCTGTCCTTCACTGTTTTAATACGAACCATACCAAATAAAGCTGCCTGAGAATTGAAGATTATCTATGGTATTCGTCACTTTTAGGAAGGGGAGTTGGTTTAATGTTGGCTTTTAGCATTTGATAGGCCTTGTCTCCTTGACAGAAAACAACAGACTAAAACGATTACCAAGAACAGCTGCTTAGAAGGGGCTTTGGATATTTTTTCCTCTTTTGCTGACCTGAACCACGGCAATTATAAGTTCTGGTTATTGTAAACTTACCACAGAACACAAGGCATACCTTAAAATGATGTCATGTCTAGACACACAATTCAGGTATAAATTATGGAGAGAAAGTAGCTTGTTCAGTGGTTAAACTGTAAAAATTTAACAAGATATTTCTGTGTCTCTAGCCTTCACTCTTGCATACGTATTTCTTTACCTCTTACCAGGAGAATTCTGTGACTGCCTCTTAATTTTTTTGTGTTGGGAGATGGAATTTCCTCCCTGTTCTCCATTTCATTTCCTATTTCTGCCTCTCTGGGTCTCGAGGGAAGCAGTGTAGCCATCTACTTCGAGCAGAGAACTAGAGAGGAAGACTCATGGGTCCAGTCGTGACTCAGCCAAGGTCACACAAGGGGTGATATATGGCAACCTTTTCAAAACCAAGCTTGCTATTTTTGATAGATTTGTTTTATGGGGTGGGGACAGAAAGAGAACTCCACTGTGGTGCCCAGATACTTGATTTTCAGAAGTATTCACTGTTTACAGTCTCAGCAACATCCCTGGTGTCCATAGTGGTGTTGCCTGTCTGGGCCTTATATTTAAGGGTAAGTTGGACTGTATTTACAGCAGACTTGACTATTTGGTTATGCTACCTGAATTTCTGCCTAGAGTACCTGTTGCTGCTCTGCCTGTGAGTGGTGGAGTGTAGGTAAGGTGTTGTGGGCAATTCACGGCTGGGGACTGAGGCCTTGCAAGCTCAGAGGAGGCTCTTGCAGGTGCTGCACAGAAAAGCACGTGCAGAAGTCGCACGTCCCATCCCCCATCAGTTATTTGGGCATAATTCCATTGACTTCACAGGGAGTCTTCCCATGGTAAAAAGGGCCTAGCTCGTCTATTGGCTTATATTTTAGTATGCGTTTCCCCACACTTGGCCTGGACTTAATTTCATGATGAGATTGGAATTGTTGGCTTACCACTTGTTGTAATCTATACCCTTTGGGTACCTGCTATGAAATGCAGACTTTGGAGATGGAGGAGGCCTGTTGGGTTAACAAGCCAGTGCAGGACTATTCTCTGTAGCATATTCTGTTGTGCTTTTCCTGGCCTAATTACGCAGTCCTCAAGTGAAGGAATTTGGCAAGAACATTCTTCCTTTTTAGCTGGTGTTTGGTCTCAAGTTCTCTGGGTAAGCCTTTTCAGTCCTCTCCATTAAAGCATGCTGCCATCTAAATTTTCTTTTCTCTATCCATGCAGATGGCTGCTGTGGATTTTGCTCACAGGTCCAAATCTGATGCCTGTTCTTGTTGAAGCACACCTCACTCTCCCCAGGTAGCTGCTGTGCCATCAGCGCGTCCCCCTGGGGGCGAGGCTTCTGCTTCAGCCCGGTGACTGCGTCTGGGTCTAGCTGTTGTCGTACCTGGGCCTCTCGTGATCTTTCTTCGCCCATAATCACATTAGTTCGTTTCCTGGAAGCTGTCTACACTGCAGGTCTCCAGAGACAGTTTTTGATGCTCGGCAAGCAGAGATGGCAATTGATGGTACAGAACTTGTTCTGTACGTGTTGCCATAGAGACAGTTTTTGATGTATAGTGAAGAACCATTTTACCCTGTTTTCTGTGCGTGCAGCACTGCTCTGGTTTCCAAAGGGGCATCCATGTCTGCATCTCGTTAACTGCCAGTGTGGGCACGTCAAGCTAGTTTGCTATGAAGGGGAGACTTCTTTGGTACCTACAAACTTAGGTGGACAAGCCATAAGCCTTGGTTCACCCCCACTTGCCTGTCTTTTGGATAGCACAGTGATCAAGTCAACTTTTCTGCATTCCACAGAAATATCAGATCTGTTCTGGGACTAGGACTTTCCTGGCCTGATGTTTGCGATCAGAAAGTCCCAATTTGCCTGAGGCCTTTTTGCTTTTCTGCTTCTCAGGATCACAGCAAGACTTGTTTTCATTTGGATGCATTTGTGTAAATTGTTCTTTCTGGCCTCTTTGTCTCTCCCAGCGGGGAATCACCTTTTTACTGCATTAACTGCTTTTCTGCATTTGCACCCCGCTGCCTTGTTTGCAAAGGTGAACACAGGGTGCAACTTGCAAGGCACCCAGTGTCCTCAGAGTGGTTAACGCAGCGTGCAGTCAGGTGACAAGCCTTGTGGTACTTATGAATGAACTGCACCGAATGGTTATAACGTCTTCAGAGATCAATAAACAAAATGATTGTGCGCAGTGAGGCCATGAAGTAGATGCTTCCACTGAAGTACTTCGTTGTATTAAGAGTACTCAAGGAATTAAAACTTCCAGACTCTGCACCCTTTCAATAGATTACACAGGCTGAGGTGGCCTCAGGGCCCTCTTTCAGTTTTAATGGAGTGATTGTTTTTCTACATAGACTTTTTTCTTTTTATTTTCCTTTTTTTTTTTTATGGCTATTAAACATAGGAGGAGGTTGTTAATACAGCTCTAAATACTCTGACAGCCAAAGACAGCCACTCCTGCTTCTAGGATATCCACTTGCTCTGTCCCAGTTTTCCCATGTTTGTGGCTTTTTGGAGGTGCTTTTTCCTTTGTGGGACTCTTGACCAGTTCAAGTGCAACCAGATGGAAGGCAGCAGAGGTCCAGCTCTATAGCAGCACCCTGGCCAGGGTCTTAATTCACATGAAGTGATTGGTGCTCAGGGACGGGGGATACAGCCAGGAACTGTGCAGCATGGGGCAGGATGCAATAGATTCCTCCGTGTGTTTCCCCCCTGCACTGTCCCTGTGTCTTTTTTTTCTACCCCACCTTCCCTTTCATCCTGTCTTTCCAAATCTGCAGTCTGGTTTCATGTTCTTGTGTGCCCAGGTGGAGTTTGCTCCCTTTCCCGGAATACAGGGATGTCCCTCTCTTGGGCTGGACCAAGGGCAGAAAGCTACTGGCTGGCACCGGTCACCTCCCTAGGTTGGTGGGGCCGGGGAGCGGAGGCAGGTGTTGTACCGGAGGTGGAAGAGATGTATGGAGAAACACAGCTTCAGGCAAGAGTCGTCTTGCCACCCTGTTCTGTGTTTTTTAGGAAGTGTTCTGCAGGACAGGAGCAGCTTCTTTGGATAAAGGTTTCTGGACCTGCTGTAAAAGCCATCTTCTGTTGTTTCTGGTGTCTCTACTTCAAATGCCTGCAAGACAAAAGTAAACCTTTTGAGCTTTACTTAGCATAGGATGTGGTAATGCAGCCTTTGGGCTGCTTGTCCCGTTAGTGAGAATCCTGACTAGTGGGCCCGGTTTTGAGTTCATGGGTCAACCATTGCCTCAGGAGTAAGGCTGCCAGCAGAAACTTGTCCCAGTCCTGACTGCATGCCAACAAGGAGGATCATCCAGCGAGACCACCATGTGTGCTTCTCATGTAGAATTATTGTCATGTAAATTTTTCAGTGTCAGTGGGAGCCTCCTTCAAACAAGTTTCATAATACGGAAGTTTGCAAATCCCATTGCCCCAGGGAAAATTAACTTGCTCCAAAGTACTGCAAGTACTTGCTTCCTGCAAGCGATGCAGGAAGCAACATTTCAGACTGTTCTGGGATATTGAATTGTGTGGAAGTTGGAGAGTTTTCCTCCTTCTACTCCATGTGGAGTAACTTAGTTTTTTCAGCACCTTGAGGGCATTGACGTACATCCAGGGAAGGGAAAGTGGGAGAAATGCAAAAAATGAAAATGTGAACCAGAGCTACTTAAGCAGAGACCATGGCCTGGATATGAGATTCTCTTTTGCCTCATTTTTCATAGGGTTTTTATGGGTAAGGGAAGCAATATGATCTCTGGGGAGAACACACCTATTCTCAACCTTCTATTTCAGAGATGGCATTTAGTGAGTGTATAATCTCCTGAAATAGGAAGTTCTGCTTCCCATTAATAAGATCTTAACCCCATCTCTGTAAACATCATCACTAAGAG
>VXAA01000712.1:1312682-1425064 GCA_013399115.1 Anseranas semipalmata
GGGAAGGAAGCTGTGGGACTAGCTGTTTCTCACTCCAGCATTGTATTTGGGCCAGTGCTGAGTTGTCAGCTAAAGATGCATGGGCAGAAGGAAAGCAGTAAATGGAGCGGAGTGTAAGATATATAATGATGCTGACCTTAAGTAGATGGTTGGATTGATTAACACAGAATAGAGACTTCTGTTGATATAAGATGGTAAATATGCATAGAAAAATACATACTGGATATATGGATACACTTGTTTTTGTTGGGTCTTTGCTCAGAGATTTTCACGTTCTGTGTTTGCATGACGACTGACAACCCACTTTGGCATTTCGAGTCACGTAACCACATGACTCTATAGGGCAATCTGGTTGTTTTTCACACAGTGCTCTTAGCAGTACCAATAAGCCAGGCTATGACCAGTGGGAACAGACCCTATCGCATTTTTTCATAATCTCCCTTTGAGCTCTGAAGTGGAGCTTTGAGTGACTGGTGACAGATCTGCACTAAGTTTGGAAGCAAATGCAAATTATTTCAGAGAAAATCTTTTTTACAGAGCAAGCCTCTGCTGGCTGGGGAGGAAGGATCAGATATATTCACCTAGGTTTTCTCATCTAGCCAGCTTTGCATTCCTTTCTCTGCTTCACTTTTACCCTTCTGTTTCCCCCCTCCCCAACCCATGGTTCCTGTTCTCTTACATTGGTTAAGGCACAGCCTGGGTCAGGAGCAGGCAAACCAGACACTTTTGGGATGGGAGCTCCCGATTCCCAGCCTCGGCTGCTGTTCTATGCCCAGCCTTTGCTGGCTCACAGCAGCTCCCACTGGTGCCATCATTCACAACCACTGCTGGGTACCAGTGAGATGTCCCTGTCCATAGGGTCAGGTATTCCAAGCTCCTCTGCTTGTACTCCACACGTTTGTTCCCTTCTTCTGGACTGTTAACAGGGAATAATCACACCTATCAGGCTTCCCGAAGGAACAGGGAGAAGGAACTGGAGGTAACTTTTTCCTCTTATCTGCCTGGTACGTGACCTCAAACCTCAGATGCCGTGGACAGGCGTTTGTTCTGCGCATGCTGTAGGAGGGCAATACTGCCTGGAGAAGCCTTTTTTTCGCAGCTGGCACTAAACTGAGTTTCACCTGCACTGCCAAGATGGTTGGCTAAGCATCACCTCCATCTTTTTTTTTTTTTACCACCTCCCTCCAAGTTTCTGGAATTGCAAAGGCTGCTCTCCTGTGCATGTCTCTTCAGGTTGAAGGAAGGTGAGCAAACGGTCCTAGCTATCACCCTGGGACTGCACAGTGGTCTGGAGGCTCTGCCTCTAACTCTTCTCCAGCTGCTCCTTGTGGAAAGGAACGAGAGGGCAAATCGAGCCGGATCTTCCGTCCTATTCCTCAGCCACCTGAGGAAGGCATCTTCTGTGCATGCTTTCTGCAGCTGCCTTCCCTGGAGGGCTTTATGTAAATGCAGGAGGCCTGCTGGCTTGTGAGGGGAAAGTGATACTTTGGAAATTGTGAGGCTCTGGGATTTAACCCTTTAGCTTCCAGAGTTCAAAAGCACTGACTGCCCTTCAGCATGCCAAGTAGTCCTTAATTCTTAAGCATCCCACAGCTGAGCTGCAAGGCAGCCCCTTTCCTTCCCAGCATCCTTCAGATCCTAGCTGTGCAGGTGGGAGATCAGCAGGGACCAACACAGCAAGAGGAGGAGGTAAGAGCAAGGGCCCAAGCTCTGCAAAGGGAAGCTCTGGGAGTGGCTCGTTGCCCTCCCCACCTTTCCTAAAGCTCAGCAGCTCAGCAGCACTCATGGAGCTGGAATGGGGTCTGCATTTATCAAATTCCTGTCTGCAACAGCAATGCAGTTGTTTTAGATTAGTGTACAAATAGACATTAGTGTAATACATCTGTTGTTAATCCACATCTTGGTAGAAAAGAGATGCCAACACATCATTTATTAGCCACGTCGATCCTATAATGTCCTTTCTTTTGTCTTTTGAGTATGTAATAGGTTCCAGGATGTCTTTTATTTCATTGTATACCACATTTCCTCTTGTCTAACTTAGCAGGACATAATGCGTTCCAGGATGTAATTTATGCCATTTTGGAACTGGACACCACACAACGTATCCTGAACTTTTCTGAAAATGTTCTGTATACTAGTTGTCATGCTCTGCACACAGGTTTGTCTTTGCAGATTCAATGGGTAGAAAAAGCAAGAAGACTTGTAGGAAGAAAAGCAACCTTTTTGTAGTCCAAGGTGAGCTACAGGATCATCAGGAACTCTGGATGCTGGTACAGCAGGCTGCAGCTCTTAGACCCTTGGTTTGTTTAGGAAACCAGAGAAGTGGTAGCCACCTTACGAGCCTGTCCTTGATTGCTTGGTAGGCTCAGGGAAGAGCACACTGAGGAGTGTTGAGGAGTAGCTGTCACTGCTGCATCTCTCCTTTTCCATGGAAATAGAGGGCTGCTGCTGGAGTCTCTTTATCTGATTGTACCAAAACTCTGTGCCAGCCCTACGTGAAAGAATGAGAAACCCTTAACTGGCTTTTTCCTGTTTAGTGATATTAATGGGTTTTGAGCAGCAGATGACATTCGCAGGTGATGAGGGAAGCAGGGACACAAGGCCTGCTGAAAGTTGGGGAGGTTGGCGGTGTTTTTGATTGCGGTATGATTGTGTGGGGAGGAATTGGCAGTGGCCACTTGCCTGATAGCTTCAGCAGGAGTCAGTTCCTTTTGCTTTTCTCTCAGCCATGTTTTAAAATCCCACCCAGAACGATGGAAGCCCAGTCCTACATACCCTCAGCACTGCACTATCCAAACGTCAGCTTTGGCCTGTGCCAAGTGTTAACTGCGCAGTGAAGCAGAGCATTAGAGCCATAGGCTGGTCCGGCTTCTGCGGGGAGGAAGGAGCACCCTGAGCATGGCCTTTGAGCTTTGGGATAGACCAACTGGTGTTCTAAACCTGTGGAAATGTTTTAAGGAGAAAGTATCTTGGCAAAATAAAATGTTTTCCTCCTCTTTCCTTTATTCATCACAGGATCTCACAGGAGACAACTTACCTTGTGGTGTCCCAGCTTCCCTGCTTTGTACCCCATTCTGTCTGGTTTGTGTCTGGTTTCTGAGGCATTGATCTTGAGGCTTGAGAACTGGAGGGGATTAATGACAACATTAGCTGCAGCCCTGAGCTTCTTGCTTTATCAGAACTTTTTCTTTAGTATGTGCTGGTTTTAAGCACGTGAATAGTACAGGGAGTTTGGGATTGTGTTGCTAGGGGTAACCGAGATGTAAGGCCAGAGGGAATAATGTTAATAAAATAAATTGCTGACTTGGAGCAGCCTGATAACTCAAACGGGTGAGTTCTTAGGCTTGACATCATGTTTTGCTCCTTTCCTCCCACTCTGCCCCCCATCAGCTGCCTCTCACTTGCAGGCACTCTCATTCATAGAGTTGTAGTTCAGCTAAATCCAATACAGTGTCATGCAATTAACACACGTCTCTTGTGCCAGGATCTCTTGTTTCCAGAGAACTGAATGTTAAAAATTTTAAAAAAATAAAACTGTTGTAGAAATGACAAGCTCTTACCCATCTCCAAACAGCTCAGCACTATTCTTCTGTAAGAGGAGATACAGGGGAATATGAAATAGCAAGCAGCAGAGACGCCAGTCAAGCAATTAATTTTCTTGTTGAGGCATAGGAGTACTGGAGGATAAAGAGGAGGAGGGAGAGAAGGGTTATCTGTGTTGTGAATAACAGCATTGTGTCTGTGTTGTGCTATCAGCACAGAACAGGGTACTGTCTGCTTTAATTAAAAGATCACAGAACTAAAGCACTTGTGAGATTGTGTCTTTGGATGTGAGCCGTCTCGGGATCTCATGGTCATGTAACACCTATATAGCCAAGGTTTCTGTGTCATTCAAAAGATGTTCAGAACTTTTTACTACTATTGGTAAACCACATTTCTGGTTGTATCAGAGCAGATAAACATACCCAAGCACAGCCCAGCAGGTAGATCTGGGTGCCTGAGAAGAACCTTTTTCAAAAATACTTTTTTTCTGGTAGCTATATGGTATATGGAGGCTTCCACTTTCCTTTCAAAGCAGCTGATCCCAGCCCCTTCCAAAAGCTCGTCCTCTCTGGCACTCATCTCGCAGGCTGGTGCCTGAGGCAGGTGCTTGCTGCTGAGGGCCCAATGGCCCTGCTTTTGTCCTTCTGCCACGTAACTCAGGAGGGCTTTAGGAGGAGCGGTGTGTGCCTGCACCAGGGGAGGCAGGAAGAGCAAGCTCCAGCATGCTTTTTGTGCTGTACGGGTCAGGACACTGAGGGATACATGCCTCAAAAGACTTGCCTTTGCTTAGCAAACAGGCGGTCGGTGGAAGATACTGATGTAGTCCTGTTTCTTAATCCGCAGTTTGTGTTTTCTTTCCCTGGAACAGAAATGGTAAATTTCTGAACGATGGAGGCTGCTTTGTTCGCATGAAGTTATCCCCCCCGGCCTTTTTCTACTAGACCAAGCCAACTTGTGTGGTACTACTGATAATCTAGTGAAATGCACCTGGCTTGGGCTTGTGTGCCCCTCCGCACTGCATGTGTGTAGCTGTTGTCCCTGACACTTGGCCTCTGAGCTAAGTGGCCTTTCTGGGGTCCAGATAGAACTGGCTTATGGTTCACATCCGCTCCTTGGTCCGTCAGTTGGCTGTCCTTGCTCTAAAATCCTCTTTAGAGAAACACACTCGGGTTCAGCAGCTTGTAATGGCCAAGTGAACCGCTGCCTCGGCTGTATGTGCTCCTGTCTGGTCCCTGTGGGCAGCAGATTGCAATTATTTCCTTGCCCTTTCAGAGGGAGCGTTATGTTGCTCTGCGTGCCTCCATATGGTAAAGGACTCTGTAGCTCTAACAAGCTTGGCTGGAATAATCATTTCTTGGCAATACTCTGTGACTCGAAGCTGTGTGGTGAGACCAAGGAGTCGTCTCTGTCCTCGCTCTGGGGTGGCAGTGCTGGGCACCAGTCGCTCAGCTCCATCCCTCTCTGATATCTGTGCACGTGGGAAGGGAGAAAAATGCTTTGATTTTGGCTCTGGAGCCCCAAATTCAGTGAGAGCTGAGAATATGCTGTTCCCGCATTGATCTCTGGGTTGTTCAGAAACGATGTTGCTAGTGACATGACTTCCAAGACCACTGTAGGAAGCGGGAAATGTGTTAAGTGTGTATACTTATGCATGACAGGCATCAGGCAGTATGGAGTTGTACCGGGAAATGCAGCATGCAATGAGGGAGCAGGTGCTGCGCAGGAGGGACCAGTGTGCTGCGAAATGTGGGCAAAGCAACCGAGGCTGGAGACTCTTTAAAATGCCTTGAAGATTGACGTTCCTGTTGTACTTTCTCAGCTAAAGCAGGTACGCTTTCAGGTACTCTCACTTGCGCATCCTGTGGTCCAGCGTGTTACGTTTGGCTCGTTGCTACCCCTGAAGCCCCAGGAACTGCTCTGAATTTGTACCAGCGGAGCTGAGGTCAGACGTGAAGTAGATATGAAACTTGGCAAGGAGAGCAGGCAGGAATCGGCTTTGGGAAGGCCGAGCGCGACTGCAGATCCGTGTGCTTCTGCTGTGCTGTCTATCTAGTCAGAGGGGAGGTTTAAAGGGGGCTAGAAAAAAGGAGTCGTGGTGTGATGCAGTGTTTTGGCACCACTGAGTTATTTTGCTTAATAGTTTAGAGATGATTTAATCTCTGAGATAATTAAATTGAAGGTGTCATTTCAAAAGATAACAATGTCTGCGTGAGCTCTGTTGGGCTTGGCATAAGGTTCAGCTTGTTTTGTAGGGATTGAGGGATTTTCTTGTGTGGAGCATGGGGGAGGAAAGGCAGGGCTAGTTTGGTATTTATTTCCACCCTTTCTTGCTATAAAATACACTGACATAATGCAGAGCAAGAAAGCAGCCCCTGTGACCTCGAGAGGGCGAGAGCGAAATACTCCCCTGGCCTTGAACGTAGCTTCTGACCACGCGGCCCCAGATGAAGCTCTGCCTCCCCTGTCTGCTCCTGCGACCCGCCAAGGCAGAGGAGTTGGGCTGAGAACCAGCCCAGGGGCAGAAGGAGGCGTGCAGGCCCAGGAGCGTGGGCGTGCGGTCCCAGGGTCCCGTGTCACCGCTTATTTCAGCCCAAAAGTCGTCCTGTCTGCAGCTGCCGTGGGTTGAGTCCTGCTCTGGGCCGCCCCCAGCCCGTGCCCTGCTCAGCAGTGGGCTTGTGCAGTCTGGTAGCAGGCTTCCTCCTCTCCGAACCCTGTATTGTAATATTTTCCCTAGTCGTTGGATGCTGCGTTTGGTTTTTTTGGCCTCAATGCAACGCTACCACCAGTTGAACACCAGCTGTGTGATCCTTGAGGAAGAAAGGCTGTATGTAATGTGTGTCTGTATTTTATTTTTTTCCCCCCACTTTCCCTCAGTTCTGATGTGAAAGGAGAAGTCAAGCTTGGGCATTTCGGTGGTGTGACTTTTGATTTGCACCAATTTATATAGAAGTTGGCAGGGATTTTTTTTTTCTTACTGGCAGGAGAAACAAGGGGACTTGGGACCCCCTTCTGGTGAATTACTTAGAAAAACAGCCAATATTTAAAATTACAGCTTTGGAATTGAACTGTATATTCCAGTGAAGTAAAAGATCTATGAATAATATGTCTTTAGGCTGAAATGTAATTTGTTTGTGTGTTTTATGCAGTAGAGAGGAAACAGGATATAATTCCTATTAGTAATGTATATATTTTCCCCAAGCAGGGAAACAGCATCCAGTGGAAAATTTGTGTTTGCTCCATAAATGTTAACTTTTTTAATGGTATACGGAGCTTTAATCTGTCTTAGTTCAGCTGATTTGAAAGATTACTTTGGGATTGCATGTCCTCCACAGCTCGTCTTTTCAGGGCGAGCATCTCATCAATGGCAATGGATTTAACGCAAGATTCATAAATCAAGGGCAAGTTTGTCTATTTGTTCCGATTAGCATCTTGAGGATCATCAAATCAGACTTAAAAATGCTTCTTGTATCTTTGCTAGCAGCTCAAATCTGACCAAAGTGTTTTGTGACTTGGAAAAATCTGATTAAACAAGGGGAGCTATTTTAACAGGGGGCTTTTTGCATTTCTCGTGGTGCATTGGGCCCAGTGTAATCATAGAGCAGGTTGTTTCTACCTGGGAGCTACGTTGTGATTTTGTTCATGGCAACAGAGGTCTGAGTGAACTGGATTAGATTACTGGATCCTCTTCTGTTTGAGACAGATTACCACAGATCCCTTCCACAGCAAGACCTTCAGCACAGATCTTCTGGTGCCATTTGGCGCCTGCCTTTACAGCGAGCAGGGGCTGATGCTGCTGAGGAGCTTGGTGTTGGGTTTCCTTTCATCACCGCCTTCTCCTCGCTCAGACGGTGATGATGTGGCTGCAGCAGCTTATCTCGCAGCAGGTGACCATGGAAGACAAAGGATTACATAAAACTATTTTCTTTATAATTACTCCGGTTTAGCGTGCATAGAGTTGTAGCTTGTATTTCAGCTCACTTTGTGTCTGATTTTGGAGGCTATATGCATGTAATCTGACTTCAGAGAAGTTATGGTGGCACAAAACTGTTGCATCTCCCAGGAGAACTGGGACTCACACAGTACTCCTGTAGGAACAGGTCCTGAAAAGGTCAGAGCTTCCCGCAAGTCTTACTGGCCTTTTCAGGACTTGGTTGCTCACTTGATCTGCATGAGAAAGATCAGAGCTAGAGACTGACCATGGCCATGTGAAGAAAAACATCCTTCCAAGTACTGATTTCTTTTGAAGGTGTGCGTCCAAGAGCCAAGGTGAAGCCTTGTACAGGTCTTGCAGAAAGATAAGTTAGAAAGCAATTTGTTTTCCCTAACGTAGATAAGCAGTGCCAATTTCAGATGCCCTGGGGTGCCTGACATATCTGCTGAGGGCTGATGGATATGAACCAGTGGCTGATTGATGTAATCCAGGGGCCTCGTGTCTTCCTGGAGCACCTGGAAGCCAGGTAGGGCCTCAACGCTCAACAGTAGATGCACGTGTGTAGGTGGCTGGATGGTGCCCCTGGGGCGTGCATTTTGCGGCTGAATGTAAAAGCTGGGATTAGAATGAATTCGTGAACAGTGTAGGTAATAAACGCGGTGAGCTGGAGAGCGTGGGGAGGTACCGAATGGTCAGGGTGGGAGGTGGGGGGGGTCTGCCGGGCACCTCTGCTAATCCTGTGGAAATGCCTGCTGATGCACGGAAGCACAAGTGAGGGTGATTTAGCAGTGTTATTTTGGCAGTGGGACGGGGAGAGGATTGACAGAAGATTTCAAACCACACTAATGATTTTTAGAGTAGGGAGGAAAGCTTGTTTCTAGTGTTTAGCACATTTTTGGTGGAAACGGTTTGTCTGGTTTAAAATTCAGTATAGAGGGTTTCTGATTTTAACTCAGATTTCATGCTTGATTCCGTTGTGCATGCATGAGAATTAAGGATTTTTACACATATTTGGGCTACTGGTAGTCTTTTCTTTAGCTTGCAATCTTTGGAGTTAATGTGATTTTTATTTCCATCCGCTCTCCCACTCAGGACTAAAAATAACAATATGATGTATTTGAAATCATAACTATTGAATCTTATAAGAAGCCTTGTCTACATAATCTGCATTAATTAAAGATATGAATTTGAAGAGAATTAAATAAACACTTATTCAGAATTGAATCAACCTTAATTTGATGTTCTTTGGAAGCAACTAAAACTGAATGATGGCCACTTACACTGGGAAAAAGATGCCTGCCTAGGGTTCAGTGTGGTTTAATTCACTTTTTAAGGTCAGGCTTCATAGATAACGCAGATAGGTTTTTCTGAGTTTCTCTCTGCAGGCAAGCCCCTTGCTTTTAGATGTAGCATCAATTTATTTCTTCCACCTGAGTGGGATCAGGATGTTCAAATGTGCTCAGCATTGGTACCTGCATAAAATCTGAAGGTGTCCGCCCAACAAACACACCTGGACAGTAAGTATAAAAGTGTGGGGGACCTGGACTCTGAATCAGGAGCAGCTCAGCTGGAGGTGGTTGGGGAGCATGAGTGTAAAGCTGGCGTAGATGGAAGCTCAGTGGAGACCCACAGCACCCCTGGGAGCCCTGGGCTGCGTGAGGAAGAAAGAGTTAATGAGCTCCGTCCAGAGGAGTAAGCGCAGGAGCTGCCATTCGGTGCTGACAGACAGGGAGTCACTCGCTGCCTGCAGCTTCTATCAATTTCCACTCCGTTGTCAGCAGGTTGTAAATAAAGGAGCTGCCGGGCTGCTCTCCGGGACCGCGGCCGCTGCTGAGCGAGCGTGTGGGTCTGACGGGTAACGAGGAGGCCTGATTGCCCCTCCAGCTCCCGTGGCTGCGGGACAGGATGTGTCCAGCTCTGGCCCAGCAGTGGTCCGGATGGCTCTGGGAGACGGTGTAGGGCAGGAAGGGGTTCGCTTAGGTTGCTCACCCCGAGGAAATGAACTGCTGTCTGAGGCGAGCCGGGTTGGATATCTTGGCAGCTCTGAAAGAGAAATAGGATTAAAAATAAATGGAGGAATTCGTCTTCTCAAAGAGAAAAATGGAGGAAGAGGGAAATGGTCCAGTTAGGCTTTAAAACTTGAAATCAAGCTGAAAGTTGTTGCCTGCTCTCAGAGCTCCTCAGAAGACATCCGAAGGGTTAGCTTACACGCTTTTGAATATACCATGACCCAGGGCCGCGAGCAAGCTCTGAAACGCAGGCTCCCGAGTTCTGCTTTGTGGCTCTGTGAGCAGCTCCTGCGTGTGCTGTGGACCAAATTACTCAGGCCAGCATTTCAAAAGCAGTTAATAATTTTTGGGATGTCTGGTTTGGGAGTAGCCAACTCCAAGCAGTTTCCATCAGCGGTTTGGGGTAGGGAGAGCCTTAAACAAACAAACACACGCCACCCCCTGCTGCCACTGCTGCTCAGACATCCTGAGCAAAGACACCCAAACTCTGCAGTTCCCAAGTTCATTTTCCACACTAGAAAATGTTGACTTTCATCTTTGTCTGTTTCTTCTTCTGTGAAGTAAGAATGTTACAACAAATTGCCTATCCCGAGTAGTTGCTGTAAGGATAAAATGATGTTTGCAAAGTGAGTTTCCTCCAAGGAAACTTAGTTGTGAAGCAGACTTTATAAATCTGCCGCCAGGACTTTCATGATGGTCCTTTCTCTATGGGAGGCCACGATGCTGTGTAAATATCTGTCTTGAACTTACTTAGAGCACTTCTTGTCAGACTCCTGCGAGTCTTGTCCTCTCTGAACATGGGTGTTCCCATTCTCCAGTTTATTTTTCACATCCGTGCAGTCATCTGGAACAGCCCTGTTCTCCGGGGGAGGCTGTATAGGGAGTATTGAATTCGAGCAGTATGGTGTTCATCCCAAGGAAATGGCAGTTTGAGGTTACTCCAAAGCAATAACCCCAGGAGGACGCTGGCAAAGCTACAGCAGGGACTGTGGGTTTGAACGGTGACCGTGGACCCAAGTGTCTGAAGCAAGGCAGAAAACTTTAGCTGTTGTTGAACGGGCATTTTTCTTTGCATTTGCTAACTGAGATCAATGCACGAGCTATTCCTGTCTCCTGCCTAGAGGACTGAGTGTTTGGTTCTGTAACTTTAGCTGTTCAGCGTCTGGTTTGTTACACCCGTGCTCAAGAAGGGAACTCAGCAGTAAACTTTCCAGGTCTGTCTGCAGTTGATCTCCTTCAGTCCTACTGGCATTTTTGATGGGAATTTTATGACTTCTTTCTTGTGAGTTTGGTACATGTTTTGTTTTCTTTGGAGCCTGTATTGGCTCCTCTTGCCTTTCTTTTGGAAGCTCCAGTGATCAATGCCTTTGGTTGTGGGAACTCTTGCAGAGAAGAGAGTTCTGTCATCATTTATGGGGGTACAGGAAAAACAGATGAAACAGTGTAATATATGCCAAATATTATCCTCAGAACTCCTCTTATCTGATATCTACAGCTGTACTTGCTTAATGTTAATATTATTTTGCTTAGATTGACCTTTCTTTAGAGAGAGAGGGGAAAAAAAAAAGCCATGGAGTCCTCTGAAATCAGACATCTTTGTTCAGCAACCAAAATTATCTCTGTTAATATTTATATGTGTGATTCACTTCTATTGCATCAGGACTGGGTCTTTAATACTAATTGTCTGTGTTTCTCCAAAGTCACCTTCTGGAGCAAGCCACCGGAAGGAAAGGACCTCTTCCAGTTTCAGAAGTTACTTGGACACTCTTTGCTAGTCAGCTCTGTAAGATACAACATGTTTCTTTTAATCTGGCACTGCTCTGCCAGTCCAGACTGGCGGCTCAGGTAAACTCTTCAAAAAAAGTAATAATTCATGAGATGGACAGATTCTCCGTTTGTGTAACTGCCACATCTTTCACTGACATTTGTGCTGACGTATGCTACTGACCGTCTGCTCCTGAGTCCTTTAAGTCACCTGAGCAATTGGTCCAAGGCTCGTTCATCAGCCATTGAATACTTATACTTATTTTTGGATCTCTCTCATCATAGTGCTTGGATCTCATGAAGGGAGTGCAATAGAAATGCCAAAGCAGGTAAATGAAATAAGCAACAGTAAAAGTTTTTATATCCCACAGTAACTTCTGTAACCAAATAAGCTTATTTTGGAGACAATGCATGTGCACTCAGCCTTTTAAGGGAATCTGTTGTTCTGTCTGGTAATGCAGACTCACACTTCATCCTTAATTTCTACTGCAGCACTGTTATGACCCAAGGCAAGACATCCGTGCATCTTGCAAAGGAATTGTAATCCAAGCTCTGACCATTCATGATAGTAATGATAATACCGGAGCTATTAAAGAGCTTACTGCGTGCAGCCAACAGATGCAACAATGTTTTTAATAGGTATAAAAGTGCCTTGTTATATTACCTGCCTGCACAAATAAGCTTAAATCAGAGTAGGGAATGGAGTCTCTTCAACACACCAGCCTAAGATTTAAAAAACATTTTTTTAAAAAAGTGAAAAGCTTAAATAATTTCCCCAGAAAGCCAGTTTGTAACTTAAGCCTTCCCAGGGAATGATCCAACGTGCAGTCTAATCATTTTATGTGACTATTTAATCTACTGTTTAACAAACAAAAATACTTGCAGTACCATAGCAACTACTGCACAGTTTGGTGCCCCTGGGACAGAGATCAGCTTCTTGATCCAAAGCAAACCTGCCTACTCTGTACTTTTCAGATATACTTTAAGGCAACCTTGTGGAACCATAAGGAAGACTTTGCAAATTCAGGCCCCAAATGGACTCTTTTTTTGGTAAGGATATTTCATTCACCTGTCTAAATATGCAAAAAGGTGCTCCTTGCTTTGGAATAAATAGGCATTCATAATTCTGCAAGGCTTCAAGGACATGAAGGGTTTTGGTCTCTTTGTGGGATGCAGGTGTATTATAGATAGGAATCACTTTATTTGTGCACAAAACCTGCGTGTATCGAGTTTCAGAGCAATGCCCAGCTATCAATTCCATATTTGAGATGCTAAAGTGTATTGTCAACAGGGAAATCTCTACTAGTCTTCCACTTCCATGCTGTAAAAAAAGATCTCATTGTAGAGAATAGTGTCTTTGGGGGATGAAACAGAAAGGAACTTCTATTCTGATTATATCTGAAAAGCTTTAAGAAACTCTGCAGAAACATTCTTTTTGATAAAACACTTAGTCCTGGGTCTAAATACCAACCCCTTGATTCCCTTCCATCTTCTGAATGTTTATTCCACATCTTGATCTCTGCAGCTGAGAGTTTTCTGCCCCAGCCTTTCGTATGCTTTGCTCTGATGCTGTTGGATCTGCACCATGCAGAGGAAGCTGTCCTGAACCGCAGCACAACTAAAAAACGCAGCTTAATCATGGCCACATTTCACTCAGCTGCATTTGTGCCACCTGATGAATGTGCCCTGGATCATGGGGGATTTTATGGCTGTCATGGTGGATAACATCTGGTCTATTTTTCTGGAGAATATAGATTTATCCTTAGGGTAGAAATAGTTCTGAGCCTTCCATAATCTTACATCTAGAGCTGGACAGAAGTTTCCCAACAGAACTGTTTTCTATAAGAAAATGCTGACTCCATGGGATCTCCTTTTTGTTGTTGTTGTGGGAGACCTGTCAAAACTCTTGATGGGAACCAGGCAGTCAAGAGCGATGTTGGTGACCAACCTCCCAGCTGCCTGATCTCTTCAATCACGCCAGGGTGAGCTGGCCAGCCATCCGCGAGCCGAATGCCCGATCCGTCGGCTGCTGCAGCGCTGTGGGGCAGGCAAGGTCGGGCATGCTGGAGGGCATCCCTGTGGATGCATCCGTGCCACTGAGAACTCTGCAACATCAGTGGTTTTCTCTCTTCTGTGGCACTACCAGATGAATATTGGCAATTTGGAGTAGCCTTTCAAACCTAAATCCTTCTCTGGCCTGGTTAGCAAGGGAGGACTGAGTAAGACAAATGAACCAATTACTTCCACTGCTTCCATTAACTGCATGGGACTGCTCTCATGATGTGTTTCGTGTTCACAGATTGGGTGCCTGCATCCTGTTTTGGCATTGCAGCATGGTTTTTTTTTTTCTTGGGGGGTGGGGTGGAGGCAGAGAGAAAGGAAACATTTTGGGATTTAATGCTCTTATGCATTTGAGTTGCCATGAAAGTTTTTGGGTAGTAACTGTGATCTTCTTTATGGTAAATACATATTTTTCCCTTTCTTCCTCTTTTCTCTTCTCTTCTCCTATTATTCTGCTAACTTCTGCTTTTACTGTTTCCTCTTCTGGGTTCACAGCCTCAAAGAAAGCTGTTAGTAAGCTTGCCCAAGAGAAATGCATTTCTCAGATACATATATGTAAAGTTTGAGAACTTTTCTGGTTCAAAAACATAAGTAAAATGTTAAGTTACCACAATCCTAAAACAATATACTGTACTTCATCTAAAAAGAATCTGTTCCACATTGCAAGATCTCTGGGCACTCTATGTAAAATGATACCCTAGTAAGAAATATAACTTATTAATGAAAGTTTTGACAGAGAAGATTTCATTTTGAAAATAATGTTCCCCAAAGCTTTTATGATAATTAGGTTTGAAACAGGGCTGTGCAGACGCAGTAATATCCAGGCTGGGTGATCAGATAAAACTCTTTCCTTTTTTGCTCACCCCCCCTCAAAAGCCCCTTCAAAAGCCCCCCCCACAATCGCGCATGCCAAACATTTTGTGCTGGATAGTCCCAAGATGGCCTATCAGAGGTAAAAAGAAATGAAAAACAACAACAAAAAGCAAACAAAACCCACCCACCCCCAAAAAGCAGCTTCCTCCAAGCTTCCTATGATGACTTCTCCAAGTGTCCTTACATGTAAAACAGTTGGAAGGCAAAATGGTACTCTCCTTCGCAACCCCAAAAAGCTTAGATAAGGCTTTCTCTGTGCAGCTCCATCATGCCCTCTGCCTAATCCGTGTCTTTACACTGCGCACAGCTCATTAGCAGATTGAAGCAGGTGCGCTTGCAAGGCAGCTATTTAAAAAAAAAAAACATGCTTGTTTTGAGTTACATCAGGAATATGGATGGACATCTGTTCTTGTCACTGCAGCTTAATGAGCTGCAGGTCATCAGTTTAGCCAGAGGAGTTGGCTTTTTGTGCCCTCTCTGCTTGTTGCAGACATGAAGTCTGATATATTGGCCTAAGCGTGAGAGAGTGTAGACAAACAGCAGAGCTTCAGGTGCTGGGTCAGTAGCTTACTAAATTGTAATAAATTCATCTTTTGCCATTTTCCATCCAGACCCCCTAGTCAATTACCGGCCTAAACTGCAATGGGGACATCCACGCAGCCTGCATGCCTGCTTGAAATTGTGGTTGGTGCTAGCCTTTGTGGAATAGTACCGACATCGAATGCTGGAAGTCTGGGTTTGTGCCTGGGGGATGCGGCAGTGACATCCTGAAGAAGGGCGAGTGTTGTGCTGCAAGAGCACTGTAAAGGTGAAGTTCTGCACGGCTGTATTGTACTTGGTGTAGTTATGTCCTTACGGTGAATTAGTTGTAGATACATGGAAGGTCATCTCATCTTTAAGGTGGTTTGCTGGCGTACTGCTTACTCTTCGGGCCCTTGATGTTAGGATTTATCCCATATCTTGATATGGAGTAGCACTATCTTAATTGTTCTTGGCACAGTTCAGGATAGCTGCAGCATCTCAGGCTGCGGGAGGGAGGAGTGGGAGCCTCTGGGGAGCACAGGGGTGCTTTTCTGTTGTCTGGCTGGTGGGTTATTGCCTGGAGTTCAGCTGCCTGAGTGGCTGAGTTTTATTGCATGGTTTGTCAAGAGGCCTAGAACCTTGAAGCAGCATTCTTTTTTTTTTTCCTTATTTTTCTTTTAAATTTTGAATAAATTGAACTAAATGATACTGAAAATTTCTGATATTTTATTGCGCTCAAAGCTTCTCCAAATATTAAGCCTGCTAACATCCCAGACGGCTAGGTGAAGAGCATGAGTTTGTCTGTCTATCTTTTCAATGAATAAGACAGATAAATTAAAATGTTTTTATGGTCTGCCTGAGATATTGGTCGCAGAGTAGGGAATAGAAGCTGAGACCTTTGCTGTAGTCATCAGACCACCCTTCCAACCATATGCTTGTGTTCCAGTGCTCAGCCTTTTTGCAAACACTCGCAATTAGTGATCTGCACAGCGCTGTTCATGCTATCAGAGACATCTCCATTTAATTTATTATCCTGCAAAAGATCTAAGCCTTTACATAGTTATACCCTGGCTGTGTTCCTTTGTGAATTATTTACGGTAGTATTTTTGGTCTTCAGTCATCCAGTTTTGGCTAAAACTATTCTTCCTCCAGTTTCCTGCCATTTATCCTTCATGTACTAAGCCAAACTCTTAGATTGTCCGATTACCACATTTCAGACATTGTCATTAACCTCTACCTTGGAAGGAGTAGACATTATTGAAACCATAGGTTAGCACATAGAGAGCAGATGAGAATTTTTTGCTTTTTTTTTTTAAAGGGATGGTGTCGGAAACTGCTTTTTATTTTAAGCCTCCTCTGCTTTTAATAATCCAAGGTTATTTTGTAACATAGGGAGGTGACTTGTTTTTTGAACAATTAAATTTTCATTATTGATTTTGTTTGCTGCCACTTGAATTTCCCAGCTAGACAATGAAAAACATTCCTATTTTAGCCAGATTTTGCAGTAAGCACTGCTTTTCACTTCCATCAAAAAAAATTATTTGTGGGAAGGTTGCAAGGAATCAGATATTTTCTTTATTTGTTGTTTCCTTTTCAATTCTCATGCTCCAGGACAGTCCTACGGTCTTTGCATTGGCAAGCAAATATTGCTGATTTCGTAAAACCCAGCACCACATTTCAGCAGGAGTTACAACTTCTAAACTTCAGAGCAACAGTAAAAGCTTACCTGTGGAAAAGTTATGTTTGAAGGCGAGTTGTACTGTCTTCCCTTTAATTACAATGGTGACTGAAGAGCTGCTGGAGACATAAAAAGACCAAGGCATTCTCTGTAGTTGCTCTATAACTAGTGCAGCTGTAGAAAATAACCTGGTTTTTACTAAAGGCAGAGAGGGAAAGCATTAACTCTTCTGATACTTGAGAGGTGCTTTGTGAGTGCAAGGGATAAACAGTCTTTGCTGATAGGGATTTTATGAGTATTTTTTACTCTAAATACTACAGATATGATTATGTGGGCAGTGTATGAGTAAGCAGATGATGAGGTTTCAGTAAGAAAAAAAGGAATTAGAGACTGAAGGGTCTAATTTTATGCAAGAAGGGCACCAGAGGGAGAAAGTAAGAAGAGACCTGTGTGTATGTATGTCTTCCTTTACTTTAGCCCCATACCATACAAATTAAACCTATTTCATCTTCTCTGCACCTTTTTACAAGTTGTGCATGAGTTCACATATCATCTCTAGCTTGTCTTTGGCGTAGTAACATCACAGAGATGGACTGTCATGCGTGTCTTCAGTCATTTTAATAGAGAATAGGAACCTTCTTGCCAGCTAGTTCTAATTTCTCTTTCTGCTTTCTCCACTGCTAAGGAAGAGTCTGTCCGTTTGACAAGATCTTCTTTTCATAGGAGTTTATCTTCTCCTGCTGTTTATTCTACAGCTGGTGTCAGGATATGGGAATTGTGGCACTGTGATCCCATTCACAGCACCCCACTGGGACAACTTGAACAGTGTGGGAGAGCTCCAGGTGGGAAGGACACGGAACAGGGAGAATCTCTGAAAAACTGGAGAATGCTCTCCTGCAAACACCCTGCAAAACAGTGAAATGTGAGAAGGATGGCCCAGCAAAGGATGTGTTTTCAGGAAGTGTTTAACGTCCTTTAAACTCCCAGCGTTGTCTGGGGAGACCCAGTTGCTCTTTGTGTTATGGGCTTACCATGAGCTATCCTCTTGGGAACTGCTCTTCTCCCCCTCCACCAGGTACAGCCCCTCACCTCTTCCAGGTAAAACTGAGGAGCTTGGTTACAATGAAATAACAGCAGGAGATTGGGAAGGAGCCTGAACAAAAAAGATCTCTTTAGTGAAATGGCTACAGCTTTTTGATTGCTTCCATTCTATTGTGTCTTTGGGCTGTTTAGTTTTGCTTTCTTGGATTAGATGTTTTGTGGATTTTAGCATCAATTCTCATCTTTGTGACTTGAATATTTTGGTAATAAATAGTGCTAACCTTCCATTCACATCAAAAGAAATTTTGCTCAGCTAATGACTGAAGAAATCCAGCTCAGTTGCCTTTTGTAGTATCTGCAGGTTACTTTCCAGTTTGCTTTGTCTTTCTCAGGTTTTATTGCACTAGGTGTCATCTGCAAACTTGTTCATGGTTGAGTTTATACCAATGCAACACTCCCCAAAATAAGAGGCTTTTTAAAACTTTACATGCAATAATCCAACCATCCAGATGTGTGCAGAGAAGTTCAACCCTTAAAACGAGACACTTGAAACTTTCAAGGTCAGAGGAATAAAAACTATTGTTTAAATTGTGCATTCTTTGCTGCTTTAGCAGAAACAGCTCTATGGACCTCTAGTGGTCTAAGGATCACAGACTTTTAAACATTGCTTTCATGTAGGGTATAGCCTTAACGAGTTGCAAAAGTTGGTATAAAGTAGTAAACCTGGTCACTAGCTGTAGAAGTGAAGAAAAAATTCTGAAGAATTACAGGATTTTGCATTGGCATTTGAATGTCAAAAGCTGAGCAACATTGGAAAAGCTAACTAGAAAACGCTACCCAGTAAAATGGGAAAAATAGTCCACGCAGTCAAAATAAAATGCAGACAGAAAGGAACAATCTAAGGTCAGACTTCACCCCAAATTTAGGGCCTGTGTTCTCAAAAAACCATCACGCAACATTTCCCTCAGACTCGGATTTAGTAGTACTTTTTTTTCCTTCTGAAACATGTTCTTCCAAGAGAAATTTTTTCCTTCAACCAGAAGTGTGTGCGCAATACAAAACACGGCATCCTGTGTGTCCCAAGCGCTCCTGCACTTTGCTAGGGCATGAAGAACCAGGTCAGCGAAACAGGCTAGGAGCTGGCAGCTAGAGCAAGGCAGCTTTTGGAGGGAAGCAGAATCTGAAACCACACTGTAATAAACGTGGAAAAGGGCATGCCTTCTAAAATTCTGCATTTTAATAATGTGACTGGATCTAAATTATTGTTTGAAGCATTATTTTTCATTGTTGAAATGATGTTATCTCTGTTATGAGACAGTTTGCAAGTTCAGCCGGGTTGTGTGCAGCATGGGGAGGAGCACGCAGCCTGCGTGCCATACAGATTGCAGCTGGCCTCTTGTTCTCTGCTTTGATACAGGCATGGTGCTACGAAGACGCTAGGGAGAAGGGGAGCCAATCCTAGTTCATGGTATGCTGTCCCAAACAGTTCATAAAACAGCATTATTTTTGAAAAATTGCAAGTCAGTCTTCACAATAGAGCATTGTATGACCACTTAGTTGTGTGCATTCTTTCCTGCATTCACTTGTCTGCTGTTCTAAAACCAGATTTTATTGCAGCAGTAACTACAGAATACCTGAAGCACCAGAAATTAGATACCTGAAAGGAGGATTTTTTTTTTATGTGATTAGGCTGTAATGATCCCCATACCAAACTAGAAGGAGAAAGATTTGGGTCATCCTATGCTTACTAAACTGCAGCAGATAGAGAAAATGCAACAGAATCAGACACTGGCTGCACCATTCCTCATTTGCAGTCAGGGCAAAGGAGAAGACTGTGAAGTTGGCCTGAGACCATCATTTCATTTGGGAATGTGTTCATAGTAGTTACTGTAATTTTTCATAGACCTGATCGTGAATTTTCCAGCAGTTCTTTAAAATGAAGCTGTTGTTGGAAATAAAGGTGCAAGTTGTTTAATGTCAAGTCATGCTTCAGAGAAGAGTTGGAAGCGGTGCTTGTATTGAGGTTGCCAGGGTTATTTCTTACAGGTACCAGTTGTTTCACAGAAAGTCCTATTTAAATAGGATAGAGGGGGAAGGCACAGAACTCAGCCTCGGGATCCCTTGTAACTTTTTGAACATTTTCAAAGTCTCTTTTTTCTTTAATTTCAAGTATTTTGTAAAATTGTGAAGCAAGTTTTCTGAGGGATTGGATAGATTATTTTTTTTAAATCACTTGGAATTGATAGAAGGTGTTTGAAATGATGATGGGGAACCATCCTCCCTTATCTCCATGGGAAGGGCTGTTTGCAGCTTCATACCTTTCTGTGAGTTTTGGGCTCAGCTGTTGGGACAAGCGGAGCAAAGCAAAGCAAGACGGCCTGAGAATCATTATCTCAGTGCTTCAGTCTAGATCGCTGCTTGCACAGAGAGCCCCAGACTACAGAGTCCAGTTTCCTAACGTTCGTATGTCATTTTGGCTAGGGCTGCTGTTGGCTTTTGCAAAGCCAGATGTGATGATTGTCTTGCTCTTGAATTTTGACTTGCAATTAGAAGAGTTCACCTTCACCTTTAGAGTCAGCAGCTTGATTCTCTTCATCATGAAGTGTCAGAGTTTCCTGTGCAGCCATGACCACTGCATTTGGATATGGGGTTTGGATCTTGGCCCATTTCTAGCTGACTAATTCAGTGTTTTTGACGTAGGATGCCACAATTAGTAGGCGAGAGATTGGTGTTGGCATGAAAAAGATGAGAGAGGGCAGCTAAATAATAGGATGCCACTCTGCTATGTCTAAAATCAAAGATAGAGATCTGGTGTGTGATATGTGGTCTTTTCCAGCAGGAAAGTGGGCCTTTGTCTTATGGGACAATGTTACGGCACAAAGCCATCCTACATGCTTTGAGCGGGGAGCTTAACAAATGAGCTCATTTCTACTGAAACTCTAGCACTCTGAGCATATTACTACTATGGATTAATGTAACTTATTTTTGTCACTGACTGATTCATAGGGTGTTTTCTTGCAATTTGCAAAAGCACCTCGTGAATCATTGAAGCAGAAATTATAAAATTAAATGCTTCTTTCCTCTTCTGATGCTAGCCCTTGGAGCCAGGCTATCTGGGGGAGGTGTGAGGGAAGGGTGTGTGGCTGTGCACAAAGTGTCATGTCAGCAGTTTCTCCCCATCTGCTTATTTCAGATCAGCACTTAGGGGACATAAGGATGTGAAGGAACCCGCTAGCTGTGCTTAGTACATT
The DNA here is from genome assembly GCA_013399115.1 of Anseranas semipalmata. Classification (NCBI taxonomy): domain Eukaryota; kingdom Metazoa; phylum Chordata; class Aves; order Anseriformes; family Anseranatidae; genus Anseranas; species Anseranas semipalmata. The sequence continues at coordinate 1,333,356 of VXAA01000712.1, forward strand.
CGCGTTGCAGAGAGGGTTGACTGTCACTGCACAGCTTTGAGTTGGTTGTAGTGGATACAATGCTGCATCCATTTTACGTGGTTGTCTCCGTTTTGTGCATGTGTTTATATCATCAACACCATTGTTACTTGCTGAGTTACTGCGCTCTCCTCCATCAAACTGAAGACAGCTTGTAGCCAAATTTCCCCAAACAAGCACTGGCTTCGTGCTGTTGGTTTTAGGCGTCAGACTTTAGCAGATAACCTTAAGCACGGCCACTTCCTTTCGCAGGGATTGGAAACAGGCTGTGGGCACCTCCGCCTGCCCAAGCCACCTAGCCTATGGACAGACAAGAGTTACCCGTTCCTCGTGTGTGTCTGTCTTCAAAACTCCCTGTTGATTGCCTTCATGGTGTCATGCTGAGATCAGGTAACTGCTCCTCCGTGAGCTGCTCTCCTTCACTCACCTCTGGAGCCAGTATTTCAGGAATTGTTGGCTCTTGTTCTTCATTCCTCTTCTTGGGGCTGATTCTGTCTGTGCTCCAGGGTGCTACAGTCAGTTCCTCTGCACAACTCTCTGCACTATGACAGCTTACACCATTAGATATATCTGTAGTCCAAGGCTGAGATTCTCCATTCCTTACGTTTGTCTATACCAAGAGCAAGCACAGATGCAGAGATAGAACCAAAACTTTTTCTCTGGTTTTGTTGCCTTTTGGGGTTGGTCATCCTTCACTTGTGATCCTCACAACCCTAAGAGTATTTGTACTGTCCTTGTATTGAAAGACCTAATGAGGTGGATATTATATTGAATTAACTGAGACCCAGAAGGGTGAGTACCTTCCAGCAGGTGGACAAATGAACATCGTTAACTTGTAAGAGAGCCAGAACACTTCTACAATGTGATCTCAAAAACAGACAGAGTACTGGACTGACCAGCCAGAAACAGCGAATCTGTTTTACCTTTAGTTGTACCTTCTGCAAAGGCACTTAGGACAGTGAAAACATCACTGTTGTTTAATTAGAGTATTCCTCAGTTTGCAGGATCTTCTCTTTTAAATGACTATACTGTAGCTTTAAAACGCCAGAATATTATAAACATATTGCAAGCATATGCTCTCCATGCAGAAAACCACAAAACAATAAACCTAATGTTGAAAACCACATTAAAACAAGGAAAAATCACTTCGCTAATGTTTTGTTTCATACAATTTTTTAAGACTTGGAATGGAGTGGAGTCCGTTTTCTTGGCTGCTAATCAAAGAGCTGGCATGCTTCATATAGGAAAAATGTAAACTTTGGAGGGCCAAGGTTTTTTTTTTTACTTTCAATGCCCCTTTCAGACAGTGGTTTTTATGGGTTAACAAACGTTAGCCAATCCTTCTCTGACAGGGACAATCAGTACGTGGGTATCTGAGAGTAGCTGACTTCCCTTTGGGGGACCTGGAATCATTTAGATCTTGTTAGCCCAGAGATTAGGGCTGTTGAATTTTCAGTGTGTCACCATTTTTGTAACCTGTTAAGGAAATAAACAATATTTACAAAGGGAAATAAATGAATGTGGATTCCTCAGTTAATTGCATTCATGTCTTCCTAAATCAAGATGCTTTATTTGGATTTGCTGGAGGGCTACAATTCTTGTCAAAGGCTGATTGATTTGGACTTTTCTGTACCTTCATCTGGATCTGATTCCGTCTTGGAAAGTCGACTAACAGCAGAAACATCTGATAAAAGGGCTTTTCACTTGGAGCCCTTTACAACTGTAATTGCAAATTATCAGCCTGAATTAAGATAGGAGAAAATGATTAGTAAAGAGGTACTTGGCTGAATAAGCTCCATACATCGTAATTTTATCTAAGAATCTTCTGACTGCTTTCACATTACATCCTCTGATTATTCAGAAGCATGCCTGTTGGTCTCAAACTCGATTATATGATCTCCTTTGTCCATGTGATCGTCTCTGTTTTTAATGTTTTTAAGAACAGTTATAAAGTTTAAGGTTTTAAAACCTGGAGAGGCTGGGGTGCAATGCTGATCACATGTGCTATGCACTGGTTTCTCTTCACTGACTGTATTTACACCCATGGGGAGAACTCGCTTGGGTGCACAAGAGACTTGGAAGGGCCACAGGTGAGTGGGCTGCCCCGTTAATACAAGACAAGAATATCACAAATGCCCTGTTGGAACAAACCATTTCTTACTGCCTGATGGAGAATCGCCTGAGTACCCAGGAACGTGGAAGTATGAAGTGGAGATTTGTGGTGATGTACAGTCACTAATCTTGTCCATTTGCTTCTTGCCTAGGAATAGAATAAGAAAACAAAGGCAAGTCAGAATCACACTGAAGGTGCTACTGAGAGGCGCTCTGACGCTGCGGGCATGTGTGCAGTATAAGAGTAGAGGCTGCTGTAGCTCTTCCTCGTGTTAGATATTCCATGGGGGCCAGGCTAATTCTGGCTGCACTGCTGTATTGCTGTGTATGGGATCCTTCCTTGAAGGTGTCGTTTGCTTCATGTGGGATGCAATCCAGTGATGGTGAGAACCTTGAGCTAGCAGTCAGTAGATGTCAGTAGAAACTGAGCCATTTCTCACCCTGTAGGGCTGGGCTCTTCCTGTGAGTTCACCACAGCTGATGGTTTATTTGCCAGCCCTGAGTGTGTTCTGTTCCTTTTCTTTAACTTCTTGGCTGTTCTTCTCCTGGTCAATGTTCTTTCCTGTGTGCACACTCATAAGCAAACCAAATAAGCATAGATATCTTTAGTTTCCTTGGTGTTATTTCCCAGACACCAAACTTCTGCCTAGCTCTGTAGCTGAACTCTAACCCTTGTGGATGCCTGTCCTTCATAGGGGTTGCTGCCACAATACCTGAAGTGCAGGCTGTTCCAGGCTCGGGGCTATAGCTTTTGCTCATGGGTGTTGTCCCTCCTGCTTCTCTGACATCTCCTGTTTGCTCCTGCGGTGAGCCTGAACGTAGATACCTTTAACAAGGTATGTGCAGGTTTCAGAAACATACAATTCCTCTGCAGCCACATCCACCTGGTAGAGTTCTGCCTTCCTGTTTTGATTCCTACACCTGCCTGGGTTTGTTTTAGTTGTTCTAGCTGTTCCAGAAGTATTTCCTGCTTTTCTGTGGCTAATGCACAAGACATGCTCTGGAGTCCTCATCAATATTCTCCAAGGCACTTTGAATCTAGCTGCTCTAGAGCAGGGGGGGAACAGCCCTCTACACTCCTCTCTCATGTGCATACCATCTCCTCAAGAGCTCCTCAGATCTGCTGATAAGATCAGAATGCCTCTAAACATCTGATGTATGTAATTATGCCTAGCATGATTTTGAAGATTAAGAACACCACAGTATTTGCTCATGTTGGCTGCTCAGCAAGTCACACTAGGGAGTTCCTCTTCTCCTGACATATGTTCACCTCTGCCTTGCTGTGCCATTAGTGTCATCTCAACCAGTGTCTGAGTCATTGGAATTTTGGAATGATCAGATCCCTGGCTTCCGCCTCTGTTTTTTTTTTTTTTTAAAGATGTGTAGCAACATCTCTAATCCATAGCCCAAATTTAGTATCTTGAATCTTTGCCTAAAAAAATGTCAGATGAAAAGTCTTTCAGCCACTTTGCTTCCTCTGTGGATTCTGTTCTTCCATCTGTGTGTCCAGCAACAGCCGGCCGTTGTCCTTCCTTCTTCAAGAAGTCTCTCCAGTTCACGAGGTGGGATCTCAGGAGGGAGGCCGTGTTGTTACCACCTTTTTGGAGAATGGAGCTAGGCACCTGGCACACTGGCACTTCTCATCTGCTGTTTCACACTGCAAACATTCAGTTTTCGTGGAAGATTTTCAGTTGCTTTCATGAAAAATACTGTCAAACAGTGAATAAAGTGTAATCAATGCAGAAGAATCTACTCGCCTGTTCAGGGAACTGGGAGCAGGTGCTTGGGTGGGAGTACAGGCTGACCCGTGTCGCTGAGCACAGTCCAGGGAAGTTGCTGGACCACAAATCACTGGAGGCTGGGAGGGTTTCCAGTATCACTGTTTGCAAGTATCACTGTGTGCTTGTCCTTTTCTTGTGCACTCCCACAGGCAGTGGCTATTGCCTGCTATTGAAATTGGGATCCTAGGAAAGCTGCAACATGGGTCTGACTATTTTAGGTTGTATTCTTACAGTGATGTTTTATATGTTTGATTCCTTGTGCGGTACAGAGGTGGCTCTGTATTTATTGTGTCTGGCATCTCAGTTAGCAGATGGCAGATTGAGCCATTCCTTATTCCCTCCAGTCCAGCCATGGTCAATCTAAGCCTTAGTACGAGTCCTAGGGTTTAACTGAACCTCTCTTTCTTCATCAAGCCAAACTAAGGAGTTGCCGGCACTCAGTTATTTCTTCCTGAACATTCCCATATTTTAACATCTTTTCAGGCAGGACTTCTTTGTGGGTGTTACTTTGACAGTGGTTGCCTCCTATTCCCTATTTCAGTTCTTCCTCTTCGCTATGAACCAGTTTCTTTACTTGACCCATTATAACAAGATCATCATTCTTGTGCAGAAAGAATGCAGAAGGATAATTTGTGTAACCTTAGGTAACTCAAGGTGCTAAACCTGGGGCCTTACATGTGTTGCTCATATACCTTTGTTTAAAATAGTCCTGGTTTAGGTGCTGCAAGATAAAAGACAACAATTACGTGTTGGAGGAACTGCTGAGTGGAATCTGCCTGATGGAAATGTCATGATTCTTGAGTGTACTGGTTGTGATTTGAGGCAGACCCAGATAAGGTTTACCAAGCCAACCCAAGTACTTTGAATTACATGGCAAGACTTAATTCAGAAGACGAAATTCAGGTCTGTCATAAAGTGTATCTTGTGTAACAGATGTATAAAGCGCAGTGGATTTTTTTCCACACAGTAAATTTTCCCTACTATCACACTTTTTGGGTTGGATCCGTGGCCTCTTTTTTTTGGAGCACCTTTCTTTCCAAGCTGTCCTTGACCTGTGTCCAAATGTACATCCCACAGTCCAGATGTCTGAAACAAATACAGACTGTGCACAGACTGGGCAGGAGGACTGTGTTCTGCCAGTCCCCAGTTCTGCTTGCCCAAGGACAAGGAAATCCCCTGTGCAGGTTTGGACAATGTATTGCTCCTTTTTGTTTTTCCACATTGACTCAGCATGTTCTCAAGGAAGCCTAGATTTTCATCTGGCATGGAAGGAAAAGCAGTTACCTTCCCATCACAGTTCTTTGTAGAAAGGATCTAAATTACCATCACAGCTGTGTATAACGTCCACAGAAGAACAGAATACATCCTGCCACTGTGCCAGCTCCCCTGCCGGCTGCCCTCGATTCCTGTGCAGGAAGCAATAGGAGCGAGCAAGTAAGCGACAGCCTGTCGTGTGCCATCACAGATGCTGGAAGCAGCTGTGAGTGCAATATACCACGTAACTGCATGGCGTGGAAGATCAGCTGTCACTTACTCCCTTTTGGACGGTCTGTTTGGGTCACTGTTTGATGTGCAGTACCTCTTTCATCTGAGACTTGGCAGTCTGCAATTTCCTGGTTCATTTAGCTCCTTTTTGTAGATAGAGACAAAGATATTTTTTTAGGGGGATGTGGAAGAGAAGTCATTTGCAATCCATAATTTGGTTCTCACTTAAGAGCAGCAAAACTTTCCAGGAAAGGATGAGTTCCCCTTTGGCATGAAAATCTGTGGATTTTGTTGTTTCTGGTTTGTTGCCTGACTTTTCAGAGATTGCTGAGCATGTGCAGCTCTTACCAAATTCACTGGGATTCAAAAACACTGAGAACTCCTGAAAATCCCACCTTCCTCGTCTCGCTTAAGTCCCTCTTACTGGATCAGTGGGGGAACTATGATAAGTGGCAGATCTTTGTCATTCCTAAAGTGACTTGCATCTCACACTGCATTTCCTTTTGAATGATATCAGAAAACGATTTAATCAATGCTTATCGTAACTAGCACATTTTATTCCTGGCTGGAACTTGCAAATCAGAAATCTCTGCAAAAGGTTGTAAAAAGAAACCTACAGAATTAATTTGTCAGCCAAGAGGTTCTAGTTTGTCACAACTGCTACTCTATCATGAGAATGTGTTTTTACAATTAGAAAGAAATGCTCACTCCAAATGGTGTATTACATTAAATAGAAAAAGTATGCTGTCAGATTGGAACTCAACCTGGGGTTATAATGGAAATAACTAAATAAACCAATAGAGGCTAAAAAAGGGATTTTGCTGTATAAATCAATTCAGTGAAAGAATTGCCCAAATATACTGCATGTGTAATTGAATGTAAAATAAATACAAGGTAAACCAAATAAAAACAAAGTCATAATCAAAATGGTAAGAAATATTTAAGTTGCCAAATATATTGATAATTTGGGGAAAAAATAGCTGGTGAAAAGCACTTACTGAGAGTTGCTTACAGTTTCTGACACAGGGTCTGGCAGTGCTTCCCATAATTTGAGTTTTTTTTGTGTTGGTTTTAGTTATGTGCTTTATGTGTTTTGACCAAATACCCAAATATATGAAACAAAATTATGAGCTTGAAAGAAAATCAATTAAATTTAATTAAAGAAAGAAGATATTGCTAGAAAGAAAGAGGTTGAGCTTGTTAGAAACAGCTAATAGATTATTTGGAGAAAAATGACCAAACCCAGATACTGGTGTGACCCTGTTGAAGCAACGCGAGCTTGCCAGCAGCTCTGTGCTGAGGAGCCTCCCCAGCGCTCGCGGGAGAAGAGCGGTGCAACCCGCTGAGCCGCCACGGAAAGAGCCGTGAGAAGTAAAGGGAACTGCTGTCTGATCAGTGACCTGGTTCAGGGAAGTGCTCAATAACTGGAAATTGTGGGAAACTAACTGGTGAACTAGGCAGATAAGTGATGGCACGTCTTTTAAGGAACTGGTCAAACAGATGTATGAATTGGTGTAAAGCAAGCAATTTTTTATTTTTGATATTCTCAAGTCACACTACAGAGTGTAGAATTTATGTTGGCAGTGTGGTAAAAATCTAAGCGTTTATGTGGAATGAGCTAGAAATTTGGAGAAGAGCTGGGATCCCCCCGGGTTTTGTGGTCTACAGTGCAGTAGGTTCCCCAGCTGAGGGAAAATCTCTGCATAATTGTAGCTTTGGGTAATTAAACCACAGATGGTTCATAATCATTAACCTGTGTACCTGCCTGGGCCGTATAGCTCTCAGGGTCCTCTGACTCGGTTCGTTGGTTTGTAACAGCGGGTGCAAGCGCAACTGTGTTCCTGGGGTGTGCTGGGCCGTGCTGCTGGGAGCGGAGCAGCGTAGGCGGCAGGCACTTATGTACATGTGCTCTCCAATCTTTCAACATTAGCATGCATGTTTTAAACATTTTTTTTGGACCTAAGTGAGCAAAATTAAATGTAGCATTCAATTTGAGATGAGCTGTTGATTTATATAAAACACACACCGATTGCCTGAAGTGGTTGTGGAGCCTCCAGTGTTGGAAATCTTTAAGAACCACTTAGGCAAACATGTCAGGAATGATAAGAGCACAACTGATCCTGCCTTGGGAGGAGAGGCTGGGCAGATGGCCTCCTGGGGTCCTGGCCCCACGGCTGGAGGTCAGGGAGGTATTTCAGAATGAAATAAAAGACAAAAATCAGACCTCTGCAGATCGGCTCTCGCCAAGAAACACGCCCGTTATTAGCAAGTACAAAAGAGGAATTTGAGCCTTAAAAAAAAAAAAAAGTCCTGAAATAGCATCCAGTTGTTTAAGTGACTCAGATTTTTGCTTTGACAGCGTGCTTGGTAAGCTACGTTGTTTTGAATGATTTGCTGCTCAGTTCTGTGACATTTATGGCTTTTTGGATGAAAAGGAGAAAACTCCCCCAGGTCTGTTTAGAATTTGTTCATCTGTAATTTCCACGTATGTTTCCTTATTTAGCGGTTGGAGTTGGAAGTGTGTGTTGGCATTCCCTCCTTTCAAATTTATTGAGTTACGCACAGAAGAGCCTCCATTCCTCTCTGTTGGGCAATGCGTACGAAAAGGCTTATTCAGCAGTTGCTAACTAGGTGAGAGGTATGTGTGGTTTCTTTCCCTTTACTTCTCTGTCTTGTCCCCAGCTTTGCTTACGGCTGCATTTTGGAGTTGCCTCGCTGCACCGAGTGCAGGGAGTGGAGAACTTGCTTGGCTGAGCTGTCCCAGAAGGACCACGTCTGGTGCCGCAGCTCAGCCCCCTCGAGGTGTTTAAGCCGTGGAAGCGGCTCGGGAAGCTGCGGGATGGGCAGCGGGGCGTGCTGGGGAGGGAACTGCTGGCGAGCCCCAGCTCCCAGCTGCAGGGAATTGAGCCAGCAGGGGCTGGGGACGTTGATGTCATTGGGTTGACCTGGGACCCACCCACGCACGTGCCCGGCCCCACCACGGACATGTGGGAGATGACTGTCATCTCCCGCTCGCACACTGATCTTGGAGCACCTCCTCCCTCTTGCTCTCAGAGGTATTCTGGCTGGTGACTTGCTGCTTCCAGCCGTGGGAAGGGTTCACGTGGAGGTTCAGGAAGGTCAGCATCTTCTGGTGCAGCAATCCCAGTCCTGTTGCTGTTTTTCTTGAGTATTTTGTTGTCTAGACAATCCTCTTAACACATTTATCTCAATGCTGAAGGCTTGCTTGTACGTGTCTTGTGGCACCTGCACTTGCAGGTAGGACAGGCAGCACACCCGCTCTGATGCTTGCGTCGTGAGCGACACCTTTGCAGCAAAAGTTTACTGCAGGTATTTTCAATCCATTTTCATTTTTAGCTCTGGCTGTTGATGCACTCTTCAGTACCATCACACTGCAAAAGCAAAGCTATGTGTGGCTTCTTAGGAATGGAGGGCTTTGAGGTTTTTTTTTTTTTCTTAAAGATTCTTACAAAGGAAGAGTTCCGAAGTCAGACCAAAGTTAACGTGGTGGGGTTATTGATTAGATCTCAGTTCAGCAACAAGTGTTCACTGCGCGTGCTTTGTCCTGTTGATAAGAAGCGAGAGCAGCAGAAACCGTATAAATCCCTGTAACAAGACTTGCTCTGGCAGCGAGAGCAGTTTAGGCGATTAATTCGGCAGTAAGGTACAGTCGCTTCAGATTAAGAGTGTGGGTGTATGTACCCACCTTCCAGCTGGCTTGCTGATTGAGGAAATATCAAAGAACGTATAAGCAATAATTTCCAGATAGAGCCTGTGGGCTCCAAAAACCTTTACCAGAATCATGAGCAGAGGTATAAAAGTGCCAACATGCAACTAATTCTTTCCAAAATGCTGCCAGAAATGATTTAATAACGTTCCATTCCTAACAGCTCTTCCTCGTTGCTGCTCATTTCTGGAGAAAGTCCTAGTGGCGTTTTCTGGACTATGCAGACATTGATTGAGATCAGGCTTGAATTTCATCTCTTGCCTCTTGTATGATTCCAGTCCATGCGAGTCTTCATTCCCCACCCTCCACAGGCTAGTGAAAATTTCCATTCCGATCACAGTGGGGTTAGTAATTTTGACATTACTAACTCATTTAAGCTCTTGTAATTTCCTTTGGCCACTGTCTGTCGGAGCAGAAAGCTACAGCAGGAGGCTGTGGCCCCTTTTCCATGTGTTTTTCGCTTAGGTGAGTGCATGGAGCAGCCAGGAGGATCTAGTGTTGTTGGAGGTTGTGTGAGATTGTGTGATGTAATCTCCTTTTATGCCTATACTCTTGCATTACTTGTTTATAGGGAGATCACTTCTGGCAGTCTGCAGAGGTTATTTGAAGGAATCCACTGTATTGGTGAGAATCTGTATATGCAGGAGCAAACACGTGACTCAAAATTAGGATGGCTGTGCACTGCATAGCTGTGTGCCTGAGACCCCCCTGCTCTGACGGGATGGAGGATGCTGGGACAAGGCTATGGGGCAATAACCTTGAGCAAGTTTTGCTGAACATTGCAAGGGGTTAGAAACGTTCTTAAGAAGCTGCAGAAGTCCCTCAAGAGTTCAGGCAGGAAGAATGTAGTATAGAAGATTTACAGTTGTGCTTGGTGCCCTGCTTGCTCCTGCCACCTGCGTTCCTCTGTCCAGGGGCTCCTAAACAGAACTGCCAAATCTGTTAGCATGAGTGTTACGGGGTTTTAGGAAGGCGTTTTGGTTAAGCTGCTGGATGGCGGCTGAGAAGAGCCGGGGATTAATCTCGGGCTTTGCCATGTGCCTCCTGAATGACCCTCCCTGCATCGCTCTCTGCTCTGCGAAGGTGAAGTCCCCATGTATCGTGTGGCTGTGAAATTCCTCAGCTCTGTTCAGACACACCGTTCCTGGTTTTGTCTGCCTTTGCTGAGCCTTTGTGCGCGGCAGGGTTAGCTCCAGCTGTTCGGTGAATGACAGGCACTTGTTATAATGTAACAGAAAAATACAGCAGTAAGAAAATACACTCGATGTACAGGAACACATCTCTGCGGTAGTTTGAAGAAATTGTGATTCTGGTATTGTCAAGATCCTACCTAGCTCCTGGTAGACTACTTGCAAACTTCTGAAATAGAAGTTTGAAGAGTGAAGAGGTTGCTGGGTGGGGGTGGCATGGCATACGCGCAGACCCAAGTTTCTCCCTTCCTTCGCTCCAGCTTGTGCAGCCCTTTCACGTGCCCCCCTCTTTCACTCTGCATTTATTTTACATTTTCAGCATGAACATAGAGGAGGGGAAGGCAGAGGTGGGCAGAGAACAGTGATTTTAAAGGGTAAGCGTTGACTTTTGGCATCGTCTGCATTGAACTGAGTATCTCAGAAGAGCAGGACTCAAATCCTGCCTTGTATTTAAGAGTGCAATTTTGCAGTGCTTTGAGTTTTTAGTCTTCAACAGAACTGTGTGGGATAAAAAAAATACTTTTTTAAAGTCCTTTATTTGCTAGCCTGAAGGCTGTGAAAGTAGCTTAGTCTTTACCTGTAACTGCTCAAATTAAGGGGATACAAACCCCAAACTTTTGCAACAGAACATCAGCAGTCCTGCCTCCTGTCCAGAGGGGCTGTCAGGCAGTGCCACCGAGCGATGTGTGTTTTTCTTAACACATGGATGAGTTGCTGGGTACCTGTTACCAAAACCATGGCAGTAACATCCTATCTAATAACCCAGGGAAACCCAGCACCAGTGGTTGCTTTGCCCTCTCGCTGCCCTACCATGCCATCTGTAGCAATCACTGACTGCCCTTTTATTTTAGAGTAGCTGATAATGAAATGAGCGATGATTTTTAGCTCACAGTAGTTCAAACCCTAGAAATGTACTACAGATAATTAAAAAATGCTTGGAGTTCACTGCATGAAATACACAGGGAGACTGGAGATCCAGGGAGGGTCTGTGTCTGCAGGATCCCGGCAGGGAGCCGTGCTTTTGGCAGAGCATTGCCCGTGTGTGATCAAGGAGCTGAAAACCTTCAGCTGTCTCAAGCGTGCTGAACCATAGAAACTGTGGGTGTTTGTTCGGGGTGAGCGTTAAGATTGTGTACGCTGGTGGCAGCGACTGCCAGCTTCTCCCTCCTGATTCTGATGCCGACTCTTGGATCTTCAAATCAAAAACTGAACCGAAATACCCATGAATGAAACACTTGTGGACAAATGCTGTTCTTGCAGCAGCGTGTGGGCTGCCTGCCCCAGCCTCGTGGCCCCTGCGCGGGAGGGACTCGCAGCCCCTCTCGTCGGGAGCGCCGGCGGGCTGCATGAGTGACCAGACTCGTCGAGGAAGGCTCCCTTTCTAATCAGAGCGGGAGGAAAGGTTTCCCTGGGGGTCCGTTCAGAACAGGAGCTGATAAAGATCCAGAAGGTGATTTCACTCGTCTGTCCATTGATCACAGGCAACCTAGGGAGACCAGACCAAACACAGACGTGTAGGCTGTGTCCCAAGGTTATGTGATACAAATGCTCTTGCTTAGAAGAAGGATTTTTTTTTTAAGAACTGCTCCTCATTATGTGGTCAGTGTGTTTAATTCCGTTCTCTGCTGCATTATGAAGTGGGATAAAATCTCCATCTCCCTTGCATTCACGGGTATTTCCTGCGTCTCCCTTCCTCCCAAATGCCCCGTTTCTACTTGCCTTATGGTTTGAATATGTTGGAAGGGGACTGGGCCAGTGTGTGAAACCACTAATACACTGCAGCGTTTAGGAGGATCAATGATCCGTGGTCCAGAATGCGAATAGATGCTTTAAGAATGTTCCAGTGAGTAGGAAAGGAGAGAGGATTAAAGCTTCACTTCCTTTTTATTTTTATGAGCCTAAGTTATTTGTCAGTTGGAAACATGATAAATTAGACAAACATTATTCTTTCCCTCCTCCAGGTTGGATGTTCTGCTTTGCATTTTACAGTGCAATGAATAACTAAGCTTCATTATCACCAAGCTGTCAGCGCTGAAAAGCTATTGCAAAGCTCTTTGCCTGGCTAATTGAATAGAGTGTGCTGTGCGCCTGATTCATCGTTCTGTGCATTTGTCACTCACTGTGTGAATGGCAACAAAAGAAGATTTTGGCTGGGGCATTGCTGTTGTCTGGTGTTCACGGTTCCCTTTTCAAAGCTTTACCTGCACCGGGTGTCTGTGCTGTACAGTCTTGATAATGGTATCATGAAATAAGTACACCGGGGAACATTTCATCATCTCAATTACGCGCCTGAGAGATGTGGGGAGATGCAAAGCCACTGAGGTTAAGAATGCCATGATGTATAAATAGCCTTGGATAAGTGTAAGCATCAAATTGAATGCAGATGGCTCTGTGGACTTTGCAAGCAGCTTGATGAAGAATGTCTACACCATATACCCAATCATGCATCCATCATGGTAAAACTTCAGTGTTTGTCAGCAGGTCTGAATTAAATTATGTGTGGGTTAGGTATTTGTGTTATTTCGCGAATCCCTGAAGTGATCTACTGTGAGAGATGGCATTATTGTTCCTATCTCACAGCTAGAAAAGCTGTGGCATAGAAAGCCCTGGTCATAACGGAGGTCATCTGGCGCCGGGGAGAAAACCTGCTCTCTAGGCAGCTCTGTTCCCCTGCCCAAGCGAGGATGGAGGTGCTCAGTTTCCTGAGGAGCATCGTGGCATGGAGATTTCCTTATGGAGCTGTTCCCTGCAGCGACCGGTAGCAGAAAGTCATCCTTGGGATGGAGGCAGCGAGAGTTGCTCGGGGATTTCCTCCTCTTGAGAACTGGCTGCGGGGCACTTCCCCTCTGCCTTCCCACCCAAGGCCAGCTGTGGAAGCCCTCCCTGGCATTCCCCCTGCGCGCTTGGAGGCTGCCTGGAGCTGCTGCCTCCTGCTCTCTGCATTGGCCATTACTGGGTTCACCGAGTTACGGGTCTGCGGGTGAGGGCTGGGGGCTTTGAAGTCACGATAACGCCTGGCGCGAGCAACATTCCCAGCCTCCCTGGCACGGCTGGTGGGAAGTGGGCTGGGGTGGAGACGACTTTTCACTGACTTGTGCCGTGCTGAGGTTTCGTTTCTCACCTAAAGATTAAATCTGAGATTTAATCTTTATTTTTGCAGTGACTTAGTCTTCCCAGTGCTTTTGGCAAAATGGTCAGCTTTGATGTTGGTCTTAGCCAGATGCTCTCATGAGATGAAATCCTGCCCATCCCAAACTTCCCCTGCAGTTCCATTTAGCAACGGAATTTCTGAGTGGGGTCTTTGAGTAGCCACTTTCAAGTGGTGAGCGTAGCCCTCCATTTGTAAAGCTCTCGGTCACCGTCAGTCATGCGTTCCTCTAGTACATGACCAGGCTGAGGAAACAAAACGGAGGAAGATGGAGTCTGCTTTGAGGTCTCTGTAAATGGCCCGTGGCCATCTCCAGCTTAGATGGGACTTGAAGGTCAGAGCTGCAGAGGGACAGGTTTGGATCAGGCCTTGCCGAGAGATGCAGCTTTGAGGCTAAAAACTAAAGAGATGTATTCCTTCTGCAGTCTTTTGTTTTTAAGGACAGTGGTGTGACACAGCAAGAGGAAGGTCTTCTTGTGAGGGTCCAGTCCATCCGAACAACAGCAGCGTTGCTCTTGCTGGGGTTTTAATTTGGCTTCTGCTCTGCAGCAGCACGAGTTGAGTATAGAAGGGTGTGAATTGTACAGCTGCAGATCTGAGCCTTTAGGGTTGTAGCTTTGATGCTCCTCTCTCTAAAACGTAAAGTTATTGTTAAGCATCAATAGCAAGAAATGATCTGAGCGAAAGGAACTTGTTGATATACGGGCAGTATAGACCTGCATACGGAGGAAATATTGTATGAAAGGAGAAGGGTTTAAAAAAAAAAAAGGATGGAAAAGGAAACAACAGGAAACCAGTATGGTAGCGTTTGGTGAGTGGTTGTTCAATAATTTTGAGGTTATATCTGTTCTAACTCAGCATTAAAATAAAAAAATCACGGGGCAAGTTCTGAGTTGTAACATTCTCCTGCGGTTAGTAGCAAAGTTTATTCCAACAAGCTGATGGTTTTTTTTAAAGATACCTTTGGTCTCCTAAAGTCAAGCTCGTGGCTAGTTTAAGGTTTTATGGCTGTCTAAGGTACCAATTTTCATTTTCAGTATATTTCCATACTGTGTAATTTTTATGGCTACACTAGAATTACTGATGTTTGTGCATACTTACCGAGTTATTTAAATATCCTGGTGACTTTCAGCCCAAAACACACACACGTGCTCTCTTGGGAAGTGCCTGCTATTCGCGCACGGTTGACTCATGTGGTATATATTGCAGAGCAGATTTGAAGTACAAGCTGAGAACAGAGGCCCTATGCTGAGTGACTAAGATAAATTACGAAAGTTATGTTATTTCTTAGCCTACATACAGGAAACTCCAAAGTCAGTGAACCTTAGGAAAGATCAACAAATGCAAGATGCTCTTTGTAATTTTCTTTGTGCGTTGTTTGCAGTGTTTTGTTTCCTTATTTCCTCTGCTTTTGGGGCTGCTTTTTTTTTGTTGTCGTTGTTTGTTTTTGTTTTGTTTTGTTTTCTTTTTTTTTGCTTTATATCCTCACCCCATGTTATAGCCCCCGGCCACCACCAAGCCACCTTGGTGAAAGGCAGCGGGTGAAGATGAAAGCTTGGAATGCTTCTTTCCCTTTGTCTTACTGTGCCCTGCTGGGATGCAGAAGAGTTTCCTCCAACCCCAGCACACAGCCACCTATGTTGAGAGGAACGCGCTCAGCCCAGGCACAGACAGCATCGTGGTGGGAGGCCTCGCTACCGACAGCCAGGCTCTCGCTCCTTGACATCGGCTCGCGGCTGCACGAAGTGGGTGCTCCTTCGGAGCGGGCGAGGGGTTCCTCGCAGAGGGGTGTGTTTAGAGAAGGGTCCTTGTACACGGCTTTTCTTTTTCTTTTCCAGGTCCACGTTTAGAAAAAGTGAAAAGAAATGCTTGAATGTTTTTTTTTTTTTTTTTTAAAGTTTCATTTAAAATAAATGACTACTGATGTTCTTGGGTAATTGGTGAACTTGAGGTCCGTTGCGTGGCTTATGTAGACATTAATTAATATTGGGATATTTCTGTCAAGTAGATTGTAACAGTGAACGTGGCATGGGAATCCTTGTGTCTTTCTTTGATCATCATATTAAAAAAAAGCTCAAACCCTAAAGAAGCCCATGTAGTAACACCAGTAAGAAAAACAGGAAACATTTTCATGCTTGTTTTCATGAAAAAGTTTTTCCTGTACCAATTTCTGAATCTAGACCTTTCCAAACAAACATCATCATTAATATTACAACGGAAAAGATGACCTGGTCTCTACTTAAAGACCTTTTAATGCTACTGGGAATATCGTTCATATTTTTCACTTTGTCTGATGTCAGCAGCCGTTTCTGGGGGCTGCCAGTGACTGATACCTGCTGCTTACTGCGGGCAGCCCAGGCAAATTTCAAAGAACAGCTGGGATTTTCAAAACAGATGTAAATTTTTACTCTCGGGCACTAAGAAAAAAAATGCAGTTTATGAATTAAGTCCATCCACAGTGCTTGTTTCTGAGGCTGCCTCATCTATTCAATGATTTGAGACAGTGTTGGATTAAATTTCATCTTCCACGCCCTGCCTGGTGAAGCTGCTCACCAGCACTGTAATTTATCAAGGGCGCTACATACTGCTTTGTTCATTTTGATTGCTTCTTCTCTGGAAGCCACTGACCAAGGTTGAGAAAGCATGAAAAAGTAATAACGGTAATAATAATAATAAAAATAAATTGGCATTTCTTCTTGGAGGCAAGGAGTCCGTGGCTAACCTGCCGAGCTCTTCAGTCCCCAGAAGCTGACCCCTAACCTGGAGTCCTGGCGAAAATGAGTCCGTTTCCTAATGAAATGCTAAGGCACGAGTCCGTTTACAACTTGCTCAGGAACAGAGCCTTTCCATAACTGTCTGCGCCAGACCATTCTGTTTCTGATTTTTTTTTTTGGATGCATCTCCAAACAGTCATTTAAGATAAACAACATGAGAAGGCAAGCCTGGCCAAGTGGCTGAAATTACTGAACCTTTGAAGACTAAACACATGTAGCTGGATCTCCCCTGTAGCTGTAGCCTTTCCTACTGGAACCAAATTGTTTCTTGCTGCTACAGTTTAATTTTCTGGAAATCCCACAAGGCCTTCCTGAAAGACTGGCAATCCCTTACCTGGAGCAAAAATGTGTGTCCCCCCCAACCAAACTTTCAAGCCTTCCTTGTTGAGCTGCATTTCTTTTTCTTACCAGTTTAGGTAAAGGCATGTGTTAGCCCAGTAACTCGTGGGGTCATCCAGAAACTGCTAAAGCTACTGGTGCCTTTGAAAGCCTTACTGTCTGAAGCAGCCACAGCTTGTGCACGCCTCGGCTGAGAGCTGGCTCTGCGGTTCTGCTGTAACTACCAGTAATTCAGTAATTGCATGACCTTCATCTGGCTTTTCCCAGATGATTTTCAAAGTCACGGAGACTCTCTTTAGCCAGGTAGTATACATCTACTTGCCTGCCTTTGTGCATCTTGTTTGAGAAGCATTACAGTGATGTTGTAGTGATGGCACGGGAAGAGCTGAGCGGCTGCTGCATGGCCATCAGCAGCCCGTTCGAAGTCCCCCCGCTCTGCTTCCCATCTCTGCTGTGGGCTGGGCCAAGGCCCGAAGCTAATTGGCAGCAGCATTGCCAGAGCTCTGTTTGCATCTGTAAACATCCCACAATAGTTTAGGTGGCGGTTGGCACTGGTATGCAAAATAATTAGGACTGCAACTTCAGTCAGCAAGGTCCTGGGCTGCCTCTCACTGGGAGTGCTGTGGTACCACCGTGCTGCCTCGGTTTCCTGTTCTGACACAAAGTGGGAAGCAGCAAGGCTCCATGTTAGTGCCATATTCCTGCCCAGAAACTAGAGTCAGAAGTTTATTAGCGGTGTCTTCCTTTATATGCTGCACATGTTCACATCCATATTCAAAAGCATATTTATCTATTAGGTGAACCTACATGTACTTGTCCATCCTGATTCTGCAGTTGGTGATGCATTCCTGTGGTACTTGGAGTTATTGCAATGTGTGTGGCTTTAGGTATGCTTTAGGACATTCATAAACCCTGTTTTATTCAGCTGAACTGCAGTTTTCTCACTGTCACCACTGTCAGCATTACTGTGCCTGAGACAGCCTGTCTGCAGCGGGTAAGAGTCAGGCAGGTCTTGGGGTCCCCCTTCTCCACACAGAGCCCTTGCTAAACAGTTGCTCTCCCTTTGCTGTCCTTTTTCCCCAAGTGCAGCCTCTGCCTCCTGCAGCACTCTGCTTCCTTCTGTAACTTGTGTCCATGGTATTTGCACGTTTCCTTCCTGAGCAGGTTCATCCCTCAGCCATACAGCAAGTTGGTTTTTTGCTGGATGCTAAATACTGGTTGTCTCCTCAGTCTGAATCTCTGCAGAACGTACATCTAAATTTCAAGATTTGGTCACTTTGTGCATAGGCAGAAGTCTGTTCCAGGCATCATCTGCTGTCTAGAGAGCACTGTCTAAACAGATCAAAGGAAACAGCGCAACGTTAAGACTTGGCTGTAGTCCCAATCCCTGATGGTCTTTGAGCCCATCCTCCTGGAGCAGCTGCTCATGGAGCTTCCACCAGGTGCCTACAACGAGGATTTGACATGATGCCACTTGGCACTCTGCCCCCGGTATTACACACTAGAGAGAGAGCAGCAAAGGCTTATTCCTGCTAGAGCAGACACTTTCCAGGTACTCTTTCCTTGATCCCTCTGTCTGTCTTCCTTATCCCAAAGAGCAGGAAAATCATGATAGAATTAAAATGGGATTTGCTTGCTGCAAAATCCTTAGCAGCTGTCTCCTCAAAAGCTGCATGTTTTAGAACCCTCCTGTGAAGGTCCGAGAGGTCACCGGTGAGGTGCAACTCTCGCTTTTTGACAAGATGAGGACTCACCCTATTCCTCTCTCCTTTCCCTTTGTGCTGGCAACTTCGATGCACGGATGTCCCTAAAAGAATCCCAGGAGGGGTAAACAACAACTATATCAAACATTTCGTTCTTCTTAAATTTGTGATAAAGAACAGAAATTCCTTATCAGTTATCCTTATCTCGGAAGCTAAAGATAGCAGATGGAGAATAAAGACACGAGGATCACGTTGGTCACATCATATCAAATCAAATATCTGTCTGGCCCCAGTTCTTGACTCTGACAGTGGCCAGAGCTGATACCAATGGAAAAATGTGAGTAAAAAGGAAAGTGTGTAGCAGTACCGACTGCTCTGCCAGCCTGCATGCAGCAAGTGATGTTTCAGGCACATCCTTAGCTGTGAGCTGATTTCTTTCCATTTTGCAGCCATTCATGGGTTTTTCTGTGACTTGGTCCAACCCTTTTTGAATCCGTGAAAAATGCAATCAAGTGCAACATCCTTGGCAAGGCATTACGGTGCATCCGTGGCAAGCTCTTACACGGCTTAACCATATGCTGTACGAAGGAGCAATTTTCTGCCACAGACTCTGTGATCTTGGTCAAGACGTTTTGTTTTCCCGTATATTAAAGGGGGATTACATGTTCCTGTTTCACAGAGAATTAGGAGAACAATATTTATAGGTTCTTCAGATAGTAGGGCTGTGAGATTCATAGAAACATGCATAGTAAATTAAGCATTTTGTTCTTAATCTGATGCCTTTCTGGCTCCCAACAGTCCAGGTCTTAAAACTGCACTGTAATCTCTGTAATCTAGTTTTTTATCATAAAGAAAAGAAAAAGACATAGGCAGATTTCTGGTGTCTTTACCATACCCAACATTTGTGCCAGACCGTCCCTTAAAGCGTGTTTTCCAGCGTTTGACCCTAAGTTACAAGATGCTATTGTACCTTTTGTGAGATATCATTAATAAAAACTGCCACGGAATACTAAATGCGGGCTTTGGGAGCAGGGTACCTGACAGCTGCGGACGAATGCAGCCGACAGTACTTCAGTTGAGATCATCTTCAAGTAATGGGAGCTTTTAGCTCTGAGACTCTTCAGTGAAAGGCGCAGGCTGTAGGAGAGTTCCTGAGTTCAGCAAGAATACATCGTCCTCATCACGTTCAAACAGAAGATTCCTCCATAATGGGGTTGAAAAAAAAAAAGTCTGGTGTTTGACTGTTTAAAGAGCCTGGATGTCTTTCCTTCCCTTGGCTGGCTCAGACTGTAATGCTTATCTCCAGAATGAATGAAAAAAAGAAGAGAGAAATAGATGCGCTGTTGGTGTTGGGTCTGTCCTGGCTGATGGAGCGTTCTTTGGGGAGGGTGACACTTAGTGAAACGGTTTCAAAATGATTGAGTGCTTTCCCTTATTTCAGTGGGTTTTTAATGAGTTCCAAAAAAATGCTCCAAGAATTTGTGCTATGAAACGTGAAGCTGTTGCCCTGCCTGCTCTGTTCTTGCAGGGAGAAACTCTGAAAGAGTCGCTTTATTCGTGCATTCCATTTTCTTTAGAAATGAGAAGGCGTTCCTGCTCCTTTTCATATGGAACTTTACTGCGCTCCACACTTGTGGCAGAAATTAGATCATTTAATTGATTTATAGTCAATCAGTGATTGTAAATCCCTTGCATTCCTCTTAAGCAATTTACAGAGGCCTGGAAGTTCCCCCCCTGAGCTGCAGTGTATGCTTCAGCCTGGCCCAAGGGTCGGTGGTCACAGTGGGGGCTTAAAACGGGTTACAACCACTGGACTTGCTATCCTGTAACGTTCCAGACTGCAAACAACCTCAAATGCATCTCCCTCTGGAAAAAGAAACAGGGAAAAGGCATATGTCTGTACTGGTGAACAAGCGAGCATCAGTTTTGGCTCCAGCCACACAGATGGGTTTGGTTGCTTCGTGTTCATTCCCCATTTCTGGTTATATCTTGTGAATTTCCAGGTAAAGCCCAGTGTGTTATCATCATCCGCACACAAAACCCTATAACCCTTAGTTATTAATTCCCTCTTCCCACAGCCTTGGCTCTCCATAAATCTTAGGCCTGGAGTCTTTCTTCCTTTCTTCCCCCCCTGCTCCCACCTCTTTCCCTTTTTTTCTCTTTTAAATTAAACACATTCCAGAGAGAGGCCAGGAGCTGTCAGGAAGCTCTGCACTGATGGGGCTTCCTTTGGGATGCGCAGGCTGATGAGACGCCTGCCCGTGCTTCTGCAGCCTGCGGCGATGAGGAAGGGAAGACATCAGGTGCGGCGTTCTGCCCGAGAGCTGCGTTTGTATCCCTAGTTCGTTAGCAGAAGTCAGTAGGTAGCTGAGGGTGTGTGTAGACAGCAGTCAAGAGTAGGATTGCTGGAGATCTAAGGGACAAATACATCGGTAGGCTTAAGAGGAGGCTGAACACGCTGCTGAGGCTCCTGCGCTATGATCGGACCGCTTGCCTCTACCGGGCTTGCTGTTGCTGCGGTGGTGTCTCTCTAGACAGATGCTAAATCAAGTAAATTATTTTCTGTTTCACACAAAATGAAAGGGAATTTATTTTTATATGGAGTGAAATACCTGAAGCTGCCTCTAACTGAGGCTTTATCTGTGCCGAGGAGAGCAGAACCCTTATTTCTGTCACCTGTGTGCCCATCGTCCAGCCCCGTGTGGGGCTCACTGTAATCCAGGATACTGTGGGATGGGTGTTAATGTTTAATTTGTCATCCTCTGCAATGTCAGGGCCTTTTCTTCAGAACCAGTGCTTATCCAGGCATGCTTCGTCCTGTGAATAGGCAATTGGTACTACTAGCTCATTTGGAATTGCATTCTTTTATTCAGGCAACTTCTCCAATCCGTCAGAATTGTTCTCAGTTTTACCCGTCTGTCAGTGGATTCGCAGTCGTGTTTTTGTGTAATGTGCAAGTAGTGAGCATCCTCCTAGGTAGTATTCAGCTTCGATTGTTTTTAAAATCTACATTTTTGCTTCACGTTATGCTTTGGATTCTTTCTTACTGGGTTTGTTTTGCCAATGCAAACATTAATGTTTGGTCATTAACATGATAGCAACTATACTAACTTTGCAAGCTTTCCATTTTTTCCAAGCCGTTGAGAGCTGCTGTGTGATTCTGAGCTGTTTGCCCACGTCCCCTGGAGCACGCTCGTGCAGGCTCTGTATCCTTGAGAAAATGTCACAAAAAGCTAAGGCTAAAGCCATACCAAAATGAAGATATGTGCAAACTACTATTTGGACTCTGTCCTCAAGGGGGCTGGTATTTCATCAGGGAAGGAAATTAGATTAGTTTGACACCATTTGTTCTCGACAGACGGTACGTTGGCTGTTAAGTGATTTGATTGTTATCTTCCAGGTGCTTATAAATAGTCTAATTATTTACTGTTGCATTTTTCTGGGTGATGACATAAAAATGGCTGGCTTCTGTTTTCCATTTTTAAAGATGAGCATCACGCTTCCCCTCTGCCCAGGCTCCCGGTCTCCCATTGTACCCCCAGATTCTTGAACTTGATCACCAGCGGCTCAGCCAGAGATTCTCTAAGTGTCCTCAACTAAAGGTACTGTAGTCAGAATCTTAATTATTCACTTATCAAGGTGATTTCTAACAAGCTTTTGTCCTCTGGATAGCATGTTTGTGAGTGACGCATTGTAAAAAGTCACTGCAAAATAGGGAAAACTTTTCATTTTTTAATTTACGGCACTACCTTTATCATCCCCACAAACCCAGCCTCCCAGCTGGGTAAGTCTGTACCAACTTCCCCCCTCCCCGGAAGAAAATATAAAAGAACCTGGGAAACTGGAAAAAGGATCTTAAGGACACTGACTGAAATCGGCCCAAGTATGGCATGGGAAAGCCCGTGGGTTATCTGTACTGGAGGCCTTGCTAAGAAATAGCAATGAGCCAGCAGATATCCTACCTATTAATTTTGTACTTTGTGTTTGGGTTTACTGGATTCTTTTTACTGTAGCACTTAAACACAATAACTGGTGTAAAACATTTTAACTTTCTCAAAGAGGTCCAAATACTTTTAACAGATGAGTTGATCTTTTGTGCCAATGAGCGTATGCTTTAGTCTCTGTGCAATTTCCCTTTGAAAGAGTGCCCAGTGCTGCATGATAACAGCTGAAGGCACAAAGTAATTTGATCAAAATTTTCAGACATCTTGAGGGATCTAAGGTTTGTCTCACCAAGAACCACTTTTTACCTTTCCTTCACTTCTTCCTCTAAAAAACATAAAGAAAATAATAATAATAATAATAAAAACTTAATTTATATTTTGAAGCTGGCTTTACTCTTTGAATCCCTTTCTGGCTCAGCCAAACTCAGAGCCCAGGCAGACAGCTGTGAGTTTGTACCATCCATTTCCATGTAAATGTTCCTCAGATGATTACCTGAGGGACCACGTCTCAAACCGCAGCGTGTGGCCCGCAGCCAAGGCGATGGAGATCTGGCATTGTGTGGGAAGAGGGGTCAGTGCAAATCAAACACGAGCCCCATTCCCACATGAAGAGGAAATAAAACCTCCACATGCAGGCATGTGTAGAATCTTCTCGTTAGTCCCTTAACTAAACATAACCAGGCAGGAAAAATAACGCCAACAAGAAAATGCAAGTATGTTTATGAGGCGTTCAGTGCCCAGCAGGTCTCAAACTCTTCTGCATTGCTTTTTTCATTAACGCTGCATTGGCCATCCTGGCTGCCTGTTTGTTTTAAGAGCTGAAAATCTTTTATGTGCTGGAGGCATGAATACAAAGTTGGTAGCAATGAACATAAACAGCAAAGGTTAGCATATATCATGTAAGGCTGCGAGCTCCTTGGGTGGAAATCTGAAAGCTAGAGTTCACACCGCGCTCCTCACACAGTCAGTGCAGAAAAATCAGTTCCCCTGGACTGCGTGAGCTAGCTCGGAGGTCTGTCACAGAAAGATGTGCACTGCCTGCTCTTTGCCTTTGAGCTTAAAGAGCAGCCAGGGTGACTAGCTGGGACTTGCACGTCCAGCTTTCAGGTGCCTGAATCGGGGCAGGTAAATCCTACACTTGTGCTGTAGGCAGGGGTTGATTTCAGAGGAAGTATGTCTGTCTGGGGAAATAGGACGGCAGTAGTCAACAGTGCCATCATGTCCTGCCAAGCTGGTAAAATCAGAACTGTCTGGAACAGGTCTAAAGGCCCTGGGCTGCTGGGCATGTTCTCTTTGTCCAGGATGTAAAACCCATCGTCTGGCTCCTTTTCTGCCAACAAGAGCAAAGGGGAAAACCCAGTTTTCATAGTCAAATTGTTTGAGTGGCTTGTTCAACAAGTGTGACCCCTCTGGTCTCAGCTTTCATCTTCCTCAGTGTCACTCGGATCTGTCAAGAAATTGCTGAATTTTGTTGTGTGTGGAATTGTTCTTCGTTATAACGGAGACCTGCAGGTGTGGTTATGGAGGTATGCTTGCACTGAATGGGCTGCAGGAGAAATAAGGCTGCAGAAGGATTGCGTTACCTGAACTAACTCTCATGTTTACTCACCGGAGAGACAGCATCGTTTGTTCCAGCAAGGAAAGTCACGGACCCCAACCTGGTGAGATATCCCGTGAGTCAGCTGAGAACCAGCTTGGGGAGTGGAAAGCAAAAATTCTTCCCATATAAAAGTTCTAGGCAGTGTAATCTAAATTTAGGCATTTAAGCCACAACTAACTGGGTGCCCCCAGTGTAACGGAGCAAAAGGAGTGTGAGGAAGTAGCAAAGTATTTGTCCCACATGGAGACTAAATATCCCTTATCAGCAATCTCTCTGGCCTGCTTCCTCTGTTGTTTCTTTCTCCCTGGAGATTTGGCAATTGGATTGATTTGCTGCCTGACTCACTGTCTTAGATTGAGATACCGAGAACTGCTGACAGTATTAATAAAATTAGCGTTAGGGAGGATGTTTGAACATTTGCCTTTGACATTTTTAAGGCAGAGAACTGACATTTAGTCTAAGTTAAAAAGTTACTGAATTGCCTTTTTTTTTTTTTTCCCTGACCAAAGTCTTGATAGTTTTCTTCTGAAAGCTTAGTTGGGAATTAAGAATTTTGGATTGCAAGTTTTGATCTTTCTTTTCATTGAGAATCTCTGGTTACTTAAGAAAACACTAGATATTGAACAGAGTTCTTGGGAGAAATATTTTCACAAAACTATAAGATAAATATAATACAAGTGTCTGTAGCAGTATTGCTTTATGACAGTGAGGGTTTTTTTTTTCTCTCAGGTGACACAGAGGTCAAACTGCAATAATGGTCTTAATGTCAAAATCTAAGGACAGGCAAAGATCTAGTTTTTATTTTTCAAGAATGGTTTGCATCATTACTTTTAAATGCAGTTGCCTGGTCTTTAGGTTATGTGATTAACTTTTACTCCCTGTGGGAAATGACTGAATTCAGGAGACATTTGTTTCATTTCATAACTGCTCTTTGTCTATACATCTTGCACTCCATTTTCATGTGGTATAGTTTATTCCCAGGTAAAAGCAGCAGGCTTAACGTTGGTTTTGCTCTGGTCTGCAGGAAGATAGCTTTCCAATAGGCATATTGCAAGCAATTTTCAGGAGCCCTTCAAGTTTTCCTTCAGGTGTTTGCCCAACAAGTGTAGCTGCCTAATGGTGCTGCAAGCCTTCTTTGATGTTCCTGGTCCTTAACCCTTCCAGCAAGCGCTGGAGCCACTGCTACCAGTCAGTGTCCACATAAAGTGTGGAAGCATTGGAAAGGTCTTTCAGGCACTGACACTTGTGGGCAAGTTGCATCCTTCCAAAGGAGAAGGCAAGGGAGTGCAGTTTGTGAAAGTCTAGCTCTGATGCAGAGCAAGTGCACGCTGAAGTCACCTCCCTGTCCTGCCTCTCTCCTTGCCAGCCTATTCCCATGGCTGGTGGGGATTATAAGCTTTTGGGGTTGGAACGGGCATTACTTTATGCATGTATTGTTTTGAGACCATGTGTGCAGGCTGTGCACTGTTATTTCCAGAACTAGATACCCTTCAGTGGATTTTTGTGTGAGGGAACTGTTGGGTGAGCTCAAACAGAAAGTCTGTGGCACTCATAGCTGCACATGTGGTTGAATTACTGTTACCTTTGGTGAAAGGTTGTGCCAGAACCTAAAGAACTTTTCCTGCTCCCCTGTAGACAGTGTTGCTTGTTCTGTCTGTCAAACAGTTGCTATTCTCTTATTCATTTTTCCCTTTCTCTTTCTTTGACTGCAGAAAGTATAAATAATTGTAGTGCCGAATTTTTGGAAGGTTTTCTCCCCCTCCCGCATTTCCTGAAAAGCTTGCATACGGAGTGAGACACTCATAAGCTTTTCCGAGATAAGAATTTAATTTATTTACGCTTCGTTGTTCCAGGCATGGCTACAGACTGGTTTGGAAATTTGCAGTTCCAACTGTAACAGGTCACAGCATGGAGAGGAGCAGCTGGATTTTTCTCCAGAGCAGCCGTCAGCTGTTGGAAGTCTCTTGATACTTCCCTGGCTTCTCCAGATCCAGCGTTAACTTCTCCTTCCTGTAACAGGAATTATGCTATGTGCTGTAGACTCTTTAGCTAACAAGGAGGAGTAGAGCATAGAGGCCACACCATTGCACTGACTCCCTTTCACCTTTGTGAGGACAGAGTGTGAGAGAAGAGCACCGTCCAACTCCAGTATCTCACAATGTTTCTGAAGTAACTTCTGTGGCTCAGGCAAGCAGGCAATGAGGTCAAAGTCAAGAAATGCAAACTCTTTTGCGTTCTATTACATTGCTTTTCCTTCTGACCTCTTCTGGTCTTAAAAAGAGCCTTCTCCATTACATAATCCAATGTTCCAGTCAGATAGCTGAGCTTCAAAGGCAGCAGGCCCATTTCTTGTCTCACGCTGACTGTACGGCAATGTAATTCTGTTGGCTTCAGTGAAGTTACTCCCGATTTACACTGTTAGAATGACCCATATGTTAAATCTATATGATGACATATGTAGAATAGGTAATATAGCCAAGTAACTCTGCCATGAGAACAGTATTCCAGCATTGCTTGACTTTCTTTAGAATACAATGGTAAAAATGTTACATTGCATTAAGTAATAATTAATGTAGGCCATGAGAGAGAGAAATTCAAGCAACTTGTTCTCTTTGATCTGGATGTTTTACTGAGAACCAAGTCAGAGTGGCATAACTGGTGACTGTTTTCCAGAAGTTGAGCTGTTGGTTGCCTCTCTTCTGGGCTCAGTGGTGCTTACTGTGATCTGCCCTTCAACAGCAATTAAAAAAAAAAAAGCAAGCAGATTTTCTGCTTCATCTTTCATGTTCTTTTTATCAGAACCCTCATCATACCGTTTCTTGGTACCAGCTCTGTGCTGTAAGTCATCGGTCTTGAATGTCTCAGAAGGCTGCGCGCAAAGCCATTATACAGAGGTTGCAAAATGCTGGAGTGTCCCCATGGCCATTTTGCATCCAGTCACTATCAGTGTAAGTTTTTTTCATATAACTAAAGCTCTTTGTGGGAAGAAAAAAAAGTCGAAGGAAGAAAGAAAGGGAAAAACTCCATACAGTTACCACTGCTGGTTAGTAGAACTTGCAATTTATGGTGTGTGACAAACACGGGGAAATAACTGGAAGTCAGGAGGGAAGAGTTACTAGCCATGACATCATTTACTCAGTTAATATAAAACTTTATGTTTATATGCTCAGAATGGGAGACTTGTTCATTGAGTTGATGGTAAAAGATGTGGATTGTGCTTTGGTGTAAGTTGTCATGGATCCACCTTTGATATATCAAAACATTCGCCACCCTTTTGCATGGTTATGTCCTGGCTGGAGAGTCTCAGTTCGGTGAGGTGAGCGACCTTTTCCCCTTAATCTTTCAGGTTAAGGTATGAGAGAGAGGATGTAAATCTGTTGTTAGCCATATAGGTAGCGAGTAGCTTGAAGAAACTCAAGATGAAGTTTCCAGGTTCATTTGATGCATTGTTGACTGTTTTCAGGCATTTTGTCTCTTTCCCATGTTCTGAACTCTGAGCTGTTCATTAAAAGGAAAGAAAGAAAAAGCACTTTCCTTAGTTAAGGCACTTAATCATATTTCTGATACCCACAGATGCCACCCCCTGAATGGCCCGCTGAATATGAGACTCTTAGCTCTCCCCAGAGGATATTAGGGGATCATCGTTCACACATCTAGCTTCTGTAATGATGAATGGGATTATTAGAGAAAATCCCCTTGTGCATCAGTGAATCTAAAATCATGTGGTTCCTTTGCCTATGCATTTAGATTCTAATTCACAAAATAAAACAGCTGGACCAGGATAGGCACGGCCAAGTTCTCTGGGGGAGGGGTACATTATATTTTGCTAGCAAAATGCTCATAGCTTGGGCAGCGTTTTGTGGTTTGTCTGAATCTGAGGTCGTCTTGGCTCATGCGGGGGAAGATCATCACAAAAAATGTTCGGAATATGATTGCATTTAAGGTTCCTGTTAATGTTGTCGTATGAGGTGTGACTTCATGGTACAACTTTCCTCCTGAAATTTTTCGCAGCATGCTCTGAACACCCCATGGGCTGGCCAGTGCTAAACATACTTGCTTGTTAATTGAAAAATGATGAGGGGAATTGGTAGCCCTCTATAGAGTGAAATATTCCATAGACATCTGGTGTTAGATGCATGTATCCAAGGGGTGAGAAATAGCAAAGCAATTGTCTGTGTCCCTGAGGAACTGTAACCCTGTCAGTAATATTTTTTGTTCAGGGAAAGCAGCAGGGAAGGTGCCTTCGCTTTTGGGAAGCATGGCCAGCGTTGGTATTGAGGCAGAGGGTTTTCCTGCCTGCTCCGTGGGTGAGCGGGATTGAGGACACATTATCTTATGCAAAGGCTGGTGCAAGTGGAGCAGTCTGTCCTGTCCAAATGGAAACGGGAGGTGGCTGGGCAGCTGCCTTTCAACCACTGACTAACAGAAACATCAACCAAGCTTCAGAGATTAAAAAATTTAATTTACCCTCTTGTAAGCTGAATGAGAAATCCATATGCATTCCCATCCTATGATTTTGGGTTAATCTTCCACTGGCTTGTGATTTCTGAGGAGCTACAGATTGAATCCAGGCATGCTTGCTAGCTAACTCTAATTTCCGAGCTGGGGGTATTTTTTATTTATTTATTTTTCTTTCAAATTCCTTCACTACCAAAGGACACAATTGGATTCTTAGACACTAATTTAAAATACTACTACTAATAACAACCTACGTGTGCCGTTTGTCAAAAGCTGAGAATCAGCGATGATGAAAGATGAAACTGCCGCAGGTTTCTTGGCAGAAGTGATGTAGGCAAATATTTCAAAGGTCATTTCAATTTTAAAATTTGCTTCCTTGGAGATTGTGCTGTGGCAACGTTTGCCTTCTAGATGTTATCAGAGAAGCACTGGAATTTCATAGTAACTGAAATTAAAGAATTTTAGGATGTAGAGTCTGGACGTTAAAGATACGCCCCTGCTGTCCCCTGTCCTGCTGTTCTCATTAGCCTTGCTAGCTTCACGGGCATTTGCTGATCAGTCCAGTTCCAGCATTTCTCAGTCAGCAGGTTGCGTTGCAAGCTCAAAATGATTTGGTTGTCCCCGTTCTCTGATAACACTTCTGACGGTCCTGTCCTATTTATCATATGTTGGCCCTTCAATAATCTTGTATGTTTTTAAATTTAAGAAAAAATGAAAAAAGGAAAAAAAAAAAACCACAAACCCTACATTGCTTGTGTACTGATTGACTTTGCAAGGCAACCAGTGCTCCGGTGTTTAACAGCAGTGCTTCAGCAGCACCGGGAGAGCACTCAGGCCAGGGCCCTGCACGAGCGCTGAGCAAACTCCCAGCAGGAGCTGCCAGATGGCAGGCTCTGTGGCCCTGAACGTTCCCGTTTTTGCATGGGAATAATGGAGACCTTGAAGAAGTGCTGCACTGATGGATTTGGCGAAATGTGTCCTGTGCAAGGAACAGTTACTAACAGCAGAAAACTTTTCTCTCCCTGCTTTATTTCTTCTCCCTAGAGCAGGGCTACCTGAACGGTGCTTTCTGAGACCAGCTGAGTATCCTCCTTGAGGTCTGCTTTTTTTTTGCCACGCTTCTCTGGGAAGGTTCCTGCCAAGTGTGCTTGTCCCTGGCACTGTGTGCCAGCTGCACCAAAGGCATGGGAGTTGCTGTCCCACAAGCCTGGAAGAGAGGGCTGCAACGTGGAACGGGGCATTGGTGATGTGATGCGAGCTGGTGCGGCTGTTCCAGACTTTGCAGCTTGTGATTGCCCTGCTCTGCTTGGGCCTGGGGAAGCCTTGCTTCTCGGAACTAGTGCTGGCTTTTGGAGGGCTTTCTTAACAAGAGGTCATGCATTGCCTGGTCGCTTCCCCAGGTTCTGTGCAATGTATTTCTCTCACTGGGAAACCAGTTTGCAAAGCCTTTAAGTCTGCTATAGCTGAAGGATAGCAATGTAGGAAAATAAATATCTTCTTTTAAGTGTTCTGAGCACCTTTTGATGCTGTCCTAATTTTGACATAGCATAACGAAGTTGCAGAGCATAAAACTTGTTGCTTTTGGTTATTAGGAGAGATGAGTTCAGCAGTTCCAACTCTTATTGACTATTTGCAGTCTTAAATTCTGACCTGTAGTTTACCAGGTGAGCCAGAAGGCTGTGTCACAAGCGCTAGTAGGAAATATTGTTTGTGCTTTTTCAGTACCCCGTGCGGCCGTCCTGGATCTCTCTGCCCCTCCCAGGAGCAGCACCACGAGAGCTGCTCTTGGCGTGCCGTGCTCTTGCAGTTTGCCGTCCCTCCTTGGGGTATCTCGTACCTCGGTGAGGCGAAGTGAAACCTTTTTTCCCTGGAAAAAAGAGGGCTTGTGTGAGAGCTTTAACTCAGAGAATGGCCTTTTGTAAGAGGCAGTGAAAGCTGCCTCGGCTGCGGGCTGACCTGTTCTCCTAGAAGTCATCAGGTGGCTACTCTGATCTCCGATCAGAAGTGGAGTGCCTGCTTCTCTGAGCAGGTGACAATACCCCAGGGTCTGGTCGGATTTCTGGGAGGTTTCAGCACCTACTCACCGGGCTTCTTTCCTTATCTCCCTCCAGCAATCCGAGGTCGTGTGGAACACCTTTTTTCATGGAGTTGAGCCACAGATTGAAAAACCCACTGCAGTAGATTATGAGCAGGTTTCTGTTTTGACTTCTCAATTTATATTGCTGAAGACAAATTTTATTAGTAAAATCTTGGGCAACTCAGCGATGGATTTTTAGGCTCTTACTGGGTGCCTGGAGCTGCATTTCTTTGAACTGTCTTTTAGAGGAACTGCAGCTGTATAAATGGATGAAGACTGTGGAAAGAAACTATAAATATGGCTTTATTAAGGTGGGTTTTTAAATCAAAGTAACTTTTTGAAATATTTTAATGAAGCTTAAAAACTATTTTCCAGTTCTTTCCAACAGCTATGTTACCTTTCAGCAATGGGGGGCATGTTATCGAGGGAACGGTGGCCACTGCATACATGGCAGTGGATGTGGCAGTGCCTTTTCCGTGAGACTTTTTAACCTTGACTGGACAGACAACTTAAAATGACCAGGGACTAGCAGGCCTCTTCTGCTGCTGTTTTCCAAAATGCAGAATGCAAATAGGTTTTGCAGAGCAAGG
Organism: Anseranas semipalmata; assembly: GCA_013399115.1. NCBI lineage: Eukaryota > Metazoa > Chordata > Aves > Anseriformes > Anseranatidae > Anseranas > Anseranas semipalmata. Next base: position 1,364,302 of record VXAA01000712.1, read on the forward strand.
CAGATACTGCTGGGATGGTGCTGTGTGTGCTGGGGGTTAGGGAGTGAGGAACTTGGGGGGATTTGGAGACATTTCCTGATGCCCTGCAGCCTTTTTCACTGTGGGCAGTGGTGGATTGTGCCTTACCAGGAATGTGACAAGCTCACTCAGTATATGTTTTCTTGCTAAAACTTAATTGAAAACAACAATTTAGCACATAAAAAATGTGCTAGCGTAGCTTGGTGATGGTTAGTGCATTATATTCCCCTCATGTTCTTGTCACAGACTGTTTAAGCTCTCTTTGCTTAAGTGCGTGTGGCAGGTATCTGAAGTCCACCAGCCAACTGGTGCTTTGAGCTGGCTGCCCAGGGGGTTAGACGTGGGTTCAGTGAGTGCTGCTGAAACTCTTGTTTTCTTAGCAGCTGGGAGCTGATGAAACTGTAGAAGCTAGGGCTTTGCATCAGAAAAGCCACATCCATTCCAGGTGAAACGCAGTTCCATTGCTCCACATCCTGATGGCTCCAAAGTTGGCCTCACTGAGAACCAGGGACTGAGACTGAAACGGGGCGGCCAAGAGAGAGTGGAGCAAGGGATAGGTGGAGGGATACGGGTGGTGATTGGAAAGTCAGTGTTAAACCACTGGAAGTTCTGTCCTGCAGTGCTGGTTTCTGGCATAAGGGCATGTCTTTAGGGAGAACACTGGACAAGGTTCTTCACTGAAGCCCAAGTCCATGCTATGAAGGAAATCGTTCAGAAATCTCTCAGTAGTAGTCTGAAGAGCATAAAAATAGCTGTGATGGAAGTGCTTTTCCTCTCGGCGCAAACACAGGCGTATGTGCACATGTGTATGCATCTGTGTAAATGAATGTGTAAAAGAAAAGGCACTGGAGTACATCATCCGGAGGTGGTCTGAGCTAGGATTTCCATTCGGCAGAGCCTGGCACAAAGAGGCCCTGAAGCAACCAGTGTGTTCTGTTTCAGGAGGCAGAGGTGTTCCAGATACACTGTACCATCATGGTGAAAATGCCTTTGTTTTTGGCATAAAGGTAACTACCCCTTTTTTGAGTGTCACATTTTACCCACTTGCAGATTCCTGTTTGTATGTTTTGGCTTTTGACCAGGACCTCGGGCTATGTGTGCTCATATGGTTTTGATAAATCATTGAACTTAGACAATACATCTTCTTGGACATTTCTTCCTGTTAGATTCAAGTGTGATACAAAGCGCCCAGTACTTGATCAGTAGCAGACACTGTTGGATGTTGATTAGCCATGAAAGGACTGTAGAGAAAACTTGCTCCAGCACAGACCAGTACAGGTGGGTGCTTCCTCTTCTGAGCCCTCCTTTCAGCCACTTCAGCAGAGCCCTAGGCTGGGAAGTACGGGGCACTTTTGAAGTCCACATTCACACACAGCCTGTAGCAGCTAAGCTATTTGGCTGGCATTTATCTTGCTTCTTTTACAGTCTTGTTAGTCTGCTAAGAGAGATAAAATGCTATGAGATATTGAACAGTGGCAGATGAATAGGAGTAGCAACCTCATTAAAAGCCATCTCCTAATTCTGGCATCTTAAGTACTGTTTAATGAACTTGAGAATTTGCATTGCAGTAATATATCGGGTAAAAAGCTGAGTAAAAAGAACATTTTTCACGGTCTGCCCAAGAAGCATGTGACTTCTATAACTATGGTGAGTTTGTCAGCCTCTGTAATACAGTTAATATCCCTAATATATGCAAGGAAAATCTGCATTCAGTAGGCAGGGATCTAAACCAGAAAGATATTCTGCTGATGTGGGCACAAACAAATGGCTACCTGCTTATCTGAGCATATAAGGTGTGCAATTCACAGTTGTCCAGCAGGCATGGTTTATGTGTCTTGCAGCATGGGAGCACACGGATGGGTGAAATACTGTGCATGGCAGGGCAGGGTCGGTGACATTTTGGGTCGATGTGCTGTAAAGGCCTGAGGTCACCTTGGAAATGATGCTATGCAGAGTGCTTGTCTGCATATCTGCTTCCTGAAGTGTTACAAGTGACTGGGTAGCAAGTAGATCAGAATCACCGTTCTGTGATTTAATTTGCTTCGGGTTTTTGTACATCTTGTTAGCTTTAATCCTTATGAAGCTGTTTGATCCCAGCTTTTTGGTGTCACACTTGCAATAATATACAATATTTACATGCATTGCTTACATCTTACACAGAGGAGTGTGCCCAAACTGCATGGAAGCTATCCAACCGAGTTGTTCCGTGTGCTGTTGGGAAGCCTGTGTCACACGGGAAGATAAAAGACACTCAGCCCTACAGACTGCCATTGTCAGAGGTTCCAGCCTGACCTCTCCTCTCAGGATATGACAGACATGTTTATCCAGCACAAGAGAGGCTGAGTGACACTGTGTGGACTTCTTTGTTCTCATCTTTTTTATCTCTTTATGTCTCCTATCCCTTCCTTCATCCGGTGAACTGAGATGAAAGTTGCGTGCACCCCTCTGCAAGCTTCCTGATAGATCCAATTAAAATACCTCATTCTTGGAGCATATGTGAGAGTTGGGCCATTGAACCTATTCAGCTGGAGGGTTACAGTCCTAGAGCTTTTTTTTTCTGACCTGGTTCTGGGATTACGGGCATTCAAAACTGTGATTGAACATTTAAACATTTACAGGAAAGGCTGGTAGAACTTAATGTGGTATTAGTTTTTCAGCAGATTTTTGCATAACGTGGAATTGAATCTTGCAACGTTAAATACTGTACCTGCAGTAAATAAATGTGGTAGAATCCCATTTAATTTGTATGAGTTGCACACCCCTAAAATCCTCTCGGCTATTTAAACAGATCACAAGCCAAACAACAGAGACTTTTTCCTAATTTTCCAGCTGTGCAAATCCTGCTTGGATATTAAAAAGACTAAGTCTTGTTATACATTCTCTGTCTCTTGTATCTTGACCAATTCACTAGAGTTATCAAAGATCTGGTTCTCAGAGTGTTGTAAGTAACAATGGCATTTTTTTTCATCATATCTTAATCCTCAAAGGCTAGAGATACTCTCAGAGTAAGAGTTGACTACAGTTTTCTCAGTGACACTGGAACACATGATACACCCACATTTGATCTGTTTCCAGGTCTTGAGATTAGGAGGCAGCTGACAATGTTATTAATGATATATAGGATGAGGGTGGAATCCTGCTTATATTCCCTGTATTGATTGTTCTACTGATTATAATCAGATTTTATTTTTGCTAGTACCATACGTATATGGAACAAAAAGAAATGCACAACAGAGGTTCCGTTTTTTTGAAGCGTCACTCATCTAAGCCATCTCTGGTTTAAAAAATGAAGTTGCTTTTACAGAAACTGTACAAAACCGTTGTCAAGACTTCTATGAAATACTGTAGCGTCCTAATAATAACTTCTAGCTGAAAAATCTTGGCATCCTGCAGTTTAGGAAAGGGTTTTAAAATTCACCTTCAGTTTTTGGGCAACAGGCAAAACATGTGGCTCTGTTTAGGAGCTATTTTCGTTAAAGCTTGACAATACAGGATGATAAAATACAGCTGCATTGTTTAAACTTTCAATTTAATTTCTGGTTTCTGTCCAAGTTGTTTCATCAATATGGCGCCATTCATTTCAAAACAAAGCTCTTGGAAGAGTCTCCATTACCCCACCATTGATCAAGAGGGTGTTAAAATGTAGAGCCTAATTATGTTCCTGGCCTGTTTGGAATTCCAAAATTGGATTTTTATAACTGTCAAATTTGCAATCAGGGTAACTTTCCATGACAATTAGTCAGAATTATTAGAGCTCTTGTTGCCAGGGAGTTATAACTAGTGGTGGTGTTTCACTTTTCAAGGCTCTGTAAGTGTCAAAGGCAACATATATCTTGCAGAATAGCCATTTGACTACAGCATTGTCTATACTTAACTGCACCCAAATGTCTACTACCGTTACAGTCATTTTTAGCCATTCTCCAAGGTTGAGTTGTTGCCACAACCTCTACTGCAAGCTCTGTAGATATAATTAACTACTGAGTTCTGCCTTGTTGCAAAATGGGACTTGGGAAATCATGACATGGGAAAGTTCATCCCTGAGTATTTCGCTCAAGCTCAGCTTGGTCAGGGCCAATACTCAGAGGGCTGTTAATGCTGCTGATGGTGGTTAATTATTGCTTTGAATCTTTAAAATAAGCCAAACATAACTATACAACCCATCCGGATGAATGGATGAATGCTCCCTCTTCTCACTCTAACTGATATCTTACTTGCAGTTAAAGCCATTACCTGGGTGTGCAATGCTGAGGACAACCTGGACTTCGTTCATGCTGAAGTTTGCCCGGTCAGGACTTTCTTCTTGGTATAGCTCTAAAAAAAAAAGCTATCTTTTTCATTGCAGAGCAGACTTTGCAGACACACAGTAGCTTAGCCCAAATGCTGATGTGTGAATGTATGTGTTCACAGAAGAGCAAATGCTTACAAAAAACTTTCTTTGCCTAATATGCAACATTTATTTTAGAGGCATCCGTTCGAGATGTCCATGATGTATTGGCCTGTTGATGTCAACAGATTTTTGTCATAAATTGCATTTATGACCGTGTGTTTGCGTCATTGCGTTTAGTTGAATGAACCACTTTTCAGAAGCAGTGTTTGCTTAAAATTTACCACCTCCACCATGCCTGCTGTTCCTCCCACCCCTGCACTGCCCTTTCTGTTCCACTGGCTCAGGCATCTCTGCAGCCACATGGTTTAAATAATTGATCGTCCTGTAAAATAAGAAATATGAGGGTTTTTTAGACTGGGTTTTCATCTCTCTTTCCCCATCTGATTCGCTGTTCATCTGTGTGGTACGCACACATTCATTCTGAAAACAGAGGTGGCAACTTTTGAAACCATTTAAGCTTAAGTAGTAGTGCTACTGTGTCAAACTGTCACCCCTTTTTCTAATCAGGAAGCCAGATCCTGCCTTTTTCATCTTAACCAATACCTAGAACATCTCTGTGTCCACTGACATATATTGACATGAATTTCGTGGGACCACTTTTGACAAGAAGATCTGGAACACAGCTTTACTGATACAGGGTCAAAGCTGTTCCAACCCCTAGTCCTGCAGAAAGGTTGCCCTGGAAGGAAGAGGGGTTGTAATCAATTCAGTTTAATTAAATCAACCTAAACTAATTGTCAGCTAATAAAATAGTGTTGGTCAGCTCATAAAATAGAAATGAAGATTGAAAGAGTAGTTGCCATGAACAGGTGGTAACTCTGTTTCCAAGTTAGACCACATTACTCTCTGGCACGGGATCCCTGAGAATACCTCATATTCTAGTTTTTTTAAAAAATGTTTATGAAACTTATAAAATATAGGGCTCATTTTATAACCAATTTTCTATCTCACCTGCCAAGAGCAGTGGGGGTTGAGCCAGCACAAGGCGGATGCAGAGTTTTAGGCAGCTGTCCAGAAATGGATTCCCTGTGCAGGGCTGTGGAATACATTTCTACCTTTGAGTGGCCTTTCTTTTTGCAGTTCTTGTGATTTAGTTTTCTCTTTCTTGTTGCTGTTACAGAAAAGACCTTGTAAACATTTTTTGATGTCATTGATCTCAGCCTGGCACTGTTGTGCAAAGGGAGAAACTTCCTACGCTGCACTGTGGATGCGGTTTAACTCTGGATGGATCTTGAGTTAGTAACAGGATCCCTCTGGAGTTGGCCCTTGGTATTTCTGTTGACTCTGCAGTTCTTGCAGAAGGCATAAAAACATTTATCTAATTTTAACTGGAAAGGACTGAACTGGAATCATTATCTGCTCCTCAAAGTAGAATGTGATAGTTTGTAGTTGCTGTTAATAATAGGATAATGAAAGAAAATTTATTGCATATTAGTTATTGTGTTACTCTATTAATAGTGCAAAACTATGTGGTTCTGAGAATTTTGTTATGGCTTGCAGTTAGTTTGAATGCTCTGTACTGATGCAAGGCTTTCTGTATCAAGTGGCTTGTTGCACCAGCTGGGAGTTAGGTCTCGTACCCGTTCTCTGTGACAACCAATTGCCAGAAGTCTCATGCATGTTGCAGTTGGTTGCTCATATGTTAAGTCCTCAAACCTGGCATGGGCACTGGAAAGCTAGATTAATTTTCTCTTCCATATCAGTCCTCTTCTTTGAGAGAGTACAGTCACAAAACAGCAAGCTGTGCTCATTCAGCTTTGGGACTGTGGCTTAGGGGTGTCCTCGATCCCCACTTGCCTGCTCTCCCCTCTGCAGCTAGAGATGAGCTTGCAGCACACGTTCTCATGTCTTGGAGTCAGCTGGCACCTGACTAGAAGTGATGTGACTGGTGCAGCATGTGCTGTAGTCGCTCATCTGGTTATGGGAACATCCTCCTGGGTTCCTGATCTGATTTACCATCTCTGTGCAGAATAAGCATGACTTGAACCCCACGTCTTGGATTAAACCAGGGTGAAAAGATTCCTGACACTGGGAATCCTCTGAGGGACTAGGGGGCAGGTTCCTCTGAGACAGAATTTCTTTAAGAAAAAATAAACAAGATATGGTTGGTCTTCATTCAGGGCAGTTTTCTGTTCATTCCTGTCTCCCATGCTTGCCCCAGCATTATGGAAATGGCCGCTGGGAGTCGCACCGGCAGCCAAGGCTGCATTTACTTCCCTCAAAGGGTAGATTTAGGAGGAATGTAACACTGGTGTAAAGCATCGGTTCTCCAAAGGGATCCGTGTGGGTATTCGCTGAGTATTTGAGGGTCTAAAGGGACTCCAGGCTTTGTCCAGATTTGCACTGGCGGAATTGCACCACCATCTCCCAGTCCTGCCAGTGAAGATCCGAGTAGGACAATAAGCAAGCCTGCTGCTCAGCTTTCCAGGCATATGTGCAAAACCACCCAGGACCCCAAACTAACAAAAACCATACTCAAAGCAATTATCTGCTCTTGTTTGTTTGTTTTTAATGTGATGTTTCTAGACACTGGTACAACAAACACACTCTTGTAAAATCTTGTAACAGTTGTTTGTAGTTAGCATCTTCAAGATGATTTTATGTGTGCTGATCGTGACTAATATACATCACTTCGTTGTGACCGTCATCCGCCAGTGCTGGGGGAAGTTTTTGGTACGAAGACAATCATTTCCTCAGCTTGTTTAGCATTTTTCTTTTTCCTTTTTTACCCTTCTGTGCAAGAACACATAGATACTGATTTGCTCATCTATTGTGCTTTCCAGATGAAAGTGCTTTGTGGTTCACAGACTTAAATAATTAGGTCTTCACAGACCTCACAGCGGTTCACAAAGGCAGTTGGAGTCCTCGTCTCTGGTTTTACACGTGGAGATAGAAAAATCTCTAGAGGCGAGGTAACCTCACGAGCTGGCCCCGGCAGAGCTGGGGGCAGACCCACTTCTCTGAAGCGTACTCTGGTTTTCAGCACATCAGGAGATGCGCTGTGCCGGTACTGCCAGAGCCCTTTCCCCTCCCGACTCGATTCCTTCTCTTCTTGCCATCACAAATCTGTCTTTTAGCGCACATAGCAGCAGCTGGGAAGGTGCTGGGCTCTTCTCCCCAGGGCTCAGCCACAACGACGGCTGCTGCTCTCCCTTCCTTGAACCTGGGGCAGATTTTCCCCATAGCATGCAACTGAGGCAGGAACTGCCGTTCTCAAAACAAGAACCAAACCAAACCCCGAGCCCCGTGTACGTCCAACCCGAACGGATTGCCGCAGCCTGTTTCCTTCAGTAGGTTTTTCTGTGGTTGTAGTTTTTGGAAGCATCATTTCCAATAAAGGCACGGGGCTCTTTTACAGGCTTATTTCAGCACTTTGAGAGCACGAGTGTGTGTGTCTGTGCCTGCGTGTCTTGCTGTGGGTGGGAAGGGGGGGAAATGCTGGCAAGAGTGCAGACAAGCCGAGCAGGGAGAGCGAAGGCACTTTCATTCCTTACCAAGTTCTGCTCCGCAAGCTGAGTAAACTTCTTCTCTGCTGAACCGATGCTGCGCAGGGCGAGGGTTTGACGCATTCCCAGTGATAATTGCCTTGTCTCCCCCCCGCAGGTTCATCTGGCCGCCAGCACGGTTACTTTTACAACCAGGACCGTAAGTGGGCAGCTTGAACATCACGGAAAAGCAGAACCTAAGAGCAAAGCGGGTGCATTGCAGGGCAGGGGGCTGTAGCAGCCAGGGATGCCCTTTGCTTGTTGGGGAAGCACGTGAGAGGGAGTCTGTGAGTCTCTGCCTGTTCTATGCTCTCCTCCTTGCAAGTAAAGCTCCCCACCCTGTTTTCACAGACCTGATCGTGCTCCTTATCCGTCTTCGGTGGTGGCATGTAGAGAAGTGCCAAAAAGCTCTCGGAGGGAAGGTGGCCGTGACCTTGTTTGCAACTGCAGACTCTCCCATAAGGAGACAGGTTCATTGGTCACTGGCAGCCCGGTATCTCCTCACATCCGAGTGTTTTGTGACACTCGTGTTGGTGTCTCTGATCAGCCTCCCCTGAGACATTTGAGATGGTTTTCAAGGTTGAAAGTGGACCAGCGACAAAGTGTTGCTTGTTGGTGCTTGAGCTGTGTGTGCCTCCGAGCTGACAGGAGCGGTAGCTCGAAAGCGCTCTGGTGCATGCGGGAATGTCCAACCAAGGTTTTAAGCTCAACTGTCAATCTCCATCCATGGTTAATCAAAAAGCAGCAGGGCTTTACGCAGGAGTCTTTGTACCTGATAGCCATGTGGAGGTTTTGTGGTAAATGAAAATCACATCAGCTCAGGAGCAGCACATGTGCTGAGCAGACGAACTCCTCCAACAAGGCCGGTTTTGTGAAAGCAGCAGTATGGCAAGGGTGAGAAGAGCCCATGCTGATCTGCCTCTTTGCTCTCCTTACTGAACATGCACTCAGCAGAAAAATGTATCCTATAGCCCATAAGCTCCAATGAAGCCTTAAATCAGGACAAGCTTCTGTCTTTCTGCTCCTACCTCGACTGGAGATGTGCTTCATGCTCCGACTGTACTTCCCCTCTCTTTGTGTGCTCTGCTCATGGATGTTACAGAACCGATTCCTCATTAGCCGTGGTTGTTCAGCACAGAATTGGCTGTTTCTCCTGAGCACAGCTGGAGCGGGCGCTGGCCTCGTGCTTCTCGTTCTTTCATAGTCTCTCCCATGGTTGAGGATGCTATTGCTTACTCCTCTCTGCTACTTGGGCCTGTCCTGGCCCACAAACGCACCTCTTATCACACTGACCCTCACATTGGTGATCCCATATGAAGGAACTAAATGACTTGCCCAAGGACGTGGGAAAAGTATTGTGTCAGCAGGGATTATATCTAAATCTTCAGAATTCCTTATTATTGGTCCCGCTACAGGATCATCTTGTTTCTGGATTGTCTTTTATAAGTGACTTTACTGCCAAGTCCCTTCATCCTTACCTGCCGTGATCCTTTCTTGGCTTTTATCATCTCAGGCAGTGTGCTGCAATCACCTGTCCAATAGCATACCTTATTTCATAACAGGCTCTGCAGAAGAGTTTATCAAATTAGCCAGGAGATGACCATGCACTATCCTGCTTCGCGCTGCCCTGAGACTTTCAGTCTTCTCTGCCTGCAAAGTCCCACCTCATTCTTCGCTTCATCGTCCCAAACATGACTAGAAGTTCATAGCTTGTCCGCTCAACAGCAGCAGGGGGCTGACCAGTAGCACATCTCTCCTTCAGGATCCCAAAGGGACATTTCTAATCTCCTAGCAAAAATGAAATGAGCATCTAGGGAGCTGAGCAGAGGCCTTGTGAACCCACAAAGCCACATATGGCTGGTCCTCAGCTGGTGTAAGTCATCTGTAGTTTGATTACAGTCAATGAGGCAATGATGACTTCTGCCTGCCAGGAACTGCACCTTTTCTAGGTGTTCACTGCTAAGCTGAAGAATCTTTCTGGTGTATAGAATCTCCTGTAAGGTATCTTTGGCAGACCCTGGTTCAGGTGAAGGTTTTTTGCTTCTATTCCCCTACAGTTGTTGTCTGGGGCTGCTGATTCAGTTCCTTGGTGTCTCCACTTTGTACTTTGATATCTCCCTCGAGGTGGTTGTGTGCTTTTCAACATCTGCTCCATTCTGTGGCCATAAAAGGCAGGAATGGTCCTGCACATCTGGGACCTCTAAGGAGACAAGTTACTAAATTATTTAAAATGTGGCTTTCCTTGTTGCTCTCTTTCCTGCACCTTTAAGGTTTCATCCAAGCAAAATCTAATTGATACTATTATTCTTCTGATAGCCTGACAGTGGGGGTTGGAGGATATTGGTTGCGTTTTTTGAGAGTTTTATTTATTTTTGTCTGTGCAAGAAATCCTCCTTATCAGCAATTTGGCCTAGGATTCCTCTAGTCGTCCTGTGCTTGAAGACGTTTCCTTCAATGATTTTCTCTTAGACATTTAGCCTCCTAATGATGCACTGATTTTTAGGATGTAGGCTACACACTTCGGGAGCATGGGCAGAGAGCAAGGCAGAGATGTATTGCCCCTGGTGTGACTGGGACTCGCTCAGTGAGATCTGGGGAGGGGAGAAGACTTCTGAAGGAATAACGAAATGTGCAGGAGATATTCCACAGCTTCCCTGCACAGTGTAGGTTGTATGTGGCACCACGTGGCACGAAGATTTGCTCTTCGCCTTTTTAGAAGGAAACATGCCAGATAAGTAGAGAACAGGTATACTGAGGACAGGAGCACTGTAAAATCAGCTCTTTCCAACTTCAACATTTATTAACTTTGATATAGGCAGTACCACGAGGGAATAATGGAGAGCTGCAAATTAGATCTGTTTTAAATTGCAGTAGAGATCTGGCTGCAGATGCTTTACTGTCTTTTCAAAGTAAAGAAATTGAAAATTTTCTCATGTAAGTGTCTGGATTGCTTGGATTTTTTCATGGGCTTTTTCTACCCCTTGGTGATCTGCAACCCAACACCCTGGGAGTGTCGCTCCAGGCATCTTGCCCACTGTCTTGGGCAAGGTGGGAAGTAAATGTGGTGTTACACTTACATACTGGAAGTGCTTCAGAAATGTGAGCTGCTGCTGTATTTCTAGGAGGTATAGAAGAGGCTGTGTTTTCTCTAACAATGTGACGTTCCTAGTAGGCTCATAAGCGCTACGGGATAGAGAGAGCTGCAGATGCTTCTGGCCACACTCAGACAATGTAAACCCTACCCAAGGTGGGTGTCTCTGCCTGGTGTTTCCTATTGGCTGTTTCCAAGTGTTCAGTCCATCAGAAACTTTACTTTCAGGGACTAAAGTGGAATTTAAACTATCTGAATATAGTCCTTTGTGTCAAATCAAATGATTTGTTAAAGCGAGGCCAGATTTGCAGGGAGAATCAATCTTTTTTATTAGATCAACTGATGTGGAAAAAGCAGACCCACTTTCAGGCATATTAACCCTTCTTCTGGCCTGCACTTGTGTTACAAGAACGGAGGGATCTGTCTGCCAGGGGAGGCTGTGCTTGAGGATATGCGTTCAGACCGACGGTTCGTCAACAACCTAGGGCTGAATGCAGACCTGGGTGGCATTTTTGGGCATGCTTGTATGCTTTTTTGGGGAAAAAGACTTGTGTCCCTGTGTGTTTGGACACTAGATGTTACCACACAACAAATAATAGGCTCTGCTCTGCAGCTGACTCATTGTGCAAGTCTGGGGCTAATTACTGAATCCCTCCGTGCCTCAATTTCCATCTGTAAAATGTCACAGATGCCCACCATTCATAAATCGCTTTCAGATTTCCAGATGAGGTGCTGTGTAAGTGTAGAATAGCGTTAGTTTATACATATTGTGCTAGCATATAATATAAAACACATGCGACAGAAGAGCCTCACAGATGCGTCTCTTTCAACTGCAAAAGGCAAGGCCTTGGCTGATGATTTAGCGCAGCACTAATTGGGCTAAAAGAGAAGATTGCTCTTATTCTGATGCAATTGTCACCATTAAAGTCCTCGTTTACCAACAGCTTTTGGAGATATCCCAGCTATTTCCTATTGAGGAGTGCTGTAGCGTCTTGGGTCTCAAAGCACAACAATTTATAGCAAATGTCGACGTTTTTATAGCATACCCCACACTGGCTGTCCTCACACTTCTGGAAGGGGACTGTTCCATTGTTTATTTTGAATGTGCATCTTGCTTGTCCTGTAGCTGCACTTAGCGCTTTTTTGCTGCCTAAAACCTTTTGGGCATTTCCTAATCTCAAAGCAGAGGCATTTGACCGAGTCATTTCCATTGCCATTACTGGGTGTTGCATACACAGGGATCCCCATTTATTGATAAGAGAGCTGTTCCTGTGGCTGCGAGCAAACGAGTGCCTGGCAGCTGTTCAGCATTAAGTCAGCTCTCAACGTTTAAAGGATTTGTGGCCTCTGATGGTTTGGGTTTGAGCGATCAACTTTGGTGAAGTGCTTGAGAGTGTCTTCCAGATACCTTTCATGGGGAAAGATGAACTTAACTAGTTAAGAGATTTGATTTAAGTACCCTCAAGTTTCCTGATCATGCTGCTGGGGCTAAACTCTCGGTGGTTATGAAGTCTGGGAGCTCTTCTGGGAGCTCTGTGGGAGAATTACGCTTGCATGAAACTGAGAAGTGGCAACGTCATCCCTGCTGCCAGAGGCATCGTGTGGCGGTGGGCACCCGTGGCCGTGCATTGAGCCTCTGACTCCTCTGGCTGTGTAATTTTAAAGCCCTGGTCTGAGCTTATTTGCTTATTTGCCAGTGTGTTGTTGCCTATTACTCAGGAATAATTATTGATGCAGTTGTAAGGAGAAGGTATGGGGCTGGGGCGGGATGAAGGTTCTCTGGAGATCTCCAATTCCTGCTTAGTGTATTGCAGACAAATTGCACCATTCTGCGTTTGTCCATTTTGGACTCGGAGGCTCTGGCTGTTCTCCCCGTTCCTCATCAGTGCTCATGGGGAGGTTCAGAATTCATTGTCAAATCCTTCACAGCTGTAAGGGAAACATAATATTGGGGCTGCGTGCGTGGGGTGAATGGCGTCGGAGAGAAGGTTGGCCAATGTGCAGGCTTACCCAGAGCTTGCCACGTTCCAGGAGAAGTCTCCCCTGATGCTGTGCCTTCATTCATGGGTCTAAGTGTGCCATTTAAGGCGTTTTTAGGAGAGTTTCAAGGTGGGGGCAACTTGAGCCTCTAAATGAAGCTCATCACACTACCACCAGCACGATGTCTTGTAGGAGATGTGATGGTGCTCGTTATTGTGTAGGTATCATAAATCAGAGAAAGCACAAATAGGCAAATGGTGAATAAGGGCTTGGTTCCACCGAAAAATAAATGGATCCCCAGATCTGGGAAGCATTTGGTGAGTTTGGGGTTAAAATAACAGGATGAAGGAATTCTGGAAAACATTTTGATTTGACGTAGTATGATGGATATCTTCTGATTTTTTCACCCCAAAATCAGTTAGAAAAGTAGCCTGGTGCTGCTATTTTGAAGAGTTAAAAATCTGAAACTGAAAATGAAATGTGCCTGGCTGACCCCAACTGGGTATTTCCTTTGCTAATTTTTCTTCATCCAGAAGTTAACATGGAAACAAAACAACAAAAAAAAGTCCTTTGCACAGCCTTGTGCTAATCACTAATCTGATGCAACTGTTACTTTGTTCTTCCCGTTATGGGGACCAGATGATATTGGGGATTTGCTGGGTCTGCTGACTCCCTGGTGTTCCAGAGAGAGAAGTCGCAGCTGCAGAGAAACGTGGAAAGGATTCCTCTTTCTGCCGCTCAGATCTGTAAGGACCACAGCAAAGCTCAGAGGGATTTAGATAAAGGCTAGCAAAGAGTAATTAGCAGAATTAGGCAGAGTAATGATCCTCAAGAGACCGAGTATCTTGTAGGGTCGAACCCTTTCACTGCAGCTCCGCAGTGCTGAGCGACAGGCGCTAGCCTTGCTGAGTGCTGGGGGACCGGGCAAAGCAAGCTGCCTCGAGCCTGAAGCCGAAATGTTGATCTGGGAAACGGAGGCTTTGCAAAAGTGCCCCTGGGGCTGATAATAGTAATAATCAGAGCGTGTTCACTGTAGAAAGCGTGGGCAAGCATGGTGTTTTGATGTTCAGGCAGGCAAATTCTTCTGAATTCAGACCATTCTTTTCAGCAGCTTAAACTGTGTTTTCCGTATTGGTCTTTCAGCTAATTTTTATCTTGGCTAAAGGAAGCCAGTGCTAAATGTTCTGGATGAAGAAACACTAGTGCTCGACTGAGCATCCTAAATGTATCATGTTTATGGGTTACAGGGACTTTCTGCAGAGAGAAGGCATCAAACCTAGAGGTTTCTTCAGTCCTTGCAGTCTGAAGTGTGATAAAACTCAAAGCAGGGGTAGAATTTGATGTCAGAAATCCAAACTGGCAACAAGATACATATTTTCAATACAGTGGTTAGCCTTGGATGCAGTTTGCTAAAGAAACCCAGGTTGTCTGGCTTTAGAGTGTCTTTCTGAGAGACATAGTCCAGTTAACACACATTGTCTGGCTCGAGACTGTGAGAGATTCTCTGACCTGTGATGCACAGGTGCAGAGCTGATATTATAGGAGTCCCTCCAGAGTTTATGGTGAGTCTTGATTCCTTTCATCCTGTCTGCTTCCTTATTTTATGTTACATTATGCCGTATTTTGAGCGCGTTTTTCCCCCAATCACTTCTCCCAGCAGGGAAAAGCAGTCTCTTCTGTAAGGGATGTGAGACCATCTCGATTTGAGATGAACTTTCAAGCGCCGTGTGGTTCCCAGGCACGCTTGGACTGGGGTCGGATGAGTTAGCCAGGTCCCATTAAGCATCACTCCCTGAACTGCAACACAGAGTGAGTCTGGTGCAATGACCTTGGGGATCAGATGCTGGATTTTGGCTTTAGTGGGGAGTGGAGCATCTGCGGGAGGAGGGTGACGAAGCCCCAGCCCCTGAGGGCTCTGGTGCACTTGGCTTCCTCGGCAGGAAGGCTTTTGGGCTCCCTCCTTTAGTCCAGGGGCTCTTAATCTAACTTGCATACAGCCGTACCTTGCTGTGCGAGGTTTGCCCGTACATGTTATTCATGCTACCTAGGTGTCCGTTTTCTGGCTTTTCATTTGCTTCGGTGAGTTTTACAGCCAGGCGGCGGTACCCAGCGGTGGAGCAGGGGAGGTGAGCGCTGCCAGGAGGTTTGTGCCGTGTCCAGAAGTACCGGGCACCACGCTGCCATCAGCATCGTCTGGGGCACCATCTTCTGCGGCTCCATGGACAGCAAGGCTTTAGCAAACCCGTGTTGGACAGGGAATATTCCTTGTGGTCGGGGTCATTTCAGTCTTCAGGCTACATTACCAAAATGTCCTTGGTGTTTCTAAAAATAAGAGATAATACTTTTCTAGCAAAATGCGTTGCATCAAAATCCAGGCATTCCCTGCTAAACCTTACTCTGACAGACAAAGATGGATTGAACACGGAGCTCACAGCTCGTGGTTGCCTGTGAATAAATGATCATGATCTAATTCCATATGCTAACAGAGCACAGGCCTAACCAGCAAAATAGATCTTTGGCACTGTGAAGGAGCAAATCCCCAGGCTGAGAGCAATTATGTATAAAATTAGTTAGTGGTGTGGGAGTGTGCATGTGTGAAATTTTAAATAAAACAATGTGAGTGATGTGAGCTGTTTAAGAATAGACCTGGGTGAATAATGGAGATTTTTTGGGTTCATTTGCCAAACCAAAAAATTGGAAAGAAAAATGATTTGGGACAAACTGAAATGGAAATATTTAGGGTTTTTTTTTTGACACAATATAATGACTAAAATATGGTTTTGGGTCAACCCAAATTATTTCACTTGACCCGAAGTGAATGAGTTAGTTTCACTTAAGACTATTTAATCAGCTAATTTCATTTTTAATTCAGGTGAGTTTTGAAATAAATGCCATTTTGAGACCAAAGACCAAAACATGTCATTAAGAAACTGTGAAAATCATTGTAAAAATATCTAGAGAAAATATTGCAGAATTTTTTTTTAAACTACACTCATTTTTTTCTACTTGAAGCTATGTACCAGGTTTTATCTGGGTTCTCAAATAGTAGTTGTTATTCCTAAAGCACATTTTGTGGTAAACTTCCTCTTCACTCAGTTTTGCTCTTTTTTTATTTTCTTTCTTTTTTTTTTTTTTTTATGGAGCCTTCAAAATCACAGAATTTCATGATAAAAAAATTTATTGCTTTTTTGGGAAAAAAAAATCCCTTTCCTGTTTAAGAAGGTAGAAGAAAGTAGACATGAAAATTAAGTATGAATATTTTACAAGCAGAAAAAGATCAGATAGCAGTTCTCATAAGAAGGGAAATTTGAGCTGCTTTTTAAAGATAGCCAGTAAAGTTAAGGGTAAGAGTTATTATAATAGATATATAAATATTAAAGAGAGAGGGAGAAATTTTAGCAGTGAAAGGGGTCTCCTGATAGGGACAGTGAATTATCCGTAATGATGCTAAAATTGCAAAAATATTCTATGACGTTCTGTTTCATATTGGTAGGCAGCCTAATAATTTACAGTTTATGAGTGAAACTAAAGCTTTGCATCCTGTGAAATCCTGACGTGAAAACTGTGGGAGAGAACAAACCATCGTTACTTGGTCAATGAGATCATCTTTAAAACTCTCTGAGCCTCCGGTTCCGTACCTGCGAAATACTTTAATTACGCTAACGTAACGCTCAGCGGCGGTGGGGTGAGGCTTGGTCAGGGCCCATTTTGAACTGGGGGTTAGAGGAGCGGTATGTTGAAAGTGAGAGGGTTTTGGTGGCTGTTGGACCCAGGATGGGGCTGAGAAGACAGATGCCCTGAACTTGAGACGTGGCGAGCCCTGCTCCGTCCCGTTGGTTGCCTCGGATGGATCCCAGCACCACGGCTGTGGGACACCCCAGCTCGGGGCCCTTTCCCAGCCACTGCCTTCACCAAAAGGTGAAAATTTGCGATGTACGCAGCGAGTATACAGCATGGCAGTAATCAGAGAGGCTGTCGCAGCCGGGTCCTGCGGATCTCACGTTAACAGGAGTCGGAGTGCTGACCCTCGCACACAGCCTTGCTCCAGCTCAGGACCTTCCTGCTGGCTGTGCAGGGGCCGGGGCGTGCGGCGGCCTGGCAGGGGCCCGTCCCTCCCGCAGCTCCCCCGACCTTTGATTCCTGTTCTCTCTTCAGACCAGAGGCTACCGGGCCACGCGAGCGCTCCTCCTCCTCTCCACGGTTGCTGTCAGCCCGTTGCCTTTCGCATGCTCCAGCTCCATTACAGAGCTATAGCCATGACTGATACCAAACAAGTACAATTAATAAAGTCTATCTAGCCAACATCTGACTCTCATTAGAGGAAACGTGTTGAAAAAACAGATCCCAGGTTGGCTGTGATTTATGGCTTGGGCCTGCTATCCTTCACAAGCACTGGCGAAAGCTTTTGCAAAGGGCCAGAACATAAACTACTTAGGGAAACTCAGTATCCATGTAAAAAGGCTGGAAGGGTCAAATCAGACAAATTAAAGAGGGTGGAGATGCAAGCCCAGGCTGGCTGTCCCCCACCGAGGGCCACCTAGGTAGGTGCAGGAGGTCTTTCTTCATATTTCTACTGTAGAATTTGACTTGAAATTTCTTCTGGTGCCTGAAAATGTCACTGTTTCTTTCTTTCTTTCTTTCTTTCTTTTTTTTTTTTTTCCGGCTAAGCTGTGTGTATGTGTGTTGGAACAAGTGGATGGAAGGGGCAGTGGTCCAGTGGTTTATCTTGAAAGTGTCCCAGTATGACATCTCTGGTGGGTGCTTCATGCTGAGCCTGATCACGGGAGTTGGACAGCCTGGGGATGGTGACAAGGCCGTTGTCACCTGAGTAAGTCACGTTGCTGTTTCGCTGCGGGATCCTGGATGTCTTTGTCACTTCTCATCCCCTATCTGCTCACCAAGCTGACAGTAAAAGTTAGCTGTGCTTTCTGCTCCCCTCAGGAGCTTTGAGCTTCCTTCCTTTCTCCTTGCAAAGAAACACAGTTGCCTGGATCAATTTAGCTGACTTTACTCATGCTCTTCCAGATTTGTTCAGAGAATACTGGACAACAAAATTTTCTCCAAACTGGACCTACTCGACTTGTGTGTTACAGATTCATAGCACAGCATACTCCAAACCACCCCATTGCATTGCAGGGTTCGACTTTCTAGTAATGGCAACATATGACCTTGAAAAATTTGGCTGCAAAGGTTTTATTTGTTTAAACAAAGGCTTTGTGATTCCAGAATTCTCTCCCCTTTCATATGCTGTAAACCACCTCCTCCGCCTCCTCTCTGAAATATGAATTTTGGAGCAATCTATCAAGAAAAAGAGAGACAGAGCCTTGATCCCTTGACTTCGGTTGAGCTGTGCAATTTATATCTACTGAGCATCTGGCTGTAGGGAAACCAAAAGCCCTTTTAATATTCTGCAGAGACTCTGGGTATACAAATGAGCGCGGGCTGTCAGAGCTGAGAAATGGGGCAGAGATGCCAAGAGGTTTCTTTGCCGTTTCGCAGAACTCTCTGACCTGCGGCCCCGTGGTGAAAGTTGGCCTGATTTTTTTACTCGCCTCAGTGCCACTGCGTTAATTATGCTGAAATTGTTAGAGCCCCATTGGTATAAAGCCGTTATCACGCCTGTTTTGTTAATCTCGGTTTGAGCGAGGAGCTGGAAGACTTGTGGGGCTTTCAGCCTTGAGCAGGCACAATGTGCAACTATTTAATCATGAAATTATGTTCATGCTGCTCAAGCAAAGTGGGAATGCCAAGTGTAGCAAGGCACCCGAAGGAAGACATTCACCGCTGTCAGTCGCTTGTCACAGGAGTATATCCAGAGCCCAGCGCCTGTTTGTGCAGCACTGGAGGTGCCTGCTGTCAGCCTTTAATCGAAGACTGATCAAATGCAGCAACCTTTGGATCAGAGTTAAGTGGGTCACTGCTGACTCAGGGTATGTGATCTGCTATCTTCCAGCATGACAAGTCTATCCCATCTCTGATACGTTCCATCTTTCCTTTCCCTCCAGTTGTACTGCCTTACCCACACAGTCAGAGCAGGGGAACAGGAGGGCAGGAAGGCAGCAGTGTGCTAGGACAGTGACAGCAAGATGTTACGGAGACAGACTGGGTGTCACGCGATACGCTGGTACAGTCTCATGTTCATTATCTCAATTATTTATCCTCCCTGCTGGAATATTTCTAAAACAAATCCTACCATGTGTTTTAAGGCTGGGCTTCATAGAGTGAAATCACAACTCCTTTCTCAGAGTTTAGCTGGAAAAATACAAATCTGCCAACTAGGAATCTGGGGGAAATAAACTGTGGTTCTGTGTAGCAACAAGTGATGGATTTCTGCAGATATGGAGAGCGTCTGCTCTGGAGTTTCAGGTCAGAGAGCATGTATATTTGCCCCAGTGTTATATTCATTGTCTGTAGAGTAATGATGTGAGATTCTCAAGCCAGCTTTACTAAAGCAGAATGCTTTATTCCTGATCAGAAAATTTGACTTTACAGTGCAAACCCTTGGAACCACCAGCCATCAGGATTAGAAAGTAAATACTTAAGTGCATAGTAGTTAGGGAAGATATTTATTAGCTTGATTTGTCACCATCATCCTCAGGCTTTCTACAGGGACGAATAATGACCCAGACCCTGAAGCAGCCTGGTCCCTGGTGTGTTGTGAGCAAGCTTTGAATGTAGTTTCTGTATCAGAGGTACCAAGCATTCATCTCACTCTTCATGTCTGTAAGCACCGTCCATCTGCCAGTTAGCTAGATAAATGTCACAAGGGTTTGTTGGCAGGATGCTTTTCCTCAGCAAGAAGATTTTTTGCACTGGGGCTTCCACTTTCTGCATTAGTTAAATGTCTTATGGGTCCAGGCTAAGTACCTTGGGTGTGGATCTGGGTTTCCAGGCACTTTGAGAAGGACAGGATCAGAGTTTAAATTCAACTTGGGTATTAAGTAGTTCTCTTGCTGGCCTAGGCCTTGTTTTCCCTACCTTTCACCAGTCATCACCGACAATAAAATGGTACTGGCACAAACTCATTGCCACAGTGTGGTGGCACTGCTGCTTCCTCCCCCTTCTGCTCTTTTGTTCGTTTAAATCTAACCTTTTGCCCTGCAAACACACATGAGAGTATTCTTTGAGCAGAGGGGGCTGCTGGACTGGTGCTGTTCATGTGCTTTGTCCAGCAGAGATGACCGCAGCACCCTCCCCACGGAGCTGGTGCCTGACTTGCCCCTGTGCAGGGGGGCAGTACAAGCCTCTGTTGTGAGCTGAGCTCTCCAAGTAGAGTTTAACTTATCAGCTCGTCTCAAAATCTGCCCCGGAGATGGTTTTCAGACAGTTGAAGTCAGTCTCTCTGAAACCTATGGGGGTTATTAATATGTGCAAGCCAGCAGAAGGGAGAACAGGACTCCATACTTTATTTGCTCCGTAACACATCTGGTACGCCTTTTGGCTCTTGAGAGCTCTGGATTTATTCCGTCTTTTCTTTCTATGGGGATGACCAAGATCAAAAGCATGAAGCCGGTTACACACAGAACATCATTCCCCATTTTGCACACCACAAGCAGGTCCAGACCAAACAAGCCTTGCCCATTTTCTTCCCTGTGGGACAGTGCGCCCATGGTGCTTGTGTATTCATGGGCCAGTGCAGGCTGAAAAATATTGTCACCCAAGATTGATTGCAGAGAATAAAAAGAAGCAAATGCTATATGCTGTTAGTCAGAAGACAGTCCACGTCAGTATTGACCTGTGAGGAAATCCCTCAATCTGAGTGTGCCTGAACCATCAGATGCTTCGTTTGCAAAATTCAAGGCACCATCAGATGGAAGCTGTGTGTCTAACTCCTTGGGGAAGCTGCACAGCTCCCCATGGAGATTTTCTGTGCCCCCGTGGGGTCAAGGAGAGGATTTCTTTGGAAGGTTTATGCAATGGGTGATTGGTTGCCATCAGTACTCAAGTAATCTTCTAGGGCTGTAAATCACCGAAGTGGAACAGCCAAACTTCCTGGCCCTCCGAGCCACATATTAAAATCTTTGTGTGGCTGAGAGCCATCAGTGCATACCATGTGCTTCGTAACGCTGGAAAGTGTTTGTGGGCGAAGATTTGAGATTCCTCAGGAGTCCTCATGCAAAAGGGGACATGGCTTGTTAGGGGGGACAACAACTGGTGATGTTTGGTTAGGTCAAAGCCAATGTTCACCTGAATCCACATTCACCCATTCCTCTTCATAGGTAGGTACTGGGGTTATTCAACATCCCCAGCACAACCTCAGCCTGAGCCACACCTGGATCGTCTGTTAAGTGGCTCAAGAACTATGGGTCAACCTCCCCAGCCCTATGGAAATAGAAGGAGTAAATACTGCATCAGTGGTCATCGCTGCAAACTGTCTTTGGTCCTTCAGGAGCCCAGAAATGCACACAGAGATTCTCCTCTGTGGGACATAAGCTGGTGGTGATGCATCACCCGAGTATGGATGGTTTATTCTCTGTAATACTTTATGCTGCAAGTCATTTTCCCTTTTTAGAAACTGTTGCACTTCGGGAGTTGTGATAGGTGAGCGAACCACTCTGGAAAGCTTCTCTGATAGCTGGGAGCAGGCAGTGCAACGCTGCTGCAAAGTGCTGGGAAAGTGCTTGTTGATTAAATCTCTGTTCAGGGCTTTATCCTCCTTCACTCACTTTAAAACTGCTGAAATGAAAACAGAGGCAAAGCAGCAGGCCTCCTGTTTAGATAAGTGATGTCCTTTGTACCAAGCAATCATTTTAAACTGCACTCAGAGCCCATTAAGTTAACATTTGTTCTTGGTAAGGCATCCTGTCAAGACCCTTTGGTGGCTGCTGCCTATCTGTTGCTTCTATGCAGCAAAGTGAGATGGAAACCACTTCATGCTGCAGATCTGGTCTGCATCAGCCCTGGGGTCAGTTTTGTTTTTTCTTGCTGTTGCTGGGACTGATGATTTGTTGTAGGAGTGGTTACAGAGCCTGGGGATGGAGCAGGGCTCCGCAGAGATGGGCATTCTGTACCTTCGTTGCTTTCTTTGGCTTTTGACCAGGACTGAGTGCAGGAGAGGGAAGAGCACAGAGCTAAGTGGCAGCAGCGGCTGTGCAGCCTGGTGTCCTGTGAGGTGGCACATGCCACGCCAGCTTACACCAGTGACAGAACACGTCTCTGCCGGTGACAATAGGTCATACTGGTTGGCACCATGAAAAGTCTTAAAACTCATTTTCCTTCACCTGCCTTCTGCCCATTGGGAACTTGGTTTCACACTGCCCCACCAAACGTCCCCCAGACAACTTTTCAGGTAACGTGGCTGTGGCTGCTTACCTGCATAATAATATTGAATATTTATTGCACCCCCCCTCCAGCTACTGATATCTTAAAGCACTTTTCTGTGTGCCTTGGATCAAAAAGGGATCAGGGCCTGCAGAGTGAAAGCCACGAATTAAAATGCAAAGTATGCAGAGATTTTACATCGTTTTGTTTTGTTTTTTCCAGAATGCATGAACTGCACAAGACTAGCGGATATGACTGAGAGGCTAAACACGCTTGAGGCCAAGGTAAGGACGTGCCTTTATTCTTCTGTTTGGCAAAAATTTCCAAGAGTTGCCAGTGAAAAAGATGGGGAGTTGGCAGCCCTGGAGAGAGGAGGTGTTTGTCCGTCTGCACAACAAGCAGGGACAGCAGAGCTCAGCTGGTGTGACACCAAGCAGTGCACAACGAGAGAGCTCCTCACCTCTGTGGTTCAGCTCTGCTCTTGGGATTACTAACCAGAGAGGCAGCTTGTGCTAACGGGTTCCGTTTGCTTTGCAGCAAGAGCTGTACGCCCCTGCCTCAAACGAGCCCAAAGGGAGGTGGGCTGGGTGGTGCAGGACAAAGCACTTGAAGCAGATACCGGCACTCGGCCCCGTCTGTCCTGCTGGGGGCTTGTGAAAGATGGCTCTGTGTGAGCATTAGATCAGCTCCTCCTGAATAGCGCTCAGGTTTTGCTCCAGGAACAGCGGGCAGACGGAGCTGGATGATGAATGTCTTGCTTTCAGCTGGTTGATACCGTGGGGACATAAAGCAGTGATTCCCCTGGCTCAGGAAAGAAGCAGACTCCAATTCTGGTCTCTCTCACTCAAATGCCTTGTGGAACCTTACCAATGTAGGGTACAAAACAGAGCAGTAAAGGTACGCAGATTTTTGTAAGGACAGCTGTTCAGCCTGCTCTTGAATTGCTCTCCATTCCTATGGTTTTATCCCTTTTCTGAAAGATGGGAGGTTTTTATGCATGCTTTAGTGGAGAAAAATATTAAGGGCAGACCTTCACATTGTGTTTTTTTCCTGCAAATCGTTTTAATTTCTACCTACTGGGATTCAGATGAATTGTTCCAGTCTGGTAACAGAAAAGCTGAGTCAGTTGGTCCCCTTTGATCTGTGATCCTCCCTGTGCCAGCCCAGCCCTGGTTGTTAGATGTGGTGCTTTGGTTCCTTTAAGGCATGTGCTGCTCTTATTATTCATTAACAGATGGTTATCAGTGACATAAAAGAATTTGGGGAGAAACCTTAGGTGGGGGGAGGTTGGATGTGTGGTGATTTTGAGGCCAGTGCTTGATATTCTGGTAATTTGGGAATTGTCTGAGCTGAAATGAAGTGAGCAATGTTGTCTGGAACTTCCTCAAAGCCTTCGCAGTTATATTTCACTTCGGGGAAAATGAAAGGGGAGGGGGGGATGGAGTTGTGGGGAATTCTGTATTGTTCGAGTGGAAACAACTGTTGTAGTGCAAAGGACAAAGAGGAGCTGGGCTGTTCTCCGGAGCAGCGGGACCTGGCAGGTGGGTGTTCTTTGGCAGCGGAGAGCTGGAGGCGTTCGGAGAGGAGAGAGGGGCTGGTGACCGACCTCTGCGTGTACGGCCTCGAGTCCAAGTAAGACATGGACCAGCCTCAGAAAGATGTAAATCAGCCCTCCCATGCTCAGCCTGTAGCCAGCTCTACCCTCCTTCACTTTCCAGGACTTTCTGTATTTGACTCACTGGAAATTCATAACCAAAGACTTGTTTCGAAGTCCTGACATCAGAGCACCTGCTGCTCAGCACTTGTACCAGAAAACAAAGCCTAAGAGGCAAACGCCAACCTCGGCCAGGGCCCTGGCAGGGCTTTGCGGAGGAGGAGGCAGGTCCTGCCTGCCCAAATCCCCTTGGGAAGTCTCAGCACACGAGCGAAAGTGCACCCAGGTCTGTGGGTGTGTTGAACAGATATGAAGCTGGTTTAAATCAGATGATTTAAGGTTCTTGTCACCTAAAAGCAGTCTGTTCTCTGGCGCTGGCAGCACCTGCCTGATACCCACGGTATTTGGGAAGTGCTGCCTGCTCACCTTCTGCATGGGAGCTCTAGTGAGGGCAGGAACATGTTGTCTCCTGCTCTGACCTCGGGCACTTGTGCAGCAACTGGCACTTGTCCCCTGCCTGGCGGAGCTGATGTGCTGTTCTCTAAGAAAGGCTTCCTATGTTGGCAGCCATCGTGCTGCAACCTGCTCGGCGTTCAGGAGGGAGCACGGAGCTGTCAGCCAACAAACACGGTGTTGACAGCTGAAGTTTCGCAGTCCTGCAAACCCTTTGATGTGAGGAACAGCGAGGCAGATGTTTGCCAAGCCCAGTGCCAAGATGTGACCAAAACCTTGAAGGGTTTTGGTACTGTCTTCGTCCCAGCCATGGCCAAGCAAAGACCACCTTCTCTCTGCCTCCCAGAGCACAGGACTTCGGATAACTCAGACTCACAGATCGTGGAGTGACAGCCTCCTGCCAGGAGAACTGCTTGAATGCCAAGACAGGCTGTGGTCCTCCAAGTCTCCAGGTAGCTGGAAAGTCTGCTGAATCACAGACGTGATCAGCTGGTGGAGCCGGAGTAGGGGCACTTCAGTGGTGTTGATCTTTGTCAGCTCCATCAGCTGATTTGGGGCATAGTGCATCCTATCTTTGTGTGTTTTAGTGCTGCAGCACTTTGCAGTCCCAGACACCTTGTAATGCTAAGCGAATGCTGCCACTTGAGGCTTGTCTGGCTGGCAGAAAGAGTGCTCTCATCCTCTATTTTAGCCGTGTGCTCCTAAATGTAAGCATTTGTGTGTGACACCTCATCCTCGCTGTAGTTTGAAAAGTTACAGCTTAGAAGACTTGTGTTTCCAACCTGACCTTTCTCTAGCTAGTTATATTCATTTGTTTCTTACCCAGTTACAAAAGCAAGGAAATCCCCTATAGTCTGGGGAGCTAATGAGGCAATTTATGTTGTTGCTGTGATGGGTTTCCTTCTGACTTTACTATGCTCCCACAGAGACCAAAGTTGGGAGCAAAGCTCATCAAAGGGTTTGCTTTTATGGAGGGAAATGAGTTATCTGTTTATATTGTGATGTGCTAAAGATCATATATCTGCTAGAAGAGTACCTTCTGCAGCACAGCCTAGCAATGATGTTACTCATCTTCTGGCTTCTACTTTGTTTGATAAGCTGTGGGTGCTATGCAAAAACTGATGGCGTATGGCAATTAAATGGAGAGTGAAGCAACATTCCATGAGCACGGATGCTGTACACAGGAGATATATGCTGATTCACTCGTTCTCCCAGGTTAATTTAAGTTCAGCTTGATCCACACAGCAATGTAGTGACCTCAGTAATTGCCAGCACCATTGAAAAAGGTGCTTACATTCATTTAGTATTGCTTCTATTCCTGCTCTGGATTTTGGAGAAAGGTGCCTGTTTTGCAACAACCGATGCTCAATAATGTTGGTACCTGAAGGTGCCAGTGTAGGAGAAGCCATATGAGCAGCCAGAGAGCATTTCTATGGTATGATTTCTCTCCTTCAGACTTTTTTTTTTGGTGGGGGGATGAATGGGGAAGGTTCACATTCAGAAAAAGACATTTCCTACTAACTCTTACATTTCCTAGCTAGGAAACAGCCTGCTCTGGGGCAGGATTTCCTTCCACAGCCTTCTTTCTCCCCTTGCTTTTACAGCAAGGTAAGAGTACAACTGGGAGAAGTAAACACAAAGATGGATTCCTGGTTTTTTGTTATTTGTTTGTTTGTTTTTGCCTGTTGGTGTTTGCACTTGTGTTGTAGTAAGTAGAAGGCAGTCCAGGGTATTTTAATGTGCCATCAGTGAAAGTGGCCACAGGATAGCTGTAGGATAGCCGTCCCCTGGAAGCTTTCAGTCCCGAAGGGGTGTGGAAATGTGTCTTACTGGATATGAGAAAATGCAGAGCTCCTTTGCTGTGCACGGGTTGTGGTTGGAATACCCCGCGTGGGAAACCTTGAGATAATCTCTGGGTTATTTATGACAATCCCAAATCAACGGGGAGTCTGCATTCCAGTCATGTGAGGGGGGACTTGCAACCGAAGAGTGTAAATCAGAAAAGGTCAGCCATGAGTGACTTCGCTGCTTTCGCCCTTTTGAATTTCAACCCAGCGTGACCGTGCTGAGCTCAGGGAACAGCCATGGGTAAGATCAGCCACCCCAGTGTGGCCAGCCGGCTTCAAACAGATCTGGCCACTGGCACCTGCTGTAAGGGCTTTGAGACACATGGATCCAGTACAGACTTGTTACAAATACTGCAACGGGGAGAAGGAGCCAAGAGCCCTCCTCAGTTATGTTTAAGGATATGTAAAATGTGGGTTTGTCCTCCAGTGGCTGTGAAGGGCAAGGGTATGCGAAACAACCTCAGCCGTGGAAGAACAGGCTACACGTCTGTTGTTTCTTCTTTCCCTCCTCCTCTTCTACAGCTGTCCCCTAAAAAATGGGGATGTAACGAGAACTGCCCTCATCTTTCTTAATACAAGGATGAGTTGGTTCATCCAACTTGTAAGATCAGCGTCCAAATGAGGTAATAAAAGCAACCCTCTGATTTTTGTAATATGAGAGTTGGATTAGAAAGTGAGAAGCAAGAAAACAGAGCGAAAAAATGACTCATTGGGGACTGGCGCTTATATTGCCCTTGGGGAGGAGAGAGTCTCTGAGACGTGGCTGAGCTGCGTGGCAGAACAAACTTCTCACGTGCCTTGTGCCCTCCTTAACGCTGCTGTAGGTCGTCCTTGTGGCTGCATGAGATGTTTCTGCGCAAAAGGAGGTGAAGGGAGATGGAGTCTGGATCCATTCTCATCTCCCCTGTTTCGAGTTACCCTGTCATCAGCCTGGGAGGGAGTTGGCCCGCTCCATTTGCGTGACACCAGACCCACTTTGGTGCCAGAGGTTTGGAAGCTTAATTGATGGTGTTGAGCTTGAAATCTACAGGCTCTGGGAATCTGCATCAGGGAGGGTGGTGCTGAGGCTGGGATCAAGGGCAACAAAGTGCGCAGGGAGGGACAAAAACTACCCCCTCCCCAGAACGCCAAACCTTACTTCTCTCCCGTGACACTTGCTCAACATGATCACAGCATCCCACGACCCACTTCTATGTCAAATATAAGGCTTCTCCTTATGCCAGCACAGTTTTTTAGCAGGAAGAGTGCACAGCCGTTCCTTTCTGGTCTTCCTGAGCCTGCTGCTGCCCTCCTGTGACACAGGACTAAGCCCAGACAAATTGTGCTGAAACTCAAGGGAGCCGCAGCGGCAGGAGGGAGCAGCGCCGCTGCCCACCGCGCGCAACGCTAACAGGCGGCTGCCTAAAACTTTCTGCTCATTTTGCTCTGCACAAGCCCCAGTTTCTTTTAATAAACTGCTCCACGGAGTTATGGGCAGTGTGTATTAATCCCAACTTTTGGTTGGAGCTCGAGCGCAGCATTTGATCTGAGTTGATATAACCCAGTCTTATCTCCTGACACCGCTTTTGAGAAGTTCATGGCATTTCACGTACAGCTTTAGTGCAGGGAGATAACGTTACATAGCTGGTGTCTGACTGATTCATTGTGTGATTGATAAATGACACGCGTATTTCTTGCATGAAAACAGTCCTCGTAACGTGATTCCCCACGCAGAAGTTTCTGAAAGGTTTTAAAGAAAATCTTTGTAGTGCACACAGAGGTTCGATCGATACATCGCTATTTATATGAAATCACCCCATTTGCGCAGATCACATTACCACGCAGCACCTTCGCTACCCAGGGCTTTTGATTACGAAGCGCCGTTACTTGGAGTTTTACTGGAGTCATTGTATGAAATGATTTTATACCTGCCTGTTTTTCCAAGCATCTGTCTGGGATGTTTTATGGGGTTTGTCCTTTCCCTCTCTGATAGACATTGAAACAATCTCCTGCTGGAGTGCAGAAATATTTGGGAAATAGAAGATGTTTCAAGGTACCGTAGCACGGCTGAGAGAGACTCCAGGAGCAAAACCCCAGTTGCTTGGCAGTGAGGCTGCTGCTGGTCCCAAAGAGTGGGCAGTAATGGTTGCTTGATATTTCCAGGGCTTTCATGAATATTCCACGTTGTATATTTGATTGCCACTAGCAGTTATTTATTTTCCTTCTGTTCTGAACAGGAAGGTAGCTTAGGAAATCTCTGAGGTTTCCTGATGACCCTGTGCAGAATCTGCTTTTCCAGTTCCAGCAGTGCATTGAATTTAAGGAGTAGTTAGGCTGTTTTGCAGGTGGCTGTTTTGCAGGTAGCTGTATCTAGTAGCAAGAACAAATTTAAATCAATCCCTGTGAAATGTTTAAATTAATTGTTGAGTTTCTGTAGGTCAGTTAATGTAACAAATGTCCCTAAGAATAAAACACATCTTTATAACTGATTTTTAAGAAGGGGAGATGGTGAAACAAGATTTGGTGGGTAAACCGAATTTTGTATCGAAGGCCACGTCCGAACGTCACGTCTATCTCCTTGGCATTTTTCTAACCAGCAATAATCATGCTTCTGATTAGGACGCTTGAGGCAGTTCAGATACTGGCCTTTCTCTGACTTGGGCATGCTTCCGTCTTTCAGAATGACAGCTAAAATCCTTTCATTCTCAAATCTAGTAATTGTTGGATCTTATTTCTTATCACTGTTGGATTGAAGGAGAAATCTGTCCCCTGGGACTGTTCCATGTGTTTGGCAAATGCTGTAAATCATTTGCCAGAACTACAAAAGGCTTTAAAGACCTCCCTCTCCACCACCCCCTCCTGGAAAGTTTTTTAGTTACAAGTTCGGCGTTTTTAGACAAATATATTCAACATTTTCATAAAATAACTCTGAGAAATTCCATTTTCCTTTAACATGCAACTTAATTTGCCAAGTAAATCCTATGTCTGCATTAGGAAATGCTTTTGGTGTGTTTGCTACCTGGGAATAGTAAGCTTGCAAGCTTTGTTTTTTAAGAGAAATATTCTTGTGGACACAAAGTAGGTAACAGCGAGGGAGGTATGTGAGGAGCCTCAGGAATGCAAGTGCTCAAATCCTTTGCTAATCCTATGCCCAAACATGCAAACTTCCACTCAACTCTCGATCGGGAATTCTGGTGGAGCTTTGTAAGGAAAACAGGATCAGAAGAGAACAGTGACTTGAGGTCCTTTTTCCATCTTGCACCAAGGCAAACCAGGAGAGGACCGAGCCTCTTATTTTTTCCATTTGTGCCGCTCCCTTCTAGCAGCTTTTCATTTAGAGCCCAGCACAGGAGGAGAGCACACAAGGCATCTCAGCCTCTTTAAGCTGGCTGATGCGAACGTCTCAGCCAGAGCTGAGGGCTTCTCACCTGACGAGAAGCAGAGAGCTGATCTCAAAGCCATTGCTGAGAACAGATGTTACTTTCTCAAGACTGACTTCATCCCAGGCTGGCCTGGCTCCATGTCCGTAGCACTGCTACATCCCCAGCAGGTGACAAGCAATAAATTGGGCAGAGAAGAATGATGTGATTTTGAGGGTGGAAGGTTATAGCTCCAGTTTATTTTTATCAGGTGTTTTAAAGTAATGGTGGGGAATCTGATTTCACTCTGAGCTCCTTTGTGTACTTCCCTCCTCAACGAGCTCTTAGCACGGCACTGTGAGGATTGCTGGATCCTTTCCACATCCAGCTTCTTTCCCTGGCTCTAGTACATAGGGGTGCCAGTGATGGCAGGCTGCGTGGGCTTACAACAGCAAAGGTAAATCTCCAGTCTGTAGCAATAGCAGAGAAGCTCCCCAGGTGCCTCAGTGCAGCGACCCGGCAAAGGAATGCCAGTCCTTCCCTCGCTGCTGCCCCCAGGCAAAGCCTCAATGGTCTGATGATCTGCTGAACTTTGCCTGGTTTCACCTACACTAGTAGGTTAGCCCGTGCTTTTGTGTTTTCTCTGCTCTGATTCTCCCACAGAAGATACCTGCTGATGAAACAGTCACTTTTTGCATCCTCTTTTTTGGAAATTGTGTAGAACTGTATAAAGAAACCAAATACCTTTGCAGAAAGAGCATGGACTGCATTACCTACGGATTGGCAGAAGCCTTTGGTCCAAATTTCTGTCTTCCATGCAATAGCTGATGACATAAACCTTACCTTTTGGTCTACACTGGGTCAGTACAATGACATCAGCTATTGCTCCCTATGTAATTTATCAATATAATGAAAACTCCTCCATGCACTAATTATCTTGTCCCTTTTGGCTGTAGCCCCTAAGATGCTACAGGGATGAAGTCACTCAGATTCTCTCTGGGTGCCCAGTTCATCAGATTGTAGTGGACACTTACTGAATGTCTTTTGGCTTTTGAAACCAAACAATCGTGTCTGCATTGGAGCCTTGTGTTCACAGGTTTCATAATGCTGCAAGAGAGATACCATTCTCCATCAAATCTTGTAGAACTCCCTGTTTAGCTCTGTGTCTGGATGAATGATTAAAAAAGTCCTATGTTGTGCCAAATAATTTGCTAGAAAGAAAGATATGTCCAACAAGTTATGCAATTACCATTATTAATCAGCTTGTGTCTTTACAAGATCAAGGGAATCTTATTTTACACTGGAATTTTTAGCTGATGAGCTACATTCATGCACAGTTTCTTTCCCTCCTTTTTAGAAAGGGATGGAGGGGAGTTCATTCTGTCAATGCTTCAAGAGAGCAAATATCCCCCGTTTATTAATTAATAATATCCATCTGGATTATGTTAAATGATCCCCCTGCATTTCCATGGGTTTTTATCCAAAGAAAAACATTCTGAGCCCTGTTGTATCAATTTTGAAATCGTTGGAAGCCCGGCTGTTCTTTCCTTGTTTCTAGCACCTACTAGTCACAGGACATCAGGAATGCAAGCAGAGGACAGATGATGGGAGGAGGCTGTTTTTGTGAAATCTTCTTTTGATGTGTGGGAACAACCAAAATAGGGTTCTTGAAAGCCACTATAAGCCAAAAAAATCCTCTGACACTGAACATCTCAAGAAGATGAAAACCTTCCTCCCATTTGCATTGTCCCTGGGCTGAGCTTTTGATCTGACGCAAGAAATGTGGTATGTGTCTGAAGTTTAGAAAGTTTATGCTGGCAAATAGAAAAGGGGGAGTTGGGTTGAGTAAGCTGGGACGGAGCTTCAGGCACGTAACGCTAACGTCCCTGCCGAGGGCCCTGCGCGTGAGCGGGCCCCGCAGAGGAGAGCCAGGCTTTGAGCCGCAGGAGAAGAGCGAGCGCCAGATGCTGTACAGAGGTGAGCCCGGTGGCTCCGCGGGACTCGAAAAGCCCAGGGGTGACTTTCGCAGGCAATAACCTCTGCCTCTGGCGCTGGCCTGCAAGCTCCTCGGCCAGGGCAGTGCGTCATCCCTCCCGCGCTCCCTTCGCCTTCGCACGCCATCTCCTACATCGGGCCCGTCTCCCGCGGCGGTGCTGGCAGGGGACGCAGCCCCAGCATTTCAGCTCTTTCCAGCTTTCTGACCCAGTTCAGCTGCATCTGAGAGGTGGGGTCTGGAAACCAGAGACAAGCCCTCATGCTGGTGGGACCTCTGTTGCCAGAGGCTCCGGTTCAGTGCGTCCATTTAGGCTGAGATTTGACTTTTCGCTTCCGTACATGCAAAAAGACAAAAGACTGAGTGTTTTGCTTACTTGAGGCCATCCTTTCCCCTTGCACAATGCAGTGCGAACTGGGAGGAAAGGTCTTCGCGCCTTGTGCAGTGATCTGCCCTCCTGCCACCACGAGCAGCACCCACAAGTAGTGCCCTTCAGGTCATTCTCCATACCTGCTTCTGCTTGGCTGGGTGGCTGACACGGTCCGTGGCATCAAGATGCATGTCATTTATGTGGTGTCCTTAGGGTGTCTTCTGCCTCCACTCTCCTTTTTTTTTTTCTAATAGCTTCTGCATTGCAAGTAGTAACAGTAACAGGCGTGGGCACTGCTTGCAGTGAAGATTCTCAATCAACGCTGTGCATTCTTCTTCAGTTGGTGTTATCCTTCTGTCTACCTCAACCATATCAACTAGAAAATACCAAGACTTTAATACTGAGACTTTAATACGTTGCACATTTTGCTAATTTGCTTTCTGGCTGTGAGCCCCTGTGGTATCATTTTCCAGCAGTTTACTCAGAGGGCTAGAAACTTTCTTTTTTTGTTTAATGAAAGTGGGAATTCTCCTTGAGTCCCTTGACTACGGCAATGGCAGCTCTAAGAAAAACAGAACGTGACAGAAAATAGATGAATGGCTCCAATGCTATTGCAATAATGCCGAAGGACCCCGTTTGTGCTGTGTGCTGTGCTAGCTTATAAAAGGACACTCCTTGTTGAAAGAAGTGTGTATACTTTGTGAATGTGACTAAATCCCTCGTGCTTTTCCTCCTTCAGTTTGGCTCTCTGGATCTCATGGATGTGAGAGCTGTCCTCTTTCTATTTTACATCTTTGGGGTACATTTTCAGTCCTAATCATAAGAACTAGAATTTCTCAGCAATTTCAAGTCCAGAGACCTCCTAACCTCTATCATTTTGTGCCCGGGGAAAATAAACTTGTTACTATGGCTTGAGCCCTGATGACCATTCAGTATGCTCAGTCCATTTATGAAAGAGCATACTAGATTATTCTGTGCATGCCTTTAAATCTTTTACAGCATTCATCAGCGGAGCACTCATTTAAAACATGTTTTTTTAATGAAAAGGATACCGTTGCCACTGTTTAGTGTTGATTATGTGGTAACACTTCTTTATTATCACCCATAAAAACGATTTGGAGCTGTTCCACTCCAGATGCAACCTTCAGCCGAGCTGTGCTAGCTCCGCTCACGCCGCCCCCGAGGGCTGCGGACCCCTGCAGTTTGCTGCTCCCCGAGCATTGCTGCTCTTGGTGTAACGTCCCCTCTTCCTGCAGCACCACTGGGCCATGGCAGAGTGTTGTCCGAGACAGCCCATGTCAGTCTCTTCCCCACAGCAGGAGCATCCCAACACTGGCCTGGCTCCGGCCCCTCTAATTCACCACCTCAAGGATTAGTTTTGCCTCTGTTGCTGAGTACGCTTTGGCAATGTTATCCGAGTATTTTGATGGGGAAGCAAGAGGATAATATAATAGGATAAAGTGATTCAGAGAATGTCTTCAATGCTCACTTGAGTCCCACGTCAATGGGAATTAAGCACAATTGTGTTAAGGCACATGCTTGAGTGTTTGTTGAACTGACAGCATATTTCCCTCAAAGCCTGACAAATAAATTACTGGGTAGAAGCACAGAAGTGCACGAGACAGACTGAACCAATTCCTTCCTTGCCTGGCATCAGAGAAGCCTGCTGGATAGGAGCAGGGCTTATGGTGGCCTAATTCCTTTCTGCTTTCTTATTACTATTAAAGTGAGGCTCTGGGCACATGAATGAAGATCCCTGCAATGAAGGAGGAATTTCAATTGTTTGCAACAGCTGAGGTATAGTTCCCCTGCACTTAAGCTAGCTCCCAGTTTAATTAGTTTCTGATTCACTCCTGTCAGGCCAGTGCATTCTGCAGGAAGTTCATCATTTCTGGCATTGCTGTAATACTGGCTCTCACCATGCCTTGTAATAAATAAGTGATAAACCTTGTAATAATTGCAAGTTAAAAACAAATGAGTAGAGCCAAGTCACTCTCATTTATAATTGCAGTGTGACTTCATTATGTAAAGACGAATGCAGCATGTAAAAACTGAAACTTCTAGGGATTTAGTGGAAAGTTTGAGCTGTATTCTCTTTTATTTCCCTTATCTGCAAATCGGTATTTGGTTAGGTGGTTTCCAAACAGGAAGAAACAGTGCTATAACAAATCACTTGTTGCACTCCTCAACCATTTTCCGGTGTACAGTTTGCTGCTTATGCTGGATGTTTGGATCCAAACTCTCGTTCTGGGAACCTCAGCCCCGCTCCTGCCTGCCGGGCATCCTGCATCCATCCCGGGCAGGCAGCTTTGCCAGGTGAGTGGCGGGGTTGTGCTGTGCCCCAAGCACGGCTAACGGAGGGGCTGCCGGCCCCTTGGCTGCCCCACTGGGAGAGTGGATGCTGCCCTTGGCTTCTGATCAGCTTCTGTCTAGCAATTGGGATAAAACTCATTTGCAGCAGAGCACGGAGGCTTGGCAGTCCAGGTCAGTGCTCCCAGTGGGTTTGTAATTGAAGGACTGGTTAGGCTTTTTCAAAAGAAATCTGCAGACTGCCTTGTCCTGCCATCCTTGCTTAGTGGCTGGGAAGATAGCGGGAGGAAGCATTTAGGTTAAAATAGAAAAATTGTTTTATAAAGAATCATATGTTGTGAAAACTCTAATAAAAACTGTTGATGACAAACTGCAATGACTGTTCCCCTGGGCTTCACTTGAACTGAGTCTGTCAGTGGGCAGAGTCCACCTGCGTCCTCCACCCCTCCACTTCTTGTGGACGGCTTTTTTGCAGCCACGTTAAAGCCTAATTTCCAGTTTCATATGGGCCACCAGTGGCTGGGGGAGCGCAGCTTGATGAACAGCAGTCTGAATCATACAGGGAAAACGGGATCGCTCCGCCAAGGAGCTTAGGTTGTAAATGGCCCGAATAGCTCAGGGACGCACACTGGGATGTGGATTTATTTGAAGGTACTGTGTTTACAAGGTATAGAAACAGTTGTGAGTTTTAATAATATCCTACTACTGCTAAGCAGAGATTTTTGAGGAAATTGCCTCTTTTTTATTTGCTCCAGAATTAAAGCACTTCAGCTCTTTAAAAGCTTCATATTCTCTGTCTTCTTTAATTCATTAAGCATTTGTCCTTTGACTTGCAGCCAGCAGTTGTCCTGAGGCACCTCAGGCTGTCACCCAGGACATCCCACAGCCCTTCACATTGTACCAGCTCTCAGTAATTTCTGACCTGATTTCAACCTGGCAGTGCAAAGCTGTGTCCTCACTCCAGCTCTCCTCCCTGGGTTCCTGTTCCTTGCCAATCGCACTTGAGGCTGAATCTCTGCAAAGCTGCGAAGCCCCCTCTAAGGAGGGCATGCAGCGCTGTGCGGGACCCTCTTGCAAGTTCACATGGCTAATTTCTAGGCTAATTATTGCCTCTTTCCAGAAATCCAGTAGAGCTTTAACACCAAAAACCTGCAGTCTGTGGTGCAGAGTTATCCGCAGCTCCTGCTGGCAAGGAGAGGAGTTTCAAGACCTCTCAGGATTGAGACCAGGTATGAAACCATCCCACTGACCTTGTCTGCCTTCCCTGTGTCCCCTGTCTAGATCCTTCTGCTCGAAGCTGCAGAGCGAAGCCCACCATTAGAAAACAACCTGCCAATCACTGGGACGACGGCCACCTGGTACGATGACTTGCTGCCAGATGCCTTTCCCCTGCTAAATCCTGGGACTGTCTTGAGGAAAACAGTGGGACCTGTTGGTAAGCATTCCCTGCTCTCCACTGAATCGCTCAGCCTACATATACATAATATTGGAAGCTTCACAGGAGAGGGGCTGGAGGGAAATGTTGGCAGCTCCTTCCCTCTGCTCTGTAAAGGAGAAGAGGGCTAATGTTTTCTAATGGGCAATTTTTAAAAAAATTTTTTGTGGGCACATTTGCTGCCATGTGCATGAACCAACAGGGAGCCGCTGATGCTGTGGGATGAGTGTGGGCAGGCAGCCTTGCTGGCGCAGATGGCTCTGCATCTGCTATTTGCTTTGCACCCTCAGCGGGGACGCTGTAGCTTTGGCCAGGCTGCAAGCGCTCGCTGCAAGGTGGGATCGTGCTCAGCAGGAAAAGCAGCCTGTGGAGAGGTAGTTAGAGAGCCTTCATCCTTGGTGTTAGCGTCAGAACCAGCATTATTTCACTCCAGGGCCATGGTTCCTCCAAACCAGGGGCTGTTCAGTCTAAGTTTTTAACATTGCCTGTGTCCCTGTGGGTCTGGAGGCCTGGATAGATTCCAGCATTCCTGAGGAAACTCCAGAGAGCCAGCAGGGTGGCAGGGGGACCATTTGTGTTCACCTACTGAGCACTAAATGCAGTGTTTCCCCATGGAGAGTTGTGTGGGGCGGTAGAGGACTAGACGAGGGATAATTCTTGCTTTTATTAGGAGGAGAAACTTTCCCATGAATAGCAACATCAGTTGCACTCTGCATTATATTTTTTAAATTTACCATAAACACAATGGGCTGTTTTATGATCCCTCTTGTGGCATGAAAAAAAAATACACTTACAAGAAATCTCCCTCTGAGCCCACTTGGCTAGACAGATCACTACGCATTGAATTTCCTTGACCTTGGCATTCTCAATTCAAGATCCCTGCTCTCTGCTTCCAAAGCCCTGTCTGTCAGTTGCTTTGCTTGCTCCCAGAGCAGTTCTTTATCCTCTATAGGGCCTACTTTCCTTTTTTTCTTTTTTTTCCTTTATTTTGTCAGAGCAGTTTATTATGGCAGCCCTTCATGACTGCAGCAGACTTGGAGCAACCAACATAGACCAGATGTCGTCCATGTTTATAATTTGACAGGATGCCACAACATGGAGAGAGGTTCACTAACAATATGTTCTGCAAAGTATTTTCAGAACCACAGCGATGGCTGCCAGGAACTGAATTAAAGCAGTTTCCCCCAGTGTCCATTATGTGCTCATTCTGCCTCCTCCATGTCATTTATTTTTGCTGTTGCAGTATCTCTGCACCTGCACTTCATTGCACTAAAGTCAATCTAGCAAAAGCACTGATGACTCTGTCCCTTCCACTCAAAGTCCTCTCCTCTCTGAGGCTCTGTACACGTGATGATCTCCTCCTGCTCAGCAAGGAGCATTGAATGCCACTCTCTCAGACTTCTGGCAGTGCTACAAAACAGAACAATCTCTTGTAGCACTTGCATCAGGTTGACTCCATGGCCCAGCATCAGCACCCTCCACCCTGGCAGTAAATCCAGGAGGTAGCTAGTGAGTACCTCCAAAAACCACGATGTTGTCATCTGAGCCATACGTGAGTGCTCTGTCTCATCAGCCAGACTGCCAGGCTGGGTGCACATCCAGCTGCATGCGTCACAGTCCTGCCTGCCTGCTTGCCAGCAGGGGTAGTCCTTACTCATTGTTACCCTTTATTTTTCTAGCCTTGATTTATTTAACCTAGTGTGGAATAACAGCTCCAGCATAAAAACTGGGAATCGGGCATGCACTGGGGCATTTCAGGTCAGGACAATGTCTTTCAGCAATTAGAATTAATCAGTTAAGTTGCTTATTGACATGTGATTGCCTCCTCAATGCCCCAGCTGAGCTCTGCGGACTTCAAGTGCTTGCTTTGCTAAGGAGCTGTGGGGACGTTCCATGGATCAGGGTTCACAGTTGGCTTCCTTCCCTCCCGACATCAGTTTGTATCTACAATTCAAAGCCAGCCAAAAAATGCACTGGGGATTTTGGTGAAATGTAGGGAATTTCATGCAGTTGGTTTAGGGTGGTGGGGACTGCCTATTTTGTGTGATTTCAACATGGTTCTGTGACTTGTTGCTTAAAGCTAGCCGCAGGTTCACTTGCAGTGATTGCAGACCTCAGGAGATCTTTCAACAAGTGTGATCGTAGATTAGGTGGAAGTCAAACTTGAGTGCCCTGTGTGATTTGGGGTTGTGGAAAGCTAAACCTCTGTCCCTCCCATCTACTTCCCCAGAGTTTTTTGTGAAATACTGCCTACTTTGCCCTGCTTCTACTCTTTCAGCCAAAGCAAATCCAAGTCCCTGTTTGCGCGCCGCCAAGTTTCTAAACCCGCGGGACTAAGGGCAGGATGTTGGTGCCTAACACAAAGATGGGTGATAGGGACTGGATGCTTTGAACAGTGAGCGTGTTTCTGGATGACCTTACAGCTCTGAGTTGGCTGATGCCTCTCCAGGCTGAGGTCCAGGAAAACTTGCTACTGTATATTAGGGTAGCTATTTCTTTTGTGAGTGACAGGGCTGAGAATAGACAATCATTTAAAAGCAATCAGAGCTGCTGAGACAGCTGTATTGCTGGCCTTTCTGATCAGCTTGTTAATCAACAGGAAATATTTTACTGAGAATTAAGAAAATATATATGCTTTGGCTGAGCTGATTGGCAGTAAGAGACCTAATTTTTCTTTTTTTTTTTCCTTTTTAACCCTGACCCTCTTAATTAGAGCCCAAAGGACACAGAGGTGCAGAGGAGCAGCTAATACCACAGGGTAAGTGAATGGTTTCTGCTATTTCCTCTTTCAAAGTACAAAATGTTGCTATGCCCAGTCCTGTACATAATATTTCTCAAAAAAACAGAAGGGTCCCTTGGCCAGGAGTCCTCAGGGATTTGGAACCTCACAGATACAGATAGGCTGGATTTCTTCTTTGGGTTTTATTTGATCGTGGGAGGCAAAACACCAGGTTTATCATCTTTGAGAAGTTCGGTTCCCCCAGCACACAAAGGATGGAAAGCGCTGCCCGAGGGAGGGGCAGCTCACTGAAGGACACGTGGCTGGAGCAAATGGGGCACACGCTGAGTGATGGGAGAAAGCACCATTATTGTCTTGCTGGTATTGCCTGCCAGGGGCACTGAAAGCTGCTGGTGATGATCGGGGCATTGATTTGCTAAGCTCTGTTCAGAGAATAACGTGCTCCTGTCTGTACAGAGAAGACCTTGGGGAAGGAAAGGGAACAGGTGTTGTGTTGCAGGATAATGACAGGGCCAGGAAGAAAATCCAGGTCTCTGCACATCTGATTTGGTCTCAAGCAGTAGCATGCTCACCCTCTACCTTGTTTTTTCCCCCATGGGTTCTTCTTTCATATATCTTGGGAAATGAATGCTTTCCAGGGGCTTCAGCTCTCTGAAAGCAATGAACGTCACTGCAGCAGAGCTGGTTTATGCCAGCTGAAGATTTGGCCTATTCGTTTTTCCTCCCACTTTTTCCCTGAATCCTTCCCTCTTTCTTCTCCATTTTGCACTTGTCTCTTATATGCTGGTAACACCATTTGTCACCAGTATGAGCATTTGCCTGACACATTAGTCAATGCTGCTTCTCCTAGCCTTTCCTTTAGTGCTTTCCACCTTCAGGGAAGTAAGTGCCAGCTTCTTTAAAGCTCCACTGCTGCAGCATGATTGAGGATGCTAGCAGCAAGTGATTGCTCTTGGTCTGCAGAAGTTCATGGGATTGATTTATAAAGGTTGAACTGAAGGATTGAGTCTGACTTATACGAGTGAGGAAATCTTTTGACCCATGCTCAGCAGCACAGTGTGTCATGCTTGCAAAACACTGTTTCTGCTGGTCTTCCCTCTGGGCTGGGAAGAATTTGCTATACTAAAGTTCCAGGTGTGTTGGGGGGTTTTGGTAGGGTGGAAGAAGCTGTTCACAATGCTCTCAGCAAATGGACTTGCTCTGTTAAATGGACTCCTGATCACCTGCCTGAGCTTGCCACGTACAGCGTCCACTGTGTCGGGCGAGATTTTAGCCCAGAACCATTAAAAGAGCCCTTCTATTCATAGAAAAGTCTGCAGTTTGTGCCCTGTGGGTATGCAAATTGATCCGAATCAAAATCTTACCTTGATTCATTGTTCAGTACGCATATTAAATTAGACCTTCATTGATAACAGAATAAAACAAAAGTACAAGCATACACTCCCACACAAAACCTTTGAAAATCTCATTTCTTCAGTCTGTCAGGTTCCACTGTGGATTAGAGATGGATAGATTTCATTTTTGTAAGAAAAAAAATATTTTGGACATCTGTCCAGAATGGCAAAAAGGAAGAGAGGAAGGGGAATCTTTCAAGGGGGTCTAGTATTTGGGGATTATAGCTTTGCTCTGAGAAATGCAGACAGTTTGGATAAATGTCTGGGGGTACAGTTTTGTGCCCCAAGTGGGCTGTCCCACACCTAGGTTGGGAACTGAATCCAAATATGGGATCTGCGGATCCTGTGAGCTTTGGTTTTCATTAGGTAGCCTTGTTCCCTTTGGGGCCAGTCATGAAGGTGCTAGCTGGCCAGCTTGTTTCCTTTTTTCCTTCTCTCCCTCCATTCCCATCCATTCCTCTCCACTCCCTACCTGCCACAGGTTCTGCTGGCACTGGTCTCAGAGGGGCCAGTGCCTCTTCTCGTACCAGGGAGGGGGAAGGATGCTGCCTAAAAATGAATCAAAACTTAATCTGTGCTCTGCTGGGTTATGCTCATATGTAATACAGACTAAAACTTGAAATCCGAATGTGCTGAACCTTGGACTCAGATCTTCCTCTGGCTGTGTAGCTTATGTCCGCCACCACTTTCAAATACTCTTTGGTAGCCCAGAAACCAGGAACCTGTGACCCTCCTGACTCTTGTCAGTTAATGCCTTTATTGTAACCATTAACCACTTAATCTGAGCAGACGGAGTAACTCATCCACCTCTCTAAGGTATTAAAGGCTTTACTGATGTTTGCACAGTATTTAAGTATATCTTTCCAAAGCAGCTACTGCCTTTGTGAGCAAAAGACACATAGCTGAAAAATACTGCAAAATTGCCAAGTGTTGTTATTATTTTGATAGTCTAAGGGAAGCAACATTAAGGTTTTATTTAATGACATCAGAGATAGTCACTTTCAGATTACAACACTGCCTGCACCTTTCTTAGGCTTTCTGGGGGGTCTGTGCAGACGTGCCAAGGGGCTGTAATTATTGCATAACTGATATTTCCAGGTGGGCTTGCTGAGCACCCTGCTTATTGATAGAAATTAATAACATCTAGTTACTTCAAAAGTGTGGGTGCGTTCATTTCGGTTGGGGATGAAAAATGTTTGTGCACAGCATGGTACACACATTAGATGAATGAAAACAGGAGAAAACAAGGAAACATCTTTGATACAGAATCTCTGGGTGGTATGTGTGTAAGAGCCAGAGCAAGTGGGAGACTGGGTTTGGTTTGCTTTTGCAAATGTATTTTGTGTATTTTGATACATTGGGACGGCTATGGAGCTGACATGCATGTCTGGATGAAGCTAGCAAAGGAGGGCTTCAGGGACCAGCCAGACCCAGTCCAGAGCTGTTCAGACCTTGAGCAGGGGCAGCTGTGGGCTCAGGTTAGCTTTGACCAGCACATCCCAGCTGGAGGAGCACATCCTGACTGGTGTGGTGGGCCTTGTGCGTGGGGGCACGCCTGTTTCTTTGAAGACTGGAGGAAGAAGAGGGGAAGCAAGGTCCAATCTAGCTCTTCTCCCCTGTGTACTGGCTGGCTTTTGCCACCAGTACCACCCCACCTGCGCTATCTGCACAAAGCTGCATATCTCCCCCTTGCATCTTTGAGGCCCTCTCCGCTGGTTTCTAGGTTGCTAAAGACCTTCCGACCTCAGTCAGAACTCAACTAATTTCCTCTCTGAATGTTTTCAGGGCAGCCAGGACAGGTTGGTCCTCCAGGCCCGGTTGGACCAACTGGTCTTCCAGGACCACCAGGGCCAAAAGGCGAGAAGGGCCAACCCGGTGAGAGGGGCCCAGCAGGACCACCAGGTAAGTCCCAGGGGAGGGCAGTGCCAGTATGATAGGATGTATTTCACCTTGTGCACATTGTCTGTGCAAATTGATCCTAAAAGGCTGGGAAACACATGATGTTGAGCATCTTCAGTTTATATTAAATCCATTCCTGCAAGTCCCCTGGGCACTGAACTCAGCCAACAGCCCTCAGAGTGGGTAAGCAGCTGCATGCAGAGCTATGATGGTCCCTGGGATTTCCCAGAAAGCAGAACAGCAGGATCATGTTTCCCCATCCCGCTCAGGAGCTGTGAAAACCAGTCTCTGATCTGTTGGCCTTTGGAGAAGAGCATTGCCTGTTCAACCTTCTCACTGTGTGCCTGTTTTAACTGCCTTTTTTCTCCACCATTTGTGTCAAGCTGTCAGATGCCAGAATGTCAAACTAATGATGCTATTGTATGTCAAGGGAAAAGGTTATGAGGCCATTCTTTCACAGTACACTCCATTTCTGAGCTAGGAGACTTTGTACATCCCCCAAATGTTCCTAAATCTTTTGATGAAGGTGATACTACACAATGGGTGCCAGACCTCAGCCTCTGTGCTTTGTATGAATTTCAAAGGCTGTGC
Organism: Anseranas semipalmata; assembly: GCA_013399115.1. Taxonomy (NCBI): domain Eukaryota; kingdom Metazoa; phylum Chordata; class Aves; order Anseriformes; family Anseranatidae; genus Anseranas; species Anseranas semipalmata. The sequence goes on from VXAA01000712.1 coordinate 1,406,548, forward strand.
CTTGTAAATCTGAGCTCAGGAAAGATTTGAAACTTGGAGCATGCCTTAAAATGTGAGAGCAGCCCTGAACAGTTTTTTGGCATTTTCTGGCAACCTGTCAATGGCTAAAGTCTGGCCAAGGATGTGTCTGCCTTTCGGTTTCTCCATTTGCAACAAGAGCTTTCCAGCCCCAGAGGAAGCAGAATTGATTTGCTGCTGGACTGACCGGGTTTCTGTTGTTCTTTCTATGCTTTCCTGGTGGTAAGGTGACATACAGGTGTACGTGGAGGGGAAGAGAAAGAGCTGTGCTTGCTTTCAAGCCTTGCTGCCTTTAGTTTCTTGCTCAGTCTCAGGGAGGGGGGAGATTTTACTCTTTGAGGAATTAAGCTTCGCAGCACTGTTGAGCCAAGTAAGGCTGCCTGCTTTGCAGAGGAAGAAGCCAAAGGGAATTAGGAACAGCTTCCCAATTTTCCATATTTTTTCCCCTGACTCCCACATTTACAGTACAGGACAGAAATCCTCTGTTTGCTAGTAGGGCAAGAATATGCTGTGATATTCTCAGGCCATGGTAGGACCAGCTGAGAGGGTATGTGTTGCTTAACAGAAACAATTCTGAGACCTATTTGCCATTCCTTTCTCTTGTTTCTTTGCGTGTTTTACACCTCCATCACACCTGGCAGTGATGACTATTTTCAGGTAGCATTTCTCCTCTGTCCCGGAGGAATCGTCACTATCTAGACTCTCTTCTTTCCAGGAGCGAATGGATTTCTTACTGCTTTTTACATGGTAGCATCCATTAGCACATCTTCACATGCACTAACAAATCCTCTCCTGCTTCTGCACAGGGCTATTGGGACCTCAAGGACCAAGAGGACTTCCAGGCGAAACCGGGATCCCAGGTCCTCCAGGTCCTCCAGGGCCACCAGCCACCCCAAGCCTCCCTCTTACCTTCCAACAAGGGGTTCTCTACTCACTTCAGCCCACAGCTGAAAAAGAAAGTAAGTTTCTTTCTCTGTTCCCATTTTTTTCAGCAGAATGGACAGGCACAGAGCAGCTCAGCTCTTCCTCCCCTCTCCCTGTTGGGCTCTGCCACAGCCCTGCCTTCCCTGGGAGCAGCAAGATGAGCTGCCTCTGTCGTGTGGGTCTCTTGGAAGTTCCTGTTGAAGACAAAATATGTCAGACTTAGAAGTTAGGTGGGTTCACCTCTCCATAGCGAGGAACTAAGTCACTGCTCTTCTACAAGCATCAGTGAGAAAAGGGTTTGGGGGACTTATGTTTGTTCCCCGTGTCTGGTTTTCTGGGTTTATCATAGCTTTGAGAAGGCAACTCAGTGTCCTTTAAGCTTCAATAAAGGGTAGCTGCTGTGAAGATGGTCTGTAATGAAATGTCAGAGCTTGGGTAGCATTATATGAGAGACACATGGGTAGAGACACTAGAGACATCCAGCGTGTCTGGCCAGTGAGGTGCTGGTGCAGTGAAACTGCATGGTTGTAAGACCTCTTGGTGCTGCTGTCGCAGTGTTATGGTACTCGGGGATGCTCAGAAATGAGCAACTACTAAATGTTTGCAACTCTGAAATTATATAATATAACAAGGACATCTGTTAAATGCAGCTCTTTTCCTGCCCCCACAGACACGTCTCCCCACCTGTGTTTCTGGCACAGCAACGTTATCCCACATCCATGCAAAACACAGAAGTGTGGACTCAAAAGCCCAGACCAACACTGTAATTTATCTCTTCCCTATGGCCAGAAGGTCAGGGTTTCTTTGAGCCTGTGGTGATTTAAAAATACATTTATTTGATTTGTGTTGTGCATGGCGAGAAAAGGCTTTCTTGGAAACGCACATCACGCACTCTTATCTGAGCAATCATATTCGGGCTTGATCTGATTTCTTCCGGACTAGTGTTGTGTTGCTGGCATCTAATAATGATAAGCAGAACTCAGATGTATCTCTGCTTGCCTTGTAAACCCCTGGAGCCCCAGCTCTGCCTGGTCTCACATCGCCACTCCCCCAGACCTCAGCTGTGCCTTTTCCCCAGCTCTTCTGCTCATGTCCAGCTTCAAAGCTCAGTTGTATTACTTACAGCCAAAGATTAGTAAGTCTCCCTGTGTCTGATGGTTTTCTAGAGCTTTCCTTTTCCTTCCACCCACTCCCCTCTCCAGACTCCTTTTCCTGAAAGTGAACAGATGCGTTTTTAATTTGGGAAGAACTTTAACAGCTCTATTTTATATTCAGTTACTTAAAATGTATGGGCGAGGTTAAATTAATTGTGGTTCAATGCGAAGGTTTTTCACAAAACTTAGGTTGAGCTGCTGCATTCACAAGCCTTATAACAAGAAAGTTTTGCATTACAGTCACCTCACTGCCTTGCACCAAGTAGTGGCTGCACTGTTCGGTGCCGCTCTGTGTTCAGCCTTTTACTCCAAACATCCTGGAGGATGGCTTTGGTACTGCCACAGCCCCCTCCCTCCACCCTTTAACTGAAACTCTTTCTTGCAAGGTAGTGGATAGACTTTAAAGTGTGCAAAGGCATTGATTGCATGGCCTTCCCAGCTGATGTGTGAGAGGGTAAACTCTGTATTGTCCCAAAATGGGAAGCAGATAAATTAGTGGATAAATACCTATATTAACTCAGCCACCACTGGACAGCAGCAGGCTCCCACATGGACTTGAGTCTGTGAGTAAATGGTGACCGCCACATCCCTGGGGCAGCCCTGTACTTCTCCATAGCTGTGGTGGATTTCTTGGTATGCAGAAGGAGTAGCCAGGACCCCGTCTCAGCAGTGCGTGCTGCTGAGGCTTGATTTATCTACTCTTGGAAGAACTGGGGAGCTGATGTAGTCTAGAGGTTACCAAATTAAGGCCTAATCCTGCATGGAATTAAAATATTGCTGTTACAGAGGCTGGCCCTTATGGAGCTCTCAAGCTCTCTCTCTTGGATTTATAACTCGGGTCATATAAAAAGCAGAAAGCTCTATGCTCCCTGGTGTTTTTTGTAGCAAAGGACTGATTAAATAAATGAGTGTTACATGCTAACTGGTGCTTGGACAGAGTAGACAGCACTGGTCTTTCCCCTTGTGCAGCTGCCATGCCCTCTGCCAGCCACCAACAGCTTTATCCTAAACTTCACATCTGAAAAATTTAGGAATCTTTCTCTGTCCCGCCCACACTTCACACTTCCCAGGGTCTCCTCTGCCCCCTCCCGTAGGTTTTGGCAGGTGGGTGAGTGAGCCAGGCAGTGTCAACTCCTCTACACTGGTCACTCACCAAAGTTCGGGATTTAGAAGCAAGCACCAGGGCTGTCTGCTGGGGTCACATTACTCATCCAGTTTCTTCCAGGATGTGCAGGCAGTGCTCTGTAGTGGTCCGTGGAGATGAAATTTCCTCTAGATGTGTACAGCAAAGATTGCATTAGACAAGTGCAGGAGCAAGCTGGCTTTGTTGGTGCACTGACATGGGGTATCTAAGCCCAGAATCTATGACAAGTTCTCTTGTTTTAAAATAATGTTTTAATACAAGTCTTCCTGCCAGTATAAGTCATCTGTGTGGTCATGGTAAAGTTACTGCAATACTGAGACCATTTTCTTACAAAACTTACTGTTTTCCTTACTTGCTGGCTGATTTTGCCTACCAGAGGTTGGTGGAAAGCTGATTCTCAACAATGAATAAAGCTTAGCCTTGTAAATCCTGGGTGGGTTTTTCTTTGTGTTTTTTTTTTATTATTATTATTTTTATTTTTAATGGAGCACATCTGAAAACTATAAACACAAGATTCCAGCTGCTGACAGCAGAGGGAAGCATATTCCTGGTAATGGGCATGTGCACCCACAGAGATGTGAGAAAGCTGTATTGGATTATTAGTAGTAGTGCAGTGTTTGGTTCCGCCTGAACATGGTTAATACATGTGCCTTTATTAATCGCAACAAGTTCCTGTTGGCAGTGTTTATCAGCAGGCAGAAGCCAAAAATGGGGAGACATATTTTCTCACAGTTTCACTGTGCTGTGGTAAAGAAATTGGTCCCAGTTGTCTCCCTCCAGATCAGGTAGCAGAAAGAAATTAGGACAGGATTACTTCATTTCCATCCTGTCTCAACAAATCAAGCCTATAATGGGGGAATTTATCCCTTAGTCAGAAACATGAGATACCGGCCAGAATCTGGACTGCCATACCCCACTGCTGGGGCTGCTGCTGCAAGCATCGCTTTCTTTCTCTGCCACTTAAAAATGAGTGGATCAGGTATGTGGTCTACAGTCAGCTCAGTGTTAAAGCTGAGACACTTTTGGGGAAAAAGGAAGGAAAGAATGGATCTTTTATTCTGTTGAGAGCTGTGGTTTTTTACATCTCAAAGATTTCACTTTGCAAAGGACACATTAGATAACATGAACCTATTTTACAAGGAGAGTGGGGGGAAACTGAAGCACAGCAGGCTTGCTTGTGTGCCCAACACATCGTTGATGAAAAAGGGCATAGAAAAGAGACCAGAGGAAGCGAAGGGGAAGGAGAGGAGGAAGGGAATGGCATTTGATTTAGAAAAACCATACCCACTGCTTTCAGAGCTGTTTGTGCCTGTGCCTCTGGGATGCCTCGTGACTGGCTGGGCAGGTCTCACTGCCTTGTTCAGGACAGTTCTGTGCTGTTTCAGATTTCCCCTCTGCAGGATGTGTAACAGCCTCCAGCTGCAGCGAGCCCCAGAATCTTCCCATGTCTATAAGGAGACGGGAAGACCAGAGAGCTGAGTTCTTCCTGCTGCTTTATGGGAATATGGAGAGAATCCCCTAAAAATGTGAGGGTTGTGTTTTAATATGCTTTAATTCCATTTCATTCACGGTATGTTTAATTCAGAGCTCATCCTGGAAGAAAACCTTGATTTTGGTGAGTTTTGCATGGCCAGGAAGCTTAGGAAGAAGCCCCTCTGGCCTCCCACGTGTCCATACTGCTGTGTTCCAGAGGCCAAATCAGAAGCCACTGAGCTCAGGGGCTGTTGAGCAGAGCTCTCTTCTGTGTCACAGTTATTGAGTCACCCTTCATAAATAACTTTGAGCCTAACAGGTCTAATGTCAGGAGGGGTGGATTTGTGGGGAATAACTTGTCAGCGCAATAATGTACTGTTTAGCTGGAATGTTTTGAAACCCAAATCTTTCTCCCCGGTTTACGTCCAGCAGTAATTAAATCCAGTTTGTAGCCCATCCTCTCTCCCTCTCAGTGGATATGCGTTTGATTTTGTTGACCACTTGTTCTCTAAAAACAAAAGACTGCAATTGCTGTTCAATGCTCATTTCCCAATTTCATCTCACTCCCAAGCCGTGATGGATTTTGACATGGTCAAATAAAACTCAAATTAATTGGATTACACACTTCACTTGGGTACCTTCCCTTCTGAACATGAAAACAGTCTCAGTTGTTTTGTTTCAGGGCTGCAAAGAAGGGAAGATGGATGAGTCTGGAAACAATAGTCAGAGAAATACCTGTTTGCATTCAGACTCTAGGCTCAAAATTTGGTTCTCAGAGGGATCTGGGTTAGCTCTTGTGCTGTTCTGCTGCCAGGAAGGCATTGCAGAGATGTGCTGTCCCTGGCAGTTAAAGAGATTTCACAGTTTTCCCTAGGAGCTGTTTTCAAACAATGAGCTTGAAAGTCTTCTCTATCATTGCCAGCACTCCAGAAGTTGAAAAGACTTCATGATGTGTCTGATAACATTTCTGGAGATTTCACCGTATGTCATTTGGGCTGGACTCTGCAGAGTAAGCAAACACCATTCTGATCTTCCTAGTGTTACTTGATATTCATTCACCTCAGTATAGCCTGTATCAGCCTATGCCCTCAGAGAGCAAAGGACAAATGCTCTTAGAGCCCAAATTTTGCATCCAGAAGTACTGCCTGCCCTTTATCAGCAACAGGCGCCAGAGGATTTTGGAGAGAAGTCCTGCCTCCTGGGACTGGGCAGCTCTTGTGCAGGGGCACTGACTGTTCTGCTCTTCACCACAGATGGAGAACCCCAGCTGGCCTCCACCGTCATAGACACCATCATGGCTGGCCTGCCAGGACCACGGGGAGCCCCAGGCCCCATAGGGCCACCAGGTAATACACTCAGTTGAGCTGCAAAGTTGTAATGCTGGGGAAGATGAGCAAAAGAATCTTCTGATGGAGAGTGAAGTGGTCTGTGGGATGCCTGCAGGGAAAGCAAGTGGTCCTTGCTGGAAGGGCTATGGAGCTGTGGGTCCAGGAGTGGGAAGGGTGGCAAGAAGTAACCAGTTATTATCTGTTGATAATAACATTTTTTTATATATATATTTTTAACTTATAACAATTCCTTGCCGCTTTGGCAGGACACATCTTGAGAAAGGAATAATTGGAATGAGTTGTCCAGTGAATTCCTCTGTGAGAGCAGAGTTGTTCTCACTGCTGGTGCAATCCTGTCTTGTTGCTGAAGAGCTCAGTTGAGCAGGATCTGGCCACCTGTTCTCAGTGATATCTGTGCAAACTTTGGAGCTGGTTTGAGCTATTCTAGATTTGCACCAGCATAACTGAGATCAGAATCTGGGATGAAAATTCAGTGGCAACTCTTCTGTTTCTCAGTGCTGATGGGTGGCTTAAATGATAATGTTCCTGCAAACATCAGCACTTCCCTGTATGATGCATATTTAGGAGTGAACTCCCATCAGTTGCAGAAAAGGCTTTTCCTTTCATTATGAGGGCCTTTCATTTATCCTTCAGTTCCTTTATTCTCTGACTTAAGCATTTGTATGGTGCATTAATGATTGAGGCTGATTCAGCTGTACTTTGTGTATAATGTCCACATTGTTTCATCTCAAGGGTTGTGACAACTAAAGCAGAGAGAAGTATTGCTAAGTTCAGACTAAGCAAATATCCTGTCTCCCATTTGCGGGTATAATTTAACAGCTACTGTTGGAACATAATTATTTTTCCAAAAGGAATGAATCTGTTATGTTACTGTATAAAACAATTTGACCTGTTTAGGCAGTGTTTAACACATCCTGGAAGCAACCTCTTCTGTGGTACAGACTTAAAAAGAATTTCTTGCCACTAGAGTGAGCGTGCAAAGAACAAAAGAGCACTTTGCTTTGCCACAGTTGGCCTCTTGTTCAGGCCATGTTCAAACCCTGTCTCCTTCGTGTTCATCATCAACTTTCTGACAACACCAGAGAGACAGACTGTAGCAGGCTTGCAGGCTCCCCACCTGCGGGACTCCCTCCATTTCAGAAACAGCAACTCTAGTAGTTTGCACTGATGTAGCTGTTTCATGGATCTAGATTAAGATTTCTAAAGAGTTGTTATTTTAAACAATGGAAATACAACATGTTGCTGACATCCTTCCTGCCTACTTTCACCTTTTTTTTCCTCCCAGAGCTCTAAGGTCTTCCCTAGGGCATAGGGATATATTATAGCAGGATGTGGGTGTCCAAGAATCCAGTGCATGATGAAGTACTTATGCTGTAGTCCTGTGATCAATGAATGGCTCTCACCCACTGAGAGATGAAGCAGAACACTGAAAGGAAGTGCATGTTTGGAATTTAGGGTCCTTCCAAGTCTCCTTAAACTTCTCTCAAATGATGATTCCCACCAGGGCCACCAGGTGCATCAGGACCCAAAGGGCCCCCAGGACCCATCGGAGTCCCTGGATCACAAGTAAGGGTTTTAGTGCTTTGCGGCTGGGGGGAGAGTTGGGGGTTAGGTGTGAAGCATCTTCTCATTGCAGAAAGAGAGCGAGTACTTTATAAGTCTTGGATCTGATGTCTTGTTCCCCATGAAATTCTGTGATTTTAGTACCTGTTTTTCATCCTGAATTGGGATAAGAAGTTGAAATGGTTACACTTTCCAGGTTTTCCCTTAATCATAACAACACATCTTGCTGTTACTGTGTCAAAATGTTTCCCTGTAGCCTAGGTTGATTCAAAGGATTTGACATAGGCTTTACTAAAACTGTGATAGAAAAATACGGTGTTTCCTGTGGAACACATAAAAAGAATAAAAATGTACCAATGGGAATTTACCAGGTCACCAAGGTGAATTTCTTAAGCCTAATTTTTTGGAAATAGCACTTTCCATTCAATAAAAACATCAGAAATTATGATCAATTTGCTTGATTAGATATTGTTACAAAAATGGTGGAGGGGAGGATAATAGCGGAGTGTGATAAACTCATTCAAAAGAATTTATGATAGAAGGGCAAAGTACTCACATGGATGAAAAAAGGTTAAAAGGAAAGAAGGGAAGTTATGATGAATAATGAACTGCCAAACTGCTTAAAATGGTGGTGGGCTGATACAAGGGGACTCCAGTTTGGGGAAGAATGTTTCTTACTGTGGAGGTAAACCAGTGACATCGAATATTTCAAAGGTACCTGACCTGACTAAGGAGATGAAAGTGACGGAAGAGAACAGAAGAGAGGGAAAGGTTAAGTAATTTAGACGATGGATGTAACTTAGATCCTGATACGACAGGTTTGGGATTGCTAGAAGTTAGAGAAAGGAGACTTCTACTATGTGTTTATTAATCACTTTGAAGAAGCAATGGAGAGCAGGTTAGTGAAATTTTGCCAGTGTAGCAGAATCATTTCAATTAGTGAATGCTCTGGAGAACGGTGAGAAACTCCAGAAAGATATGAACACAGTGGGAAATTTGGCAGCAAAATGACGGTTGCAGTTTAACATGATTAAATATAAGGTAATTCACAATTCATAAATAGGTTCTGTAATAGAGTCTGGCTTTTTCACATGCAGCACACGTTATACTGTTTTTTTATTTTTTACAACAGATTTGTTTAATTCAGTGTTCTTGAGCATCCTTGTGTAAACACACACTAAAATTCAATGTCGAGAGCTGTCAAGTGCAAAGGTCACTTATGGACATTTGAGCTTTGTTCATGCTGCATGTTTGACATAGGGCCAAGTCTGGTTTGTGCCCTGCCTCATTTGCCAGCCCTAGTTAGCCTCCTAAATCAGGCTTGAATTTCTGAATCTTTTGTGGGCCCAGGGGAGATGTAGCTAAGCTGGAGACCAGGTCGCTGTGCAGCTTGGTGGTGAGCTGGTAGGACTGACTGCAGGCAAGGAGCAGCATGTTAATGGTGAGCATTGCTGCCTCCCAGATGAAGCTGGAAGAGTGCTCCTCCTTCAGTCCCTTGAAACACTAAGGCCTGATCTTGTTGGGCCACTTAACCAGATGATGAGGTTCCTCGCAGCTATGCCTAGAAAGCCCATGAGAGGTGGTGGTTTCTGGGGGCTGTTGTTAAGCCAGGTGCTTCAATCACCAGCTGTCCGGAGTGGAGCAGGGTCTCTTGCTGCAGTCTCCAAGGAGATGTGCAAGTCACTTGAGGTGGAAAGAAGCATCTTGCATATGGTCATGTGGAACTGACATGCTGAATATAAACAAATAATATTGTTCTCTTCCTGTCTGGTCTTTAACTGTGGTTTCACTGGGTGGGTAATTTAAGAATTTTGATTGATTTTTGCAAAGCAGTTCAATTAGTAGAAGTCTGGAGACGATGCCCTTCTTATCCATTGGTGACTTGCTTTATAGATTTATTCAACCCAGGGAGCAAAATTATTAGTAGAGATTGGGCTTAATTTGAAAATTGTTTATTAGGGTGAGTGAATTGCTTCAAAATAATTTCCACTGCACAATCCAATTAATTTTCAGGTATGTATGCTTACTCATGCCACCCACTGAGGCAATTATGAAGTGGGGGAAAGTAGTGGGGATTTTTAGGCTAACCATACCATCTGTTTATTAATTTCTTCTCAGTCACTGAGAACAAGAACTATCCTGTCACACTGACCCCTTACAAAATGTTACATCAGTAGCATGCAGTTCATTAAAAGACCCAAAGAGAGGGATATGCAGAAAATATAGGGCTCAGGATATCTGCAAAAAGACCTTCCATTGTTGTTGCTTGAGGGCAAAAGAGAATCCAGCCCAATCACTTATTGGGTATATGAGGTTTTCAGGAGCTGAGGATCACTGGGAAATGTATTCACTACATCTTCATAAAGAATGCACAATAGAAATTAATTTCTTCTTGTTCTGCATCTCTTCTAGGGCTTACCAGGCTCCCCAGGACAACCCGGGCCAAAAGGCTCCAAAGGAGACCGAGGAGAGAGAGTAAGGTTTTACATACATGGAGAGATTCCCAGCAAGATCTGGGTTAATGCCTTAGAAATTATGTACAACAGGTCTTTCAAATTCCATGGGACTACAGCCATGACCAAATGTAAATGCAGAGTTTCTAGGTCTTCTGCAAAACAACAAGATGAGGGGTTGTTGTACAGATAAAGTTTGACTTGCTTGCGCAGAGTCTGGTGTTCCTTAAAGAGATGCAGATAGCAAATACATGGAATATTAGGCCTGGCGGAGGCCAGTTTTCTTCTGCCAGCCAAAGCTCTTTAGCATGGAGTATTTTAGATGGTCTGACTTCTTCCATCTGTGACAGTAACGCGGTAAAAGCTCATCAGACTTTTCCTGAACCAAAGCCATTCCCCAGGTTAAGTGATGCTCTTAATATGTTTAGAAGATGTGCTTTATCTCAGTCCTTGATGGGCTATGTCAAGTGCTAATAACTGTAGCAAGAAGGGCTGTTTGAATGTTATTTCCAAGCAGGTGAAGTTTAGCAAATACCAGAGAAAAATCTACCAAGGGTATATCTGTGTCAGATTCCCAGCCCAGCATTCAGCACCAGGAAGGGTTTCAGATGGCACTTAGGCCTACAGCTGTTTCTTTTAAGCTTACTCTGCAAAAGGCCATGGTCTTTGAAATTGCCTTATGAAAGAGTAGGAACACAAAATCATCTGAGAACTTAGTACATGGTGGAGGGTCATCCAGCAATGAGATCTGCAAAATGTAGAAGCTGGCACAGATGGACCGTGGACCATTACTAAGACCCTAGTATGGAACAGAGTCAAAGAATTAAAGAAAGATGGAAAGGAAAAATGTTGAGTGGTACCTGTAAAATGACGTGTCTGCAATGGTGGCTACAGAGACACAGCCTTGTGCCGCAGCTGTAGGAAACAAATTCCCTGTTCTTCCCAGCGCCACTTCTACCATCACGTAGTTAGATGGAGGTGAGTGTGGAGGTCACTGGCTGCAAATGGGTGGCTGTAGGTGATGTGCTTTCCCCATATGGCAGCATCTCTTTTTCTCCTTCATTTCTGCTCACTCCTCCAATCCAAAAGGCAGAGGGATGTCTGAAAGAGCTAAGAAAGGCAAATGCAAATTGGCTAACTCCAATTTGATGACTTTCCAAATTCATGAGAATAACTAGTGACAGACCTGGGTTATGTTCCTCTATCCGGCCTGTGTGCAAGGCGAGCAAGGCCCAGGTGGCTTGATTCATGCTCTCCTGAAGCACTCACATCAAGAAGAAGGAGATATCTGAGGGTGGAGTGCATTTGCTTTCAAAAAGCTCGGTTTTATTTGAGCATCTTTGCACATTTTTGGGGGGTGCTTGGTTCCTGTTCTTACATAAGAAATCACCTGCAGCCACCTGAAAGATAGAGACCATTTTAAGTGACAATTAGTATTATTTTAATAACGATTTCCTTGTGCACATCACCCACTTTAGGCACTTATTGGCTTCACTAATAGATTAGACTCTGATGCATTTCTGGGACCAGAATTTAAGGTTCTAATAGAGAGTAAAATCTTAACTGATGAGACTTCAGAACAGGTAGCTACTACAGCTCATTGCCATTCAATGCTAATTTTCGGTTTAAAAAAAAAAAAGAAAAAGAAAAACCAAGAAAAGATAAAAGTACAGTATATGGCAAAATGTCAAGTTTCCATACAGGAAACTGATAAGAGCTCTTCCTCAATCATGCATTTGATTCATTTAACATTGTGCTTTAGTTTGTGGTTGACCATATTGCTAAGATGTTACTACACTTCCTTTGAAACAAAAGCTCTGTTGCACTGTGTCCATTCAGTGCAGATGAATGCTTTAGACTCTGATTTCATTGCCTCCTTGTAGATTGTCAGAATTGTAACTCTCCTTCGAGGTTTGGGACAAATGAGATTTTCAAATATCACAATGCCTTGCTAAATAGAAAAAATAAATTCTATTTCCTGTCCTTTCTTTGTTAGCATGGAAAGCAAAGCTGATAGCTTTTTTCTGGCAGAATTTCTGTAGGATGTTCCGTATGCTTTTTGTCTTTTGTGAGTGTGGATATGAATGCTGGTTTTGACAACTACATGCTGCAATTTGGGTTTGGTGGATACAAATTAGGGCTAGCTTTACACAGAGCGGAGGAGCTGTGCAGCTGCAAAGAAAAGCAGAGGAGGGTTGACAATATCTATTGAGGTATGAGAAAATGTTATTGTACATTCTTCCTACTTAATCTCAGAGAGAACAGCTGTAGCAGAGACCTGAAGCAGTCTGAGCACATCCTCTGGATGGCACATCTATGTGCGTGCCGCTCATGATCAGCCTCTGTTCATCTTATTCTTAAATAGTGCCAGTGAGGAATACACCACATCATCTCCAGGCAGTCTTCAGAGGTACAGGTCTTGAGGGCCTGGGATAAAAGATATTTCTAACATCCAGCCTAAATATCCTTTGATCCCCTTTAAGCTGATAACATCCTTTTCTGTTCCTCCTGGACACAGAGAACAGTCTGTTTATGTATTGTGAGTGTGTTGGTGTCTCCTCTCCGTGATTTGCTGCTTGCCTGTGCTTTTTCACAGCCCTTACTCCCTCCAATGCAGAATCCAAGCATTTCCCTTTGAAGATGCTCAGAGCACCTGACAAACTGGGCCTTCCTCCCAGGGCTCTTTGTGTCAGTATGGGCCTTTGTCTAGTGCTGGCTCGCTGCACGCTGAGCATTGCACAGGTCTCCGTGGTAATGTTTTTAGATGCCCAAGGCCCATTTGTGTTATACAAAGCAGCAGTTGGACAGACAGAGTAACAAAGCAGCTCTCCCTTTTTGGCAAATATTACAAAAAGCTGCCGCCAGTTAGATAGTTTTTTAGGAACAATAGGATGGGTTTGTGTCTGTGTATGTTTAGGGGAGAAGAGCCAGGTTAAACATGTAGCTTTTTCATCAATAGGTTTCTAAAGATGCTTTTAAATTTTGCCTCCTCTTCCCCTGCTCCTGCTTTCTCATGAAATAATCTATAACTCTTCTCCTGGTCAGGGATTCTGCCCTGCCCCAATGGTAGAAAACTAAAGCTACGGAGGAAAACAAGGATAAAAAGATGCTCAGTTTGATGGCATTTCATTCCACCCCAAACCAACACATACCATTCCAAAATGCTTCAGTTTTACGAAAAAAAAAAGCACTGAGAACAATGTGAAAATTAGCACAGCAGAAAAAAGAAACAAATCGACCGAAATACCTTTTGCACGTTTTGATCAGTAGCTGTTGGGGTTAACACGGGGATGTGTGTGTGGAGCAGGAGGCAGATTAAATCAGTGCTCTGTGGGAGTCCTGGGCTCTGTTTGCTGTCTGGGGCGGCATCAGCCTGTCCGTTTTACTAGAGCAAAGAATGCTGTATCTTTGTAAGAAACAAATCTCCAGCCAAATTCCTTCCTGCTAAAATGTAACTGACTGCTGTAAAGTTCAAAAAATTGCTAATCATCTTACTGAGAGGGTATTGAGCAGAGTAGCTCTGTATTGAATCAAACTTCTCCAAAGTGTGATAGGATTTGGGGCTGATGCTTGACAGAAAACCATGACCCCCTTTTGCTGTCTCTAAGTGATAATGTCAAGGGAAAGGAATTTTTTCATATTATCCCAAGTGTAAGGTTTTTCATTAAGCCATCTTAATTCCACTAGTAAAAATGACACTATGTTCTTGTCAACTGGAAAAATATCTCCTAATGACACTTACTTACTTTATTTCCAACAGGGGCAAGCAGGTCTGACTGGAGAGAGGGGCATTAAGGGATTTCCTGTAAGTGATGTACTTGCGGATGTGTGCAAGACTCAGATGGTTTTGGTGCCTGCCTGGCACATCTGGCACCATAAATACCACCTAGCTGGACTGCAGCTGGTTCATCCAGCTCTCTCAGATACAACAGGTCAACTGTCTCCAGCTCAGAGATTTGCTCAATAGGAAGCCTTACCTTAAGTATTCCTCTGCAAATGGAACACACTCTTCCTGCATGTTAAGCATAACGCTGAAATGCAGAGTGCATCAGACTGATCTCATAGGCTTTCTCCACCTCGGGTGGTTCTCAAGGGACGGAGCTGGTGTCCTGCCAGCTGGGGGTCTTCCTCCCAGAGCCAGAAGTCTGTAATGAAAAGTCATCACAGAGGATAGAGCAGCCAGATTCCCATTGGTTTATTTAGGTGGGGAGGATGCTGGCTCTAAGCTCTCTTGGTAGTGTTTGCCTCGTGACAGCACGGAGGAAGTCCTAACTGCACAGTGCAAGGCAAGATAGCATCTCTGCTCTGCAGACTTACCAGGCTGGTTTCTGCTAATGCTGTTGTGACAACAGGGCAGACAGTGGCATAAAGTCCACTGGAGGAAAGGACTGGTGACAAAGTCCTATTGACAGGTCAGAGGTGGAGAGCAGTGATCATGAAGGCATCGCATCAACAGAGGAGATGTGCTTTGCTTGCAGATCCCCTCCAGCCAAAGCCTGGCAGGCAGAAGCCTCCTCCCTGCCCTGTGAGGCTCCTGGCACTACCAGAGCCCAAAGGTGGGCACTGTTAAGCCAAAGCACATCAGCTGCTCTCAATGCTCTCTTGCACCTTGATCTGCCAAGCTGAGCTGGAAATCCTTTAATGAGATTAAGAGACTTTGCCAAATGATTTCTTGGCAATAGCTGAACAGATGCACACAGGAGATGTCTGCACAGGCACATGTGGCTAGAGTGCAAACAAACCACTGGAGCTGAAGGTTGGCTGAAAGTGAGCAAGTGGAGCAAGTTGGTTGTTTTGACTGGCAGCATCCAGAGAGCTCCTAGTTTGTATGGGAGGTTTCTCTTTACCCTTTCTTAATTCCACCTCATCACTTTGTGCAACTCCCACAACCTTTTCTTCTGTCCTGCCTCCCATCCCCACTCCCTGCTTTGCAAATATCTCAGGATGTCAAACAAGTCTGAGGAGCCCAGGCATTTCCACTCTATTTTATTCAGCAATTTGTTAGGCTTTTCCTCTGTGTTTAGCTTGTGGTTTAATCTCTTTGTGTCTTTTGTTCTTTGGGAAATGCATGAACTTCCTGGTTAGGGGGAACATCAGACCGATGTTCACAGCACATAGAGATCTTTGTTCAAGAAAAGCTTAATGAGCATCTTCAGAGGCAGAAAGTGATATGACTAATTAATGAAAGCAGAATGGTGGATTTTTATGGTCTAAATCAAAGATGTGCATATGCATGTTTGGGGGAGGGGAACAGTATTTTTATCTGAGTGCTGTAGCCTAAAACATTGCTCGCTGAGATTTGTTGCAGGTCCAGGCCATGGCAGCGAGCCCCTCCTGCAGCTTGGCCACCCCCAGCCAGGTTAGCGTTAGAAATAGTGGTGACCTCCTGGGAAGCTGATGGGAGCCAGGACAGAGCTCACGACCCCACTTTGGTGGTTGGTGTGAACTGCCAGGCAGGCAGTTTGTTTTGTGCTGCTTCAGCTGTGCTGCCTTTAATTTGGTCCTTTGGAGGGAAGGGGTGCAAGTAATCTGGGTCAGCATCCTCAGTCACATGGAGACAAATTTCTCTCTCTTGTTTGTTTTAGGGTGAACCAGGCAAGAAGGGTGAGGAAGGTGATAAAGGTGCTGATGTAAGCATGTATTTGTACTGTCTTTTTTTTTTAACTTTACTTTTTATCTCTTTACTGTCTTTTAACCACATTCCCTTTGGCAGGCTGGTTTGCGAGGGGCAAGGGTCCTGTCACAGTTAAAAGTGCAGCAGAAGAGATGATGTGAACCTTGGCTTTCAACTTACTGCATGCTAGAAAGCCAGGTCTTTGTGGTTTGCTTGGCCATATTGTCAGCTGCCGTCCTCACCGTGCACGCTGAACACCTCCTCGGTCCCCAGTGGTTATTCTCCCACACAGAGCAGCTACAAGGTAGGGAAAGTCTGCCCTGTTTTACTGCACAGGAGCAGACTCCCAGAAGAGATCAAATTGCATGTGCAGAGTTGGAGTTCTCACATCGCTGCTCTCCCACCCTAAAATACTTCCCAGCATCCATCTGTCCCTTCAAGCCCGTATCTAAGACAACGGGGGCAACAAACTACAGCCTGAGTATATGTAAAAGTAAGTGCACAGGCTCAGACAGCATGTGGCCAACCTAGGAGCTTGATGAGGGGCAGCATGAAGCCCATCAGGATGGCCGTACATGCCACTGTCCCAGTTTATAAGGCAGCAGCAAGGTGGTGCTTGCCAAACTTCTGGTTTCCTGGTGTCCCAATGAAGAGAAAGCCCAATTAACTCACTGATGTTCAGAGTAAATGTCAGATGAGAGCAAAACCTGTTTTCCCGGTAGTGCAGTTGGAAGTCCAGGTAGTTATTAACATAAGCTGCATGGTGTAAAGGTTTGACAGGAATATACACCCTGGGTTTGGCCCACTGCAAAAGCAAGAACCAACTGAAAGGCTTGGCTTCGAGTCAGAGGCTCTGCAAATGTGGGGTATAACTGAGGAGATTTTCTATAAATAGGGATTTCTCCTGCAGTCCAACTTAATCCTTGCAGCTTATCTCACTTTTTACTACTTCTCTTTTTTAAACATCCACACTGCATAGTTTGGTGTTATGGAGCCAACATTATGAACTAGAAGCCTATTCTGCAAACATGTACCAATGTTAGTTTTCCTTTCCTTCATGCAGGGGGAAGGTGTTCAACAACTTCGAGAAGCTCTGAAGATTTTAGCTGAGAGGGTATTGATTCTTGAGCACATGATAGGAATTCATGGTAAGCATTGCTAAGGTTTTCTTTTCAAGACAACTGGGACTCTACTCAGGCAGCTGCTTGATGATTAAATATCCTCCCAGTCTCCTAAGCTCTCTGTCAATGTCAAAAGCTGTCTAGTATCTATTTAACCAGCCTTCTCAAAAGTAGGTACGCAGCATGACTTAAAGGATGCTCAGAACTGTTGAGGACCTAGAGCTTCCACCACCTGCACTACTCTGGCTTTACATCAGCAGACGAACTGGCCCCCCCCATGATAATTTTTATTTACAATTCAGAGTGAGCAGCATCTCAACCCGTGCTGCACCCATGATCATCTACCAGCATCCCAGGGAGGTGCTTGTTCAAGTCATTAGGCAAGATCTTTTAATGCCGTTAGTAGTGTCTTTCAAGTCACTTTAACACCACTGAGGCTCTTGCTTGGTATAGCTCTATATTTTACAGAGAAAGCCCTAACAGTGCTACAGGTTAAACAAATGATCCGTGAAGGTCTTGTTGTTACAACTTACATAAAACCTATTTTCACAATCAGATTAAAGAAAGTCTCACATGTTCCTCATTCACATAGAATTTAAGTTTTCTGTTGAGGCTATTTGCTCTCCCATCACTGCTACAGCACGTGGCATCATCCCTTAATGAGTGTTTCTTCCCTTAAGCAGCGTGTGGGGTTGTGCAATCATCACAGATCAGACTTCTCCCTTCATGGTACTTGAGGATCAAGTCTTGCACAGCTGCCAAAAGTTGCTGTGCCAATTTCTTCCCTTCAGAAACACAGCAGAGGCAAACTATTGCTTAGATCTACTACCCCAGCCTGTGAGAAACAAGCCTGTTACTTGGCACTGAGCTGAGCATTTCTTAACGAAGTCCCACAGCACTTTTCACACTCTAACAGACACATGGAACCTCATTCCTGGCCTTCCTTGTAAATTTTGCTGCTACCACACCTTCCTTCAGATCAGCATCCACGTTTATTATGAAGTGGCCTTTGGATATTTATGTGGCAAATGCATAGTTAAACTGTCCAGAAGTGCCTAAGCAAATGACTTACAGCGTGTCTGTTACCATGCAGTAAGGCAGCAGGCTTTGAGAGCCCACAAGCCACTACTGGAGCCAGCACAGCACTAAAATGAAAATGCCATTGGACACTTCAAAGCCAAAATAGTGTCAGTGGATAGTGTGCTACATTATATGGCTGAACTCGCTTGGGTCTCTGCACTGTTCTTCATTGCTCAATGGAGATGTGTCTTTTAGAGGCCCAAGGTACTATTTCCAGAAGCAATAGGCAGCAGCAGCATGAGCTTTCGGGAAATCATGAATCATGAACCCGTGATTTAACCACAGTCACCCTGACCTTACCTCTGCATTACTCCTAGTTTGCTTCATATTTTCATTGGATTTTGTAGACCAAGGGTAGGAAGAGATGTTTTTATGTTTGTTTACTTTGACGTGGTGGAGGTACCAGGAAGATGCCCACTAGGTGTCCTAGGCAGCAATCCAGGCCCAGCCTGTATGTTCTCCTGGTAGGAGTGGAAGGGGAACCTCCGTAAGTACAGTGCAGTGAATTTCACAGAGATACGGGACCCAGGGTCTGGCCCTCCATGGTCTTTTACTCTGTTCCTCCATTTATATTACTATAAAGCAAAAAACAGCTCTTCAGGAAGCTTGTATAGACAGGGGGGC
>VXAA01000712.1:1425109-1641622 GCA_013399115.1 Anseranas semipalmata
GGGGAATACATGCAAATTTGCCCCAGCAGAACGGCCTGGTTTACCAAGTTCATACGTTATCTATTTGGCAATAGAGCAGTGACCGGGCATGTGGTGCTGCTATTTTGAAACAGTCATTTCAGCAAACCATTTTTACTGACAAAAATGTATTTTCTGTTATTGTTCGGGATGGAGCTGAGTTATTTATACCCATATATATATATATATATATATATATATATACACACACACACACACACACACACACCCATATATATATACTCTATACCAATGTAACTATATCAGCAAAAGTAGATGGTTTTTAATTGTACAATGTAGTTTAGGCCATGTTTAAACACCTATGTTGCATGACTTTATATATATAGTTCCTTTTTTATCCAGTAACACAGTATAGATAATTATATTTTTGTGCTTTTGAAATAGTTCCATTCTTTAACTTAAGACATATTTAGGCCCTACAAAAATACTGCTTAGAAAAAGAACTTGGAAAGTAAGGCTTTTTTCCTTGTGCAAGTATGTTCATCCCTGTATGTGAATATGCTTTAAAAAAGAAAAAAAAAAACTGAAAAGACATAAAAATAACAAAATAGGGTTTCCTTGAGCACAGACCTCCCTGCAGTGAACAGCACCACACAAGTTTAAATCACCCAGCACCAACTATCTGGTCATGTTCTCACCGTAGGTGTCAGGAGTTTTACCACAGGTTCCTGGGTAGCCCAATTCCACCCAGCTTTAGACACCCACGCAGAAATGCCAATCGCATGCTCTCATTTTCCCAAGAAACTTCATGATCAATGTGGTTTCCAAAACCACAGCCACCCAAGCAACAAGGCAAAACATACCAGCAAACAAACCTCTTCTCTGCAATGGGAGGGCAGTTTATCTGGCCTAACAAACTGCGGAGAGCAGCCCAGAAGGACACAAGAAAGCCCAAATTGCTTGGCAGTGTTTACTTCCAGCACACACAGGACAAATCCTCCTGCAGCCAAGTGTTCCCTTGAAATAGAAATGCTGCCTCGTGTGAATGAACCAAGACTGGGTGGCTTGTGAGGCTGGCCTCTTGGCAGGGAAACAAGCCAATGTCCATCTCTGAAGGAAAAAGGAAAAAGAAACTGGGGCATTCCAAACGATGATGCAGCAGTGCGTTATCGGCATCTCTTGCTGACTGCTGGGACAATAAAAGAGTGGCCGTAGTGAAACGTATATTTAGCTTTGTAGGGCAGGATGCTGTAGAAAGAGGAGGGGTGTGTTAACATGAGGCATGCTGGGAGAATGGACAGCTAGTATTTATTCCCAGCTTTATTGCTAATTTGTCTGTAGCCTGGGGTGGATCAAGCTTTTCATTCAATCCTTTCAAAATGTCCACCTTTGCAAGGAGTGAAATGCTACTTGCACCCCCAGGAACAGCACTTCTCCGTGACCACTTGGCAATGCCTTATCCTTCAGTAGCGGGAAGCTGTGGGCAGTGCTGAGTAGTAGCTGTAGCCCAAGGTAAATTACGATCAATAAAAGAACAGTGCTTTACAAATGGAGTGACAAACGGGAGCAGGACCTGCTGTGCTGCACGTAGTAATAGCATTTACCCCAAAGAGTTCAGACAGAGCAGAGGGAAGAGGCCTAATATTGAGGTAGTGTGATGGCAGCAAACATGTAGGTCCACAATTCCTTGGTGGATGGAAAGACATCAGGAGGGACGACACTTCTTCCAGAAGAGGTATCATTCAGAAAGGCCCATTTACTCTTTCCTTAGCCTCCCCTTTTAAATAGCGCTCTCCCGTGACTTTCTCTCCTTACAGACTCTTTGTCTTCCATTGAGCCAGGCTCTGGACAAGATGTGATCCCGGGTTCCCCTCTGCGAACCAGCATCAAGATCAAACGTGGAGGACCCCAGCAGCCGCAAGCCTACCAGATCCTCTCTTCACTGCTGGATGACAGTGAAGCCAAAAGGAGAAGCAATCGGATGAAGTAGGAGCATCTGTGTGTTCTCCATGCCTGTTCACCAGTTAAAGATACAGTATCCCAGTGCTTAAGTGCAGAGTGCAAATGAAGTGGGTAGGAGGCTGTAGTGTTGGCAATTGGCTTTCCTTACCTGGCCGATACTATGCCCTTATTGCAGGGAATGTCTTATCCATAGCTCAGAGAGGGTCTTATGAATGTTTTTCTTGATTTTGTTGTTTTGCCTTCGGAATACCAGATGGCAGGTATCCTCAGAAGCTGTCTACAGAAATGACACCTCCTGACTGTGTCTCCAGAGTTTAATCCTCCCCTTGTTTCCTCACAGCCCTTGAAAGTTACTCAGTAAAGCCCTGCTTAACTGGCTGAGACAATCAATCCCATCTAGACTCAAAGCCAAACCTTAGTCTTGTCCATTAGAATAGTTGGTGGCATCCGCTTTTATTTTATGGGGTGGTGTCACACTGACTTCCAGCTGAAGGTACCACTTTCATACGCCATTAAAACATTCTCACCTGCAAGGATTTCTTTTAAGCAAAGAACAGATTGGAAAATTCAAAGAACATTTTAAACTGTTACTCTGAAAATTCAGATTATTGTTTGGAATTTAGCATCAAAACCTTGGCTTTTCATTTCTCTGACTGCATGTGAATGGCATTTTTTCTATTTGTGACAGGTTGAGCAAGGACTTTTGATGAAAGCATTCATGGCGTACATTGACTATCTATCTTCAATGAGATTAGACTGTTTCTGTGAAAATTTAGAGCAGTACGTATGAGGTATGACGAAATTGCAAAAGAATTTTCCCATACTGTGTCCAGTTTGTGCATACATCCAGAGAAAATTAATTTAAGTAGTAGCAATAACTATTGACAGAAAATAGTTTCTTAATTCTACATCAATAAGGAAAAGTATTTTCACGGTTTTTTTTTGTTCTGTGGGTAAATCCTCATCATTTGAATCTGTAGACAATGTAGTAGCAAATCACAGTCTATGAAATTAGTCTTGTCAAGAGCTTATCTTGCACTGAGGAGATAAATACAAAGTCATTTTACGTTTTGCAATAACAAGTTTCTGGGGAAAGTCCCAACATCCAGGGTTAAGAGGTTGGACCAGCCCTTCAGTGACAAATGAATCCCTACACCTGCTGTGCAAACCATACTGGACAAGTCATTCATGTAGACAGTGAATTTTGTTTGAAAGGGTAAAAATAATCAACAGAACCGATGGTACTATTTTTATTTATATGTATATATATTTTTAACCGTTCTGCCAAGTATTCAAATTCAGCCCAGAACAAAAGTGAGCAAATTTTGTTTGCGTTTGTCATTTTACGGTGTCAGTCAAGTAAATTGGTCACATTCTGTCTGGTTCCTAGTGCAAGATACAGCTATCTGAAAAAGGCAAACTGTACTCCTGCAAGTAATTCTGTCAAAAGCTGTTACAAAGACCAACAACTGTATGGTCCACGTGTTCAGGAACCCTCATCACCCAAACCGACCATCCTAAGGTAAAAACAGGAACACGTGCTACACTGGAAATGAGCCTTAAAATGAAGGAGCTCTGCCAGCCCATTAGCCACGCATTAAATTAACCTTCTGTATACATTGTAAGCATACAGAGAAATCGTAACATCCACATCTTTCCTCTGAAGAGCATTATCTTTTCAGAAATGAAGAGGGTAAAGACTACTTCAGAATGACAGAATTCACCAAATGGGTTCATTTGGCCCTGTTCTTTAGAAATCCAACCATCCCTCTCAAAACATGCAAATTGGTGTAAGCTGATGCTGAGCAAGCAGTGGAGAAACTTGTCCACGTAGGGAAGTTTTTTTACTGCTATACAGCTAAATAAAAAACAGCCTTGGTTTAAGCTGGCTTGAAGGCTGCAGTAAATGCATTTACTTATGTTTGACTCCTCATACTGCTTGCCCAATGCCAGTGGTGGGAGCTCATTCTGCAATCAATCTGCATAGTTCAGGTTGTACTTCCGTATACTCAAGTTTTCCTTTGGACATTTCAAAGAAACAAGTCCAAAACATTGCAAAAGTTTTGGGAGTTGAAGGCAAGGTATAGTCAGGTGCTCTCTTTCCCCACGACCCCAACTTTTGAAGTGAATGCAAAGTTTTGCCAAGAGCTGATGCTCTGGGCTCCAGTATTCCTTTGCCTACCTGTACTCTGAATCATAGCTTGAGTGTGATATAGCCAGAAGATAAGAAAACAAGTCAAACCGTCTGAGTCGAGCAGGTTACTGACCTCAAGCAGTGGTCCTGTATTCATAATCCTCTGAGGAGGATGAAATAAAGTCTCCTGAAAGCATCTTAGTTTCAAATCCAGCACTAACTCTAAATCCAGTGCTAACTCTAATGATGGCATGTATATAAACAATGCTGGATTAAATCAGTGCCTTAAAGAAGGTTGGCAACCAGCTCTCAGCCTAAAAACCGTCACAAATACAAACAGCTCAACTCTCCAGCATTTAGCGAATGACTGAAGTGCTGTTGAGCAGTTCACAGCCCTCCAGTCAGTACTTTGGGGGCAATAGTTTGAAGGGATTTTTGAGCATCAGCTCTGGTGATTGACAGCTACGCATGGTGCAGCCACTGATATATTCTTGGAATAATCTTTCCGTTTCAGAATTAAACACACAACAAGATGTCTCCCCATTTACAGGCTGATTACCATGTGGGAGCTGACAAGTACTTGGTTACCTCTTTGTTGAATAGGGACTGTCTTGCTCTTGCTCATACACAGCTGGTGGCCTGGGGAGATAACCCCTTATGCCTGCCAGTAGGGGTTGGAAAGTCGGACCCTGAAGACTGAGGAGAAATCCCAGTCAAGCTGAAGGTGTACGTTGGGCAGGTTGGTGCAAGCTAGAGGCACTCGCTGCATTAAGAAGGTTTCCTCATGGCAGTTTCAGGAACGAAACCAAAGCAACCTTTAAAAAGGGAACCAGCAAAATTTGTCTCACTGGGCCTGTAGCTACAGGGTTGAATTTGGAGCAGGAGTACAGTGGGGCCATTTTCACTTCCCTGATATTTTGGAGCCTTCACATTGAATTGGAAGAGAAATTTTTCTTCCTCCAAGTTTGTCTTCATGAATTCAAAGCTATTGCATTAGCTTGATGAGTACTCGCTTCATTCATATTGACTAGGATTTTGGATTTTAAATTAAGAAATTATTTAAAACAAATTACTGGCAAGATGATAGGAAATTTAATTGAAGTTGTTTGCAATTAATCCTGCCAAGCCGACTGTCACAAGATTGGTTAGGTTTGGGTTGCAACAGTTTTAATTATTGATTTTTCCAGATTTCTGCATGAGCTATGTCATTTTTTGCTCCCCACGCTTCTTTTATTTTTTTTTTAAGCTACATCTCTCTTTTATGTGGTACTGTATCTTTAATTTGGGTGACATTAAGATTATACCAACTGGACTTTCTCTCTCAGCTGGGGTTTCATTCCTCACTACTTACACAACAGCTGGACCACGCTCTTGTGCAGTCCCAGTGCTTTAAAGGTGAAAGCCTCATACGCTGACATTAATGATATTCATGCCTAAGCAAACCACTCCAACCACATTTTCCGTCTCAGGCAGGATACTAAGATTCATTTTAGCCAGGGCATATATGCATCTTGCCATGTCTATGTAACTTAGAGAGTGGATTTATTTTGAATGCGTGCTCATTTAGAAATATATTTTAATTGAAATGTTTAGTGCTTTATCTTATGTGCATACTGTGCAATACCATAGTGTGTTCTTTTCCTTTTTTTTTCTAAGACTTCATTGAAATTCTTAATGTTTCTTTGAACTCTGGTGTGTTTTTGACTTGGATCAGTTCTGGTAGTAGAAATGCATTTTCCTTGCCTTGAGCTAACCAGAAGCAGCAGCAGCACATTGCACAACTGAAAATATTTGCAATTTGTGCACCCTGACGTTCACCAGCAATCTGGTACTCCTGGGGAGGTGGAGAATGCTTCTCTCCAGAGTATCCAACTTGCACTTACTGTAAAGAATTGATAGCAACCCAGGGAAATAAGAATAAAATAGAGAGAAGAACCCTCGTCTGCTCCCACCAAACTCGACAATAATTTTGCCATCACCTTCCATAGGAACAGGGACAGGCCATAAAAATCAGTTCTCCAGCTAGCATGAACTGGTGCTGCTTTCAGTGGAGCCGAGCGTATGGCTCACAAGTGGCTTTCTGAAAGCTCAGCTCTGGGATTCAGGTTCAATCCCGGTCTCTGCAATGAACTATTTTAATGTAAGAACCTGACCACTGTGACAAAGGCTTCCAAAAGACAATCAGCCTTGGGATTTACTTCTCAATACAATTTATTGGAAATTCATTCTCTTCCATGTTTACAGCTTCTGTGTTATTCGAGATTACATTCCATTCTGGTGTTTGGTGGTATAGGGCTTTAAACTACTTGCAGTTTCTATGATTGCTTTGAAACCAAGCAATTCAAAGGTGCTATAATTGTCCACAAAGCACATTCCCACCCATAGAAGGAAATGTTAACTTTTTCACTAGTTATTTTACATGGTATTTTTTTTATTTATATCAGTGTGTTTTGTATGTGTGCAAATGGTCCCAGCTTCTCCCATTGTAATAAGCTATACAACTATTTGGTCTTTAATAGGGCAGCCATACGCAGTATTTTGCAGTCGTGTAATTTCTTAACTTAGAACAAGAATAACTCTCTTCTGACACGATGACTTCATTTATGGCAGGCTCTAATGTTTGTTGTAAACACAACCTGTTTGTTCCACCTCTTGCATGGTTACTTATCTGTTTTCATATTGCTATGTTATTGTTCAAGATATCTATTTCTCTTATTTGCTATGGGTTTTGTTACTGTATATGGAATGTTTTGTATTCAGCATTTTCTTACAGAGCAGAGTGGGAACAGTATTCAAGAACCCACAAATACCAAAGACCTTTCATGTAATGCACTGAGAAATAAACATACTGTAAATGAGTATGATGTCAGGTGTCCTGTATTTACGATGTTCATAGCAAGTTCAAGCAAACCGCATCCTGGGGATGCAGGGGGAGCAGGGGAACCAGCCAGGGAGAGAATACAGCAGCGCTTAAGAGCGTGTATTAAGAGTCTGTTGTTATTTGCAGCTTGCCTCACTTCCTCGTGTTTTCTTACAGTTCAAGGAAGTGGAGTTGTCGAATCCAAGAGCAACAGCTGCCCTCTTCCCCCTCCCTGAAGCCCCTGGTACCTACTGGGCATCTGCCTCCTCCAGCAACAGCTGCTTCTGCTTTTGTGCTTTCTCTGAATTTGCCTCTGGGCCCATGCAGGCACACCCCCCCACACAGACAGACAGACAGACAGACACACACACACCCCCCAGCCAGACTCTTCACCTCATGTGACCACCAGTCAGACCAGGCTGTGGTTAGGGACTTCTTTTTAAAAAAGCTTCCTACTATGGGAACCGCTGCCCATCTAGCTGCAAGTCCCTGTCTGGTTGCAGAGGGAGGCTTCACACTGCGTGAGCCTTGGCCGTGAGGGAAGGACCTGGGCTGTTCTGCCCGAGGTGACAGTTCTGCTTTCTGAACTTGGTTTTGCAACCTAAAGAAAACAAGAGATGCATAAATCACAGCCAAATTATTTTTCTCCTACTGATCGGATTACACTGCAGATATGCAGATACCAATACTGTAGCAAAGGCTAAGTCTTGTAAACAGCAGGAAACGTCCACAGAGTCAAGGCCTCCACCTTATGCAGTTTTTTCTGCAACACTGATGAGGGCATACTCAAGGTAACTTGGTGCCCGACATTCCCATACAGTGCTTCCCTGGGTGTATTTATCTTGTTTTCATGTCCAAACACCTCCAACCCTGATGCAGTTATCCTTGCACAAGCCCTCTGAGGGAAGGCCGTGCAGTTACTCACTGCTGTACAGACCGGGAGCTGCGGGATAAAAGGCTACGTTAATTCTCGGGACAGTTGTGGCTGCACTGGCCTCCCAAGTACCAAATTATCGTCAGGTCCATGTTGGTCTCTGGGCCATTATGGCCACTGCCTGGAATCACAAGGGGAAGTGGTGCTTTTCCTACTGCTTAACACAGCACAAGGAAAATCAATGGTAGAGTTGAACAGACTGCACTTCTAGCAGAAGCTGATCCCCCAAAATATGCCCATGAAAAATACCGTTAGTCTTTGAACACACAGTCTTAACTCTTCATTAACCACATGCTCAGCAGCAAGTTGCTGAACAGCTCACTCTTTAAAGCCAAGCGTTAACGCTCCACTAGAATGGCTCCAAGGTTGTTGGCTACACCCAGCTGGAGTTGCTCACCGCGTTTGCTCAGCCTGTAGTGCCCGAGCCAGAGGGCTACCAGGAGGGCCCTGCCCCAGCGCAGCGCGACTCAGCAGCTAGCCATTTTTCAAATGAAGGGGCCTTTCTCCTAAATATGCATGTGTGTGTGTGCATTCCAACTCAAAGAAGAATGAACGCAGGGAAGCCATACTAGAGGATCAAAATGGTAGAGCCGGTGACTGTGACTGCATTACAAATGCCCATTCCTGAACCTGCCTGCGTTGTGCACAATGTGGCACAGCACTGGATAAATCTGCTGCTGTTTCACCATCTATACAAAGTCATTAGTGCACGCACATGAGATCGTTGTTGTAGCTTCACACTAAAAGCTAGATGCCCCGAGCATTTGCAGTCTGTGCGCAGCCCCCACAGAGGCCCAGGCTACGATGACTGACAGCCCGGCCCGTGGGACAGGGCTGTCCGGGATGGAAAACATCTGGCATCACAATTCTGGGCTGAGGCTGGCCACGTACCAAGACAAGCTGGAGGTGTCCCACTGATCCCGCGCTACTGTGGTGGAAGGGAAAGACTGAGTCAGACCAGAACTGGCCTGTGCGTAGCATCAGTATGTCTGTGGCAGTGCTTGTGCGACCGTGCCAACAAAAACCTGACTTACGCATAGCTGGTCGGAGTTAATGTTCAGCCAGTTACACGATGCGAAGGCTAAACTTTAGACTTAGTTCAGAAAACACACTGGCTAAGAGATTAACAGCGCACGATAGGATCTTGGCCACAACCTTCTCTCTACTCCTCAACCACAAAAACATCTTCAGAAATGGATAGAGCCCAGGTTACCTGGTGACAGGAGGATGTGGTTTTATTGGGGAAAAGATCGTGGAGCTCCTGTCTCAACAAGACTACATCAAAGAAGTCAGAGTATTTGATTCAGTAGCAAGAGAAGAAGTAGGAAAATTCTCCACAGGTAAGAAAAGGGCATCATCGTGTACTTGGCGGCCATAACCCTCCCTTTCAAGACAGCTGGTATTGGAGATGCCACAGTTATGGGCATGGGGTAGGAACCTGGCTTAAACAGCTGCATGGAGCATAACTTCCAGCTCAGGGAGGTTGTCAGCACAGGACTAAAAGCAAAATGCTCCACAGAGAGTAACATCAGTAGATCTGTCACAGGGAGGCTCTAGGTCCCCACTCAGGGATCAGCTGTAAGGAGGAACGCACACACTGGGTACCTCACACGGGAACCTGGCTGCCCGGTTGCCTCTGCTCAACCACTCTAACAGCAAAGGGCCAAAACCCATGCTCCTGGCCTGCTCCAACCCGTTAACAATTCTGAGAAAACAACCAATTACCTGACAATAATAGAATCAGTGCTCAGAAGCTCAGTGTCTGCTACAGATATTGTGAAATAAATTACTGTAATAAATGAGAGAAACCTGTAGTCTTACTGTGCTGTGCATAAAATGGAAGAGGTGAGGCTCAGTAAACATGCTACAAAATACTAAATTAATCCATTTGATCATATTCTGAGTGCTGCCTTCTGATGTTTCACCAGGGCTGATTACAGTGAGATATGCTGGGGAAAAGCAACCCGTTTTACTGGATTTGAGAGCACCCACCCCAAAACAAGCCAATACAGCTCACAGCGCTCTGCAGCTAATGGCGGGCTGGGGCTCCCCCTCTCCGACTGCCCAAACCCTCAGCCTGCTGCGAGCAGGAGAGAAAAAAGGTGACAAGGGAGCTCCTATCTGTTAAGAGGTATCAGTAAAGAGGAGATACACTTAAGCCAGTTAAAAGATTCCCAGGGAAATACCACTATCAGAAATGCTCCCTCGGCAGATGAACTCGCCATACTGCTTCCCCCAGGCTTCAAGTAGCCAGTTGCCTTAAAAGCACCCACAACCGAAGGGAAATGCTGTTTAAACATTAAGGAGCTCCCATAATCCCTGCTCCAGAAAAGGTGACAGCTCGGGAAGCATATGCCAGTGCCACAGTGAATCACCTGTCTCCTCCAAGCCACTTCTGGTAGCCAATTTCTGCAATATCATCAGGCCATTTTATTATTTTTTTTTGTACAGTCTAATCTGCAATTTAATTAGGGCCTTGATTTCTCATCTAACTCTGGAAGATAGAATAGGTTAATACTGTCTTTTTTTTTACAACAATCTTCATGATTTGCAAGCCACCCCCTACCACTCTATACTGTTTTCTCCTTTAGGCTAAAAGGGCTCCCGTGCTCCTTCCTTCTCCTCGGGTCGCGCTTCTGTATCTCTGGGCTCCTACATCGCTCTCTTCTGGAAAGGCGGCACCGAGGGCAAGACCGAGGCCAGCTGCGGCCTTCCCAACCCTGAGTAAGGCAGAAGGATTTGTTTCTTCTGTCCTGCAAACTATTCCCTGTTTATGCCTGTCAATACAGTTATGTCAATACAACAGGTGATCTGGGCCCTCTGCCTCTTCCCTACTAATCCCAGTATCTTCTCATTGTCCCTATCGTATTTCACCTCTTTTTTCTTTCTTTTTCAGACTCCATTAGTTACAATAGCTGGTACTCTAGTCCTCCAGCATACTTTGAGCCCCTCCCAGTTTGATGTTATCTGCTGATTTAATGAACAAATATGCCAGGTTCCTGATGAAAACAACACAAAGACCCAAATACAGCAATAGGCGCTGGAGAGCCTCAGGGCAGCCACCTACCACAGCTGGCAGTTCCCTGGGAACTAATCCAGCCAGCTTTGTGCTCGCCCTAACGTGGCTTTCTTAGACCATGTTTGACTGGCTTGCTTATGAGAATGACACAAAGCCCTTCTAAAAGCCCTTCTAAAATCAACATAGATGACATTGACCTGTTCCACTACATCCATGTGGCCTGTTAACTTGTCGTGAGAACAAAGGAGATTTATTTGACATGATTTGTTCTTGACAGATCCATGTCAGTTGCTACTTTTCTCCTGGTTATCCCACTGGTGCTTGCACGCATGTTGTTTAAGTATGTATTCCTGAAATTCCTGGTGTTGAAATTAAGCTGTACCATAATTTCTGGGCTTTTCTTTACCTCCTTTCTAAACACAGGTGTTTCATTTGCTCTGTTTCAGTCTTCCACTGCCTCCTCCAAAAGTTCTCTAAAGTCTCTGATAATGCAGTAAAGCTGCAGTTACATCCAGCACCCCATTAGTAGCCCTAGATAACACTCATCAGGCCTTATCAATTTGCAAATTTCTCTTGGTGCTTGCCACCTCCCTCCTTATGGCTGAGGTCTCCTTGTTCTCTTGCTGGTCTTAATTGCAGCAGCTGCCCTAAGGCAGGTGATTAGGAAGAAGCTATATAACACTTCAGCCCAACCTGGTCCAGGCCTTTCCTTGCAGCTAAGTAGCAGCAAACTGCCCCACCATGAGGCTGCTGACCCTCTGCTTCCAGCACCAGCGCAGGTCTTCAGCAGGAGCATCCTCCTCTGGTCCTCCAGGCAAGTGTATCATCTCTGCTCTGGGGGCAATGCCTTCCCTCTTTTTCCCTCTATTCTTGCTGAATCAAATCTATCCTTTAATATTAAACATCTTACTGCTATGGGCTAGTCCACCAAATCTTGGTTATGCTAGTTAAGAAATCAGCTTAACCCTTTTGTTAAACTTCTGCCTTTTCCTGTGTCCCATGCTTCTTGGCAAGTGCAAACACACACCCGGCCAGCTGACCTACCACCCTCACTTCTGTCTCTGTGAATTCACAAGGAATAGCTCTGTTCTTTTATCCCCCTGTACTTGTAGTAGTTCACCGAGGGGTTCCATGTCATAACACCTCCATGGCTGGAGTCACAGACCCTTCCCTGAGCTGCCCATGTGCTTGATCCTTCAGAAATTGCTGCCCTGATTCCTGGCTGCATGGGGCTCTCCTGGAAGCCCCCAGGGCAGAGGAGACTTCCCCAAAGCAATCTCCTTCCCAAAGCAGCCCTGTGATGGCTGCTGCTGCCTGGCTTGTTACAAAAGCCCCAGGGAGCATGGCTTCCTAACCCCAGCTTCTTGCTGGCCTATTCCCAACTACAGAAAAAGGGAAAAATCCCACTGAAA
Source organism: Anseranas semipalmata (assembly GCA_013399115.1). NCBI lineage: Eukaryota > Metazoa > Chordata > Aves > Anseriformes > Anseranatidae > Anseranas > Anseranas semipalmata. The sequence continues at coordinate 1,437,410 of VXAA01000712.1, forward strand.
TGTTACAGCACCATCTCAAAACATGAAAATTAGTAGTAGATGCCAACAATAGCCATGTATGGAACAGCTATTTTGAGAGACAAGAGGGGGGGGAAAAAAACAACAACCGAGCCTTCTGAATGGCTCAAAGGGAGGAATTTCCTATGAAACTTCAACTGATCTGTTACATTATTTTCCATCCCCACCTATAGTATTTGCAATTTAAATAAAGCTCTGTGCAATGTCCCTCAAGCTTGCCTGGTGCTATTCCCACCATGCTTTAGAAGTCCTGTGCCTTAAGGAAATTGTGTGGGACAGCTTCCCTCGTTCACACGTCCTGCAGCCAGTCCTGCTGCCAGCTGCAGCTCGGGGCCAACTGTCTCCCAGCCTTGCTCAGCGCTCTCCTTGGCTGCGTGCGCGATATTTGCAATGACAGCTGCAGTTACTCTGACCCACACTTGGTGTAAACTGACTGTGCTGAATCAAACCAGATGCAGATCTGGGTTCTTGGGGTTCAAAAAATGGGGATGTATTTTTCCCCAGTGTGATGTATTTGAATAGTATAGTTAGTGTGCTGCTTCTTGCCCTGCAGAGAGGAAAGCTTTCCAAGCAGGATCCTCATTCTGCAAGAAGGTGAGGATGCTGTTTTGCATTTTTTCCCCCCTGCATCTATGGCTATATTATTCTTCTCCAGCCACCACTCATGTGACAGTGATGAAAGGAGACATTCAAGACTACAATCTGCTCCTTGCTGCCATGTGGGGTGTGCACGTGGTTATTCACACAGCTGCTGTTGTGGACTACAGAAACACTGCGCCCTTTTGGGAAACGAAAGCTGTCAACGTTGGGGGTAGGCTCTTTAAAACAAGCAATTAAATACAGGCTTAAATTCACACGCCTTGCTGTAGAGCTGTACAAGAGGCTACAACATATGTATCCTCTCTGATTTAGTGCTCCCGCGTCCCCTGAATTTCACAGGCACCACTATGCTGTGAGATGAGAAAGGTGCAGTTCCTGCCTCTGCCCACTGTTGTTGCTCTGGGCAGGCCATGCTGCTCCTCCCCACAGCTACAAAGCTGCATCTCAAAGCCAAATCTGGATCCAGATACAGTATAAGTTATTCTTTCCCAGGGGAGGGTGGGGGGGAGGTGTCAGAAAAAAGCTACCCTATACACACACCAGTGCAAGACCCTATCAGTTGAACTGCATCCACACTATAAGGCAGTGATGTTATTTTAATAGTCACAGAGGTCACAACTATTACATATCTACAAGCCACACATAGCTCCACAATGTTTTTCTCCTATCACCAAGAGCTGATTCTATGTTAGGTGCAAGATCTGCTTAAAGAAAACCTTTTCATACATCTAGAAAATAAGTACAGGCTATAAAAATAATGAAATCCCTATTACGGCAGCAATTCCAATGGCACCTTAGGCTGTTAGCTACTAAAACAGTTGTTAACCACAAGGAAACAATATTACGGATGTGTGTGTGTGTGTATATATATATATATATATATATACACAAATACTATATATACATACATGCACACATATCTCAAACTTGGTTACTGCTTAGGGCTCCTACTACTTTCTGATACATTCAAGGGCAACATTTAAATTCCATCCTTTTCATTGCTGTAGTTGTTTTCAAAAACAGATGCTTTTAAGAGGCTGTATTGCGCATGTATACCAAGAATGTCCAGAGCCTGAGGGTTCCTGCTGCCCTTTAATGGCTTTGTGATCTTCTTCTTCGTTGTCTGCTTGCTATGAGCAAGGTACTTCAGTGTATGAGGTTTCCACAGATAGCAGTGAACTTGGGCAACTCCCCTCTTTGGCAAACCAAAGCTCCTGCAGATGTTTGTGACAATCCCAGAAAGCCGCACAGCCAGTGCTCTGGCAATGTGACCGGTGACTGAGCCCCTCTTTGGGGAGCGCAGCTGGAGATGGCTTAACAGAGACAAACACTTCTGCACTTCGCTTGGATGCCTTCATGCAGGCCTCCCAAAACTGAGGCTGCTGCCTTCACTAGGGCTGCTCAAAGTCTTAAGTGGAGAGATTAATCTAAAGCTTTCCATTAAGCACAGCAGGTAAAAGAATAAAACTGAATTGTATTTGATACCTATTGGAGACTTCATGGAAGAAGGGGAAAAAAAGTCAGGACAGGTCAACTACATAATCTTAGCTGGCTCCTCTGTATAACTCAGGCCACAGAAATTCATCCAATTACTGCCTTAAGCACAATAATTTGTGGCTAAATTGGACTATGCCTTTTCAAAAGACTTTTGCCTAGAATTAAGGACTGTAAGTTAATGGGCTATCTATCACGTCTTTCAGCAAGCTGTAACAATGCTTAAAGAGTATATGTGTGGCTATGGTTAATTACTAGTGCTGGCAAAAATCTACATCTTTGTTCTGCTTTGATGCTCTCTGCTTCAACCACTGGTTTCTGAATCCTGTTACAATCTTGACTAGACTGAGGAGCCCTCCTACAAGAATTACTTTTTCCATCTAGTCACTTAGTCTTTTTAATCTGCTTTTTGTTCAGCTGAATGGATTTTTAACTCCTCTGTTTCCAGTGATATTTATCAACAGGGGTTCTCAGTAAACTTTATATAGTGATAGGCTAATAGAGAAGTAAATTGTTTTCTACTGGGTCCTCATATTGACTCATGTTCTCTGAGATTATCTTAAACTCAGGACTTCTTGATAATTTTAGATCATGCCCTTAACAAGAACAGAGAAATTGCAAGTCTTCCTAAGCAAGATCTGCAGCAAGGCTCAAGGGCAGAGGCTGATTAGCCGGGTATAAATAGTACGGAGATTTCTGGAAACCAAATCTGTGAGCAGCTTCCTTTAAGATCTGCCTTATCAGATTTGAAGGCCCATCAATATGCAATCCATGGTTTTGCTGTTGTCATTCAGGTTATTGTAGAATCAGCTTGACTGAATCATGATGATTGCAAAACCCTCCCTGGAGGAGTTGCAAATAATTAAAAAAAAAATCTCAAAACCACACACTGACCCACAAGTTCAGCCAGAACAAGCATAGATGCTGCCCTAAGTACTAGTTAACCTGACTGCTGTCTGGTTACTACATCACCTGAAGCAAATGAGTTACAAACATCTTTCAAGTAGCAAATTCTCAGCTCTTTAAGTTGAAAAACCAAGGTAGTAGTCACTTTCTGGGTTGTCCATAACATGTGCAAACCAATGACAGCTGAACCATTGCAAGCTAAGATCAGTGCTGGATTTTACTATCTTTACTGTCAAATCAGTCCTTATTCCCTTATGCAGGTACTGCTGCTGGAAAGGAATAATGCTTGGTACCAAATTACTCTTCTGTTTCCTTGTTTCACAGGGGAGACTCAGCATAGGACTATGTGAAATGTATTACAGATGCTTCTACCCTTCTTAAACCAAATCATGCTTCAGATTCATCTGGATTTCACATGGATTTGTAAGCTTCCCTTACTATTTTATTTAAAGTTTTGCACCTACCAGGAGTCTGTTGCAATGGTTTTCACCCTACAGTCACCAGTCACATCTACAGAGCAATATATGCAATTAAAACACTGATTCTTTTGCCAGAAGGCTGCAATTCACCATTTGACAGCCTGCCCATGCATCAGAAAAAGATGGACAACATGGAATTTTGCTCTGCCAAGCTGTCAGCTTCTTTTTTGTTAGCAGCTATTCAGTCCAAGTTATGTCAGTTGCTAATAGCCATAGAGATTAAGCCACATGATCTCATGTTACAAACCATCCATACCTGCGCAAATGTACCTGAGGAACAACAGCCTTGACCTATGGCTTTACATTTTTTTGGCCATGAAAAGAATGGATCTACTCCAAGTCAGCATCTCAAGTATGGAAATCTCATTTGACTTGTATAACAGAAACCAAAGCAAGGCAGTTAATGTTTGTCCTTCCCAACCTGCCTCACAGGTACTGAAAATGTGTTAAGGGCCTGCTGTGTCCTGAACATCCCATATGTTGTCTACACAAGCTCCATTGCTGCGATGGGACCCAATACCTTGCATGAGCCCATGCGCAGGTAAGGCCAAACAAATCTTTTCCATCACTCTGGGTTTCCAGTTAAACAGCAATGAAGCTACAAACAGATGGAGATTTTTGCTGTGACTCCACAGGAGAATGTGTTCCTCTTCCTGTTGATTCCTTTACTCCTTCTTTGCTATTCATCTTCAGGAATCACACCTCTTCCCTACCTAAACTTGGCCAGTACTGGATACCACTGACTGAAAGAGTTGGTTGAGAGATACAGGACCCTACTGCACCTCCAGGCTGTCCTCCATATGTATGGACCTGCTCCTCTAAGCCCTAAAAACAGTTTGGCATTAGATTGCAGCTGCTCTGGGTTTGACAAGCTCAAGTTTTACCTGGTTGCTGGGTCAGTTTTCATCCCCNCAGAGGGCAGGCGATGCTCTGTCACCAACCCACTTTCCCTCTCTTTAGCTCTACAGTGAATTGCTAGCAAGCCCATACCAAGCTCCTAGTAACAAGAGATCAAATGCATACAGATTTATTTTAGCACTACCTCAGAAGAGGGTATGTTGGTAACATAGTCTTAGGCCAGAGATGCGTTTGGTGTGTAATTGCCTTGCAGTATTCTTGTGTAGTTACACCCTCTGTGACCAGGCTCTGACCTGTACATGCCACCCTATCCCTCAAAATACCTTTCCCTGGTGAGATGCTTACCAGGGTTAACTCCTGGACTTTCTGCTTTTGGGCATATGCTCAACCCATCTCTTCTGTATGTGGCTCCTTCAAGACCGACCCATAGACCCAGAAGTAGTAGTAGAGCTTTAGAAGCCCTCCTGAGGCAGAGATGGGATTTGGAACAATATAAAGACAATGGCCAAAATTATGAGTTGGGGTTGTGTGAGTTTTTTTCCTTATCTTTGATATCCAGAATGGACTTTCACAATTGACTGATGCTCCTAGTCAGGATCTGGATACCTTTTGTATTTATGGGGCAACAGGACTTGCATCTTGATCTGGGCTGATATTACTGAAGACCAAGAGCTGAAGGATTAGGTTAAATTTGAAGGTGGGTGGAGATAGGTGCAGTCTGATATGTACCACTGTAAGGCTTCTTGCTGATTTCAAGCACAGTTATATCTACGCAGACTGCTCAAACCATGGAAACTTGTGTGCAGGGGGAACTGGCTCAAAATCAAGTTTTGTCTCTACAGGCAGCCAGTCTAGACACAGCTGGCTTCAGTCACTTGGCTCTAGAAATTTGAGCCCAGCTAGAAAAGGTTGCTCAAGACATAACTTAAAATGACCTACAAGCCTAAATTTCATACTTGTAAGTAAGCTAAGGCATAACCCAGTTGCTCTGAACAGTATTTAAGCACCCAAATCCATAGAAATAAAGGTCTTGCTTATGAAAAAAATCCATGAGAGCAAGAAACCTCAACCCACTTGGGAACATGAGCACTAGAAGCTCTGGTGTCAGGGAAGGCTACGGAATTTGGTCATTAGCATATCTAAATCACTTCTGAAAATGAATGTATATACACATCCTTGTTAGAATTTTAGTCCTGTGACTTGAGATGCATGTGAATGTGTCTTGAAAAATCTACCCTAAATCTTGCTTGAGAGGACAGTCCTTTGCCTTGTAATGATGCCCAGTTGGGTACAAGCAAAAATCCATCCACGCTGCTATTCACAGAGCTGAACCTCCTCTCCCCCACCAACTCCCAATCCTCCCCTGTCCCAAACACAAACCCACCAGCTAGAGCCTCTAACTCATTTTACAGGACATATTCACGTTCTCCATCATGCTGGGAGAAAGCCTGTTTGTGAGAGTGGTTCTTTTCTCTGATGATTTTCCCTTTAAACTCCTGGAATTAAAGTGAGAGAAGTCAGGCCCCCAGTCAAAAGTTACACCCCTTGTCTCAACAGGGAGCCCCGTGATGGCTGGAAGGCAACATAATATGGCTCCATTTTCCAGGCTGAAAGCACAGGTGCAGTTTCCCTGTCCCCACCCAATCTGTTCTGCTCTTCTCCCTCACAGACCAGGACCCAGCCTTACTTCCTTTTTCTCCGTCCCCTTTCTCTATCATTCCTTGTATAATTTTATTTAACTCACTTTTACATTCTGGGGAATTGACACAGACAAAGCACGATTAGTCTCTGGACAGGGTGATGGGTGCGGGGATAATGCTCACACCTCAGCATCCTACAATAATAGAAAATGCCTCTGTCAGTCTCAATCCCTCTGAGACAGCCACCGCTGAGATACCTTCTGACAATGCTGCTCCAGTCTTATTAGCGTTCAGTTATCTGTGATCGTTTTGAAAAGCAAGAGCATTATGCTGAGCTCTTTGTTACTACTAAGCTTCAAAAGGGGTGGGGGAAGGCAAACACGAGCAGAGCTCCGCAGCCCAGCAATGACAGGCAGGTTGCCCCTTGGTGAAGCTGCTGCTTTTTAAAAGCTTTGCAAGGCAAAAAATAAATTCAGATATAAAAAGAAAGCAATTAAAACTAGAACTTCTAGATAACCCCCCTAATTGTCTTGAGCCTCTCCTGGGCTCACAACAAACCGTGCACAATCAATCTTTTGTCGTGCTTGTTTTCTGGTTTTTCTCCTGCTCATCACCCGTAAACACAGGGAAGAGGAGGAGGATTTTGTGATAAAAGCTGGGGGTGCACAGGGAGGCTGTATTTCTGAAGCTCCTAATTTATTTCTGTTGCTGTAGCACAAGACGGCCCTGATCTCAGCTGGGATATCTGACACATAAGATACCAGACTGCCAAAGAGGCAGAAGAAAGGCAATAGCATTACCCGTGTTTTACACATGCAGATCTGAGCACAGAAAAGAGCAAGCAAGTTGCCCAAGGTCAAAGAGGGAGCCTCAGTCAGAGCTTGCTCTCCCGAGGCCCAGTGCTTGACAAAAAGACCTCTGCTGCAGATCGGCTGCACCACCTTGTCACAGGCCACTTCAGCTTGCCAAGAGCTGCATCCGAGCCCATCTGCAAATGGAGTATGATGCCTTCATTGCCCTGTGGGGGGTACCCCCTGCCTGGCTCAGTTTGGTGTTTTGCAAAATACAGAGCAAATTAATTTAAAAAATGTGAAGAATCCCAGAATCCAAATCCTGGAACAGACTAATATTGAGCTAGAACCCTGGGACAAAATGCCAGTGCCCCAGCAGGGAATGGAGCTGCTTTCCTGGTTCTCCTTGGAATTATTTCAGGGCCTGTGAGGGTAGTTGTGTTGGATCCCATTGACTCCCCACCTCACAGCTGTAAGTCAGGGGGCACAGCCAGCTGAGGAGCATGTTGTCTTCCTCCACAGTCACAACCAAGGGTCCCCAGCATGGCTCCAAGCCCTGCTTGCCCCAAATCATGGACCTACTTTTTTTGCTCTTCCCCTCAAGCACCATCTGCTAGGGAAGATGAAGGAATAACCTCAGCACAAATCTGGTGATTGCACACCTTCAGGAGCCCACCACCAGCTCTTTTACATCACCAGCAAGCGTCTCCCAACTCTAATCAACAATATGAGAAAATTAAGCAGCAGCTTCTTGTAGTTTACAGCTCATGAGAGGCTTCTTGCTACCTCTAATGAAAAAAACAAACTAGGATTGCTCTCATTTTCCTGCCCTCCATCATCATGTGCTCTTTCCACCTTGTTGAGCCACTTGAGAGTTGCTTAAAAAGGTAACTGCGTTGCCTTCTAATTTGCCTGACAGAAAATTGTTTGCTTCAATCACACCGTATTAGACAAAAGCAACTCAACTCTCAGACATCAAATCATGGCTCTCATGCAAACCTGCCCACGAACCCACTTTTGCCTAACCCTGCAGAATTGCTTGGTGTTTCTTGACGCTTTATTTCTCCCGAACTGCAGCAAGGATCTTAGATCCATATAATTCATTGCCAGCAGTGAGTCCCTGGAGAGCAGGGGTTGCAGAGTAAATCGCGCCGTGACAAATGTCTCCCAGCCATCCATGGTCACCCACCATCTCGCAATCTATTCCAGAGGAAATGAGGACACCAAGTACAGTGGGGAAGTGGAGCTGCCTTATGGGAAGACAAAGGCCATAGCAGAAAAACTTGTTTTTGAAGTCAATGGAGAAAAGGTACAGAAGTCAATGGAATCATCCCCAGTATTTCAGGACGGGACGGGTGGAAGGAGACAGCTGGTTAGAAAGATCCCACAACTCACATCTAAGTGTGTATCCAACTTCTTCCTTGAGTGGATGTGGATACCACGTTGCCCTGAGCTTACCAAAGGCTGATATTCCCACATCATCAGGAAGCTGCCAAGCGTTTGCAAGATCAAAGAGTGCTGCCCTTTGTGCCTGTGCTTAAACTCCACCAAAAGGAGTGGGATGCTGAAAAGTGCTGTGTTAAATTAATGCCTACAAAACCAAGTTCGCCTGGTTCATACTGCATAAAGATGTATTTTCAGACATGCCTGAGTGATTTAAGAATCAAAAATATTAGCCTACCCAGACCCAGCCACCTACCTAAGTTGGCTGGCTAGTCTTTTCAGACTCCCAGTAGTCAGCAGAAAGATGAGTTCTTCTAGAGGATGAAGCAGAATGTAAAAATGAGGCTTTTGTCCTAAGTCACTGCCTGGAGCATCTCTCTCTCCCAGTTACCGTTTGAGGCCAGCCCAGTTTTGCTGGCTTCCTCTGGTACCTAATTTTGGTTGTTGCAAATACTCCTTCACACCGCAGCTGCAGAGGGGTTAATGCTGTTAGCACCCTCCACCCAATGCCTCCCAGTGCGCACCACCCACGTGCAGGTGTGCTTTGCAAACAAAATCAAGCTGGGCACCTCTTGGCATTCCTAGGGATCCAAACCAGGCCCTAGCTGCCCAGCCGAACTTTGCAAAGGTTGGCTCCTCCTGCCCAATTTCCCCAGGATTTTTGGTTTCATCTGACACTCACAACACCATTGTGGAAGAATTTACCTCTGAATCCATCGCTCGCTAACATCCCTCCCTGATTTTTCAGCTGAGCAATGGTGGCAAACTCACAACCTGCATCATCCATGCAAACACAGTATATGGGGAGAAGGCAATGTTTCTTTGAGACTTGTATTTGTTTGCCAAAGCCAGGAATGATGTGGTGAACTACCCAGAGCCTGAAAACGCAGAGCGCAATTCCACGTATGTGGGTGAGTAAATATCTCTTTGCTTGTGGTGCTACCAGGCTGTTTTGGTCACAGGAGATTTACATTGCAGCTTACCCATAATTCTTGAAGACAGAAAGATGAGTATGGTGATTGAGCACAAATATTTTTGTAACCACAGAACTTGGTCTGTGAAAAGAATTTTTAAAACAGTTATTTACATTTTATTTTTATTTTTTTTCCTGGGAAGGGTTTTTTTTTTTTTTTCTTCCCCACAACATAGGGAAAAATATTGTTTAGAAAACTGAAAAAAAAGGTAGAAAAGAATAATAGAAATCATTTTTTTTTTTTTTAGGGCAATGTTTCAAGGATTTTGTGGGGGAAGAGAGAGTAATTCAGGCTATATATATATATATTTTGTTATTATTTTATTTGAAAAGACATGTTTTCATTACAAGAAACTATTTATAAACTTAGGAAAAGCATTCCTTGAAAAAAAACCAACTGTACTACATAACCGATTTTTGCAAGCACGAGAGACTACTCACAAAACCTGTTGAAATAGTTTGTTGTGGTGTTGAATGCATTACAGGGGAGTGTAACTCACCATTAAATCATGCGGGGCTTTAGTTATTTCTGTGAAGCTCACTTATATGTCTTTTTCCAAAAGCACAGGCAACAGCAGTTTGAAAATGCTGTTTTAGAAGAACCAGGCCTAGATAAATCAAGTGACTTCTTCAAAGGCTCGCAGCAGAGCCAGGAATAAAACCCTCAAGCTCTGCCTCCCATTCATCCTGCTCTCTTTACAAACACTGCCCTTTTGCTTCGCATGAACCGGTATCACAAGGAACGTTAATTGTCCAGCTCAAGGGGGAGACCAAAGGTGTAAAGGATCTTGGAGGTCCCGATTAACTACTCTGTCTCTCCACAGTACGGCTGAATAACGCGATGAGTGCTTTCCCTGCTTCGCAGCACTGAAGCCAGCACATCCAATGCATTCATTCACTCTGACAGTAAAGAGGCAAATTGAGCTCCTCCTGAATACCTGTTTCTCTCCCCCTCTTATTTCTCCAGGGAATGTTGCATGGATGCATGTTCTTGCAGCAAGGCACCTGCAGCTGAAACCCGACTTACTTGCTGGACAAGTGTATTATTCCTATGATGACACTCCAACAAGAAAAGGTTTTCTGATCAGGCAACAGCTCTTGTCTTCTATGGATCCTTCAACAAGACTAGGCTCACACATCCCTTACTAAGATGTGGTTAATAATTCACCTGCACAGGATAATCAAGGTCATCTTGTACCCCTTCTGGAAGACACAGCCTTTCCTAAACTTGCCTTTGCTGAACACAATGGTCACCACCTTCTCCTAGAGACAGACAAACCCCTCTTCACCTGGCCAGAGAGCAAGCACAGAAGCCCAGTGGTTGAAGGCAGCTGCAGGGAACCCATCCTGCCCCCATCTGCACGAAAAGGAGAGCCAAGTGGCACGTTGGTGCAGTCTTGTACCGACAACATATAGGCTGACTTGCATTCTAATCATATGGCTGGACAACTGACGTCTCCAAGCTTAGAGGTGCGTTACATATAGGTTGTAACTTGGATTCTCTTACCTCATAGCACTCTAGCAGCACAACAAACTAAAGCCCATGTTCAGCTGCTGCACAGCAGGCAGACAGCAACTTTGGTGAAGGCCTTAGGGGCTGCATTTATGCTAAATAATGCCTGAACTTCGGGCAGAAGAGGGCATCTGAACTCATTCTGTGGTGCTGGAGCTACAGTCCATCAGGGAACAACGTGTCACAGGTGATATTCTCCTATAGCACAGATGGGGCAGGCACTTGCAGAGGATTCACAACAAAAGCAAAGCCTGTGGTTCGTATCAGTTTACCAGCTCCTCTCTTTGTAAGGCATACAGAGGGACTGGTAAACCTATATTAAGCACAATAGATTTCAGTTTTCACCTGAGCTTGGAGGAATGGGCTATTTTTACAATATTGGTTAAAATTTAAATGAATTCTGTTGGCTTGAGACTGTTTAAAGTACTCCTGTGTTCTGTGAACATGTAACCATCTCCTGAGTTATCCTATAGTTAAAGCGTACATATGCACAAAAAAAAGCTTATTTTAATTACACCCCTAATCCTCCTGGAAAAAGCAAGTTTCAGCATGATATCTTTGATAGAAATGATCAAGATTTGCTTCTTGTTAGTCATAATAATTACTCAGGAAGGAAAGCGAAGCAATACAGTGTGAGCTGCCAAGTCAACTTCACTGAAATTCATACTCACAAGAGAATTCTTTGCAAAATGAGTCTGCAAACCAAAAATAATTTGCTCAGGTAATTCATGAATAATTTCATATGACAAATAAATTTTGGGCAAACTATTACAATCTGTTCATAGAGAAGGGGAAGGTGACCTGTGTAAGTTATCAGCTCCCTACTTTTTTACTCAATCATTTGTGCTGGGAGGTTTTAAGGAAAGGGAGTAATAAGATTGCTGGGCTTTCTGTTTCATTAACCATTGGCTTTGCAGCTTCCTGCTGTAATTTAAATGGCAGATGACAGCTTGCTAAGAATTTGACAAAGAAATATGTACCCAATTTCTCACACACGTTGCCACAGCATCACTGCAGTATGACAACGTTGACCTCAACAGGTTTTAATGCTTCTGAAACCTTGGTTTTATCTTGCCAAAAAAGAGCCACTGGGTGGAGCTGCAAGTCTGTGAGACAGGTACCTTTGCCTTGTGATTTCAAGTGTTGCAACAGCTTTTGCTTTAGCTGTTTTTAAAAAGAATTCAAAGACCTGCCCAGAAAGCAAGGCTGATGGATGGGCTGGGGATACCTGGCCATCTGGGTCTGTCCTCAGTTTGTGGCATTTGGACTTTTGGACTTCCCTCTGCTGCCTGGATGCATTCATCTTTTTATCTTCATGTAGCCATGTAATCAAAGAGACCAAGGAAATTATTTTTCCACTCATAACTCATTAGAAAAGAATAAAAGTTTGCTTTCTATTTTAAAAAATATAATGAAAAATGGCACTCTGACCTTTGAGAAGACTTGCCTAAGTACAAGAGCTGATGCTTTCAGTCCCATTCAGAGCCTTTGGTATATTCCTTTGTGGGCTTTGGAGCTACTGAAGGTATTGAGTGGTATAATTGTCAAGCTCCAATACTACCCCAGAGACCAATGCTTTATGATGTTTTTCCCTCCTTTCAGAAACCCTGCTGGGAACATCATCATGCTTTTCTTCCTGTCCTGCTCATCATCACCTATGATGCTGATGCTTATCAGGATACAGATGACACACAGGATAAGGAGGAGGCATTTTTAAAGGTAGTTAAGGGCAGCATTTTTCAAAAGGACCTGAATTATTTACCTACTTAGTTTTTTTTTTTTTATACCTACCCACCCCCCAAGCTTTGACAAAAGCAAGCAGAGGATTCCCTTTCCTTTCACATAGTAGAAGTGGGGGAAAAAGTTAGACAGCAAAGCTTCTGTACTGTTTTCCAAAAAGATGAGTAAGCTTCCTTTGGCTGCACTGCAGTTTGGCTCCTCCAACCTAATGCTGCTGCAGACTTCCTGTTAGATCCTTGATTTTATCAGATTATAACTTGTTTTCTCCTGGCAGTGCTTTAATTCTTTCTACTGCACTGGGTTGTCATTGGCTTTTCTTTTCAGGGTCCCAGCCCTATTATGTAACAGCAGCAGCAGAAAAAAAAAAAAAAAAAAAAGGGGAAAAAAAATATTTCAGATCTGTTTCTACTTCTGGAGAGGAGCCTTTGTGCACAATTACTCATCCAAGAGATTCAGCAGGTATAACTGCTTCCCCCAGGGGCTCCATTATATAATTGGATTTCAGCCATACAAATTAAATCCTATCTTACCCCTTAGTTAAGCCAGGCAGTAAGTATTTAATGCTAATATCCCTGACAACTATTGCAGGGAGAAGCAGAGATGAAGCACAGAGGAGACAGATGCATGCTTCTCTACCGCAGGAGCAGGGAGGATGAGCGGGGAGTGCACTCACAGAAAGACACCTGCTATTTTTTAAAGCTGGCTAAACTTCCCCAGCATGAGCCATGGCGTCTGCTGGACGAGTTGTCTGACCTGGAACATGGTTTTTCCTTCATTTTCCGCCCCCCGACGTTCCCATGTGTGCACTGAGCATTCATCTCCCCCAACACACACACACACACTTCAAAGAGCCGCATGCCTAACCCTGTTTGAGTTTCTATGGAAGTCTCTGTTCTTGTGCAATGTCTGAAAGAAGCAAGTTTAGTAACATTAAAACTCAAGCCAAACACACAAACAAGCAAAGAATTCCCAAATTAAAAAGAAAATCTTAACCGAGTTACTCATTCATCTGCATTTTCTATTGCGTTCTGTCTTCTCCAGGCATGTTTCTTTTAGACAAAGCCCTCTGGGCAGAGACCATCTCTTTTGGTGTCTGGTACATCAGTCACATAGTTAGTACATAGTAATAAAGGAAAATAGATTCATGGTAGGAGTTAAACCAGTCAGTCTGGTACCGTAATTGGAACATAATCTCATATTGACAGTATTTAACACAGGATGCACAGGGAACAGATGGCAGCACGCCAGGCCTCAATCGTTCGGCAAATATTGGAAAGATATTTTCCAAGTCCAGCTTCTGAACCTCATCTCTGATATCAGAAGCTTCGCTCCCCCAGATGGGACTAGAAATACTCACTAATCCTGGAAAAAGCCCAGTGCACCATGTGCTTCTGAGTTTGCAGGCAACTTGGCTAGCAGCATTTCTACTGGTAACTATCTTACAAATGTTTAGAGAGAGATTTGAAAAAGCATCAAGGGCAAAAGACTGACATCCGCTGGTACAAACTTGCACGCCTTCCCTTGCAGACGGATATCATACCCGCAACACAAGACACAAACCCACGTGCACTTCCAGAGTCAGGGATATCCAGCGGCATGCCGGTCTGCCTTTCCTTTCATCTCTAAAACCTCCAGTCTCACAACTAACCCACCGGGGACACACTGGCAGTAAAGAGTTGTTCCCTTCTCCAAGCCCAAAACGCTGAGCTAAAGCAGGCGGGAGGAGAGGAAGCCCATTTACACCCAATACGCATCTTATAGTATGGAGCGCGATGGTGTGAGTGCAGAAACAAACTCAGCTTTCCAAGGGAACGGGAGAAGTACACCTTGCTTCCTATATCTGCTATGGAAAGTTTAAATTGATTTTTCTCTATTTCAGCAATTAATTTCCATTAATCAAGTTACTGTACAATGCTTTGCTATAATTCACCAGTTTTATGCATTATATGAATAAAATTGCACATATATTTTTATGTGATTTTCATTTAATTGAATTCCAAGGAGATTTATCTCCTGGGTTATTAATAAATCTTAATATGGCCTATAACACTCAATTGATATTTAATTAACCTGCAATAACTGCCTTGTAAAATGTAAATTAAATGCTTTATTTTTCCAGGCATATAACGTTAAATCAAATTCTTAATTCTACCAGCAAAGCAAAAAGGAATGGGGGAAAAACAAGACTGCAGGCCACAAAACCTTAGACCTGAAAGTATTTGATGTTTAAAGAGGTTCAAAATGGAAACTGGATCCATGTTTTGTTCCAGTTCTCCCAAGGAAGTACTTCTCCACTGCCTCCCCACCTTCAAAGGTCCCAAGAATCTGGGTGGATTTAGATAAAACATCAAAATCTCAGGAGACTTTAAGAGAAGAGAGAGAGGCCCATTATTAATAATAAGGTTGCAAATTCCCATAAGTATTGTGGTATTTGGCATTTTTCTTAAAGTCTTGGCTCCTAGAGTCCCATTATCAAATAAGAATGTCAATTTTCATTTAAAAATAAAAAGGAAAGATGTTAAAGCCCTTTGATAGGCGAAGAAGTTTGCAAACCTGAATGTCAAAGGCATGAGAACTAAGAGACAAAAATACATAAAATTTGATCCTTATCTTTAAAAGTACCAGAACTTTTTGAGAGACTTGAGATGTTTGAAAACTGGGAAGTGGCAACAAATGATCAAAACAACCTTTACGAGAAAAGATGAGAACAGTCCAAATTATATTTTAAGATCAAACTGTTCTCCTCCCCCTCCCCCAGCAATTTACATAGATCTACATTAAATACTGCAAACTGCATCAACAACTACTTCTGATTTCAAAACTAGGATAGCTAGCTACCTCTGAGAAGCGATTTGAAAACTTGAGGTGACTGTGACTGTCTAAAATTGATAGGCCTATAAAGTTTTACTGCTATAGCATCTAAACTTAGGATATCTTTCTTTTTTTAATGTACAGAGTAGCTAATCTGTCTTCCAATATTTTATTAAATAGAGTATTTCCACCAAAGGACAGTATCCCTTACTGTCCGTAATCTGTCTGCATTAGATCACTTTAAAGGGTATTAAATGAAAATCAAAAGTTAAATGTACCGTGGATTTTAAAGGTGTCACAGCATGGAAGAATAAAAATGAAGAGAATGGATTCTGACTTGCAACAACTGAACGGAAATAAATCCAGCTCTTCTGTAATGGAAAGCTTGTCCTTGCTTCTGTTCATCCTCTCCAGTCACTCACTCGCCACCCTTCTTGTATAAACTACAGCCACTGAACCCCACTCAGGCAAACCCAGCGCAGTAATTCTGCCCGGGAACTCACAGGGCTGATGGATTTCTTAAACAGCTCCAGCATGCCGTGCAGCAGGAGGGTACGTGATCCTGCCATCCCTTAGTTACTCAAGGGCTCGCATGAATTGCATCGCCTAGAAAAGCATTGCTGACTAGTCCAAATTTTGCCACTCTTACACTTTGCAAGTAGCGTTGCTGCTTCAGAAGAGGAGTACCCGGAGCAGGGAGTCAGCAGATGCAAGTGGCCTCATGCTCGCAGTAATTGACTGGAATTTTGCAGACCTGGGTTTAAATCCCCAGCTCCAGCACAGACTCACGGGGTAATTTACAGCAGGTTTCTTCCTCTCTCTCCGCATTTTACGATTTTGGCAATTGATCAGAATTAGCCTCTTCTCTTTCTCCTACCTTTCATCTTTTTAATGGAGGAGAACACATCCCGCAAACGTGCTGCGTCGGATCTGCTGTCAGCCATGGCTTGGGGGAGCTGAGCCCAGCGTGAGTCTGCAGACCACAGCTCCTTCCCAGCAGTTGCATTTTACTCTACTGGATAAACATTGACACGGAAGATTTTTTCCCCCAAAGTGGGTTTCTAATTGAGCTGAATCTAGCACAACTTTCATTAAAGGCTGACCATGACTGACAGTTTAAATTTACTTGGGTAGCGCTTTTTCTCAGGCCAAGGTCACCTGGGAGCTGCACCAGGAAGAGACAGAGTCCCACCTACCCACAGACTACTTCTAACGATGCTTCTGGGGATTAAATCACTAACAACAGGAACAAATGTAATGCATCAAAAATCAGGAGGCTGCAAATTCTCAGAAGTGCTTAGGACTTAAGATGTGATTGGCTCCCCACAAAAATTTTACCACTGAGTTTAAAAAACAACAACAACAACAAAACCAGAAATGGGCCAAGTGTAGGGCTGCTGGAGTCCCCTGCACGAACAGCCTGTTTCTTGGGGACCACCAAGCAGTCCCGCCATCACCTAAAGTATTCCCCTCTGCTCTGCCCACTGGACAACAACCCACCTGACTACCTTATAGGCACACTCAAGTCTAGTCCTAGTCCTAGTCCTAAACCCATTTAGGACCGTACCACCCTGCTCTTAAATCCCAGCTCAGATCTCCTTTCCTTTCAGAAACACATCTGGCTAAATATTCCAGACATTTTCACGATGCTCAAAGTCACCTTTTGTACAGGGCACTCAAAGCAACAGCCTCAGTGGGAACAGAGGGTCTTCACCTGCTTTGGCTAGCAGCAAACCTGCTTCACAGCGAGCAAGTAAGCAAGAAGCAAAGCATCTACAGTCTGCTGCTGATACCACTGGGAGTAATCCCACTTACGCAGGGATAGGTACTGAAGATGGGGGATCCTTAACACAAGACAGACGCAGCACTTGCAAGCTCTGTCTTTCTCAAAAATCACATCTGGAAATGAGCAATTGAGCAAGAACCAGCCCCACGAGACACATCTAAATCAGCCCATCTTAATATTGGGCACATGCTCTTAACTCGCACATTGCTGTGCATTCAAATGATTAACGGTTCAATATAAAGCTCACATAGCATTGTACAGTGGTACTGTAGCACATCACCTAGATCAATACACATGCCTTGTCCCAGGAGAAGATTTGGGATTTTCAAACCAAAGAGAATGAGGTGCCTGATTTCTATTACATTTCAAAGGGATTTAGAAGCTCCGCTCTCCCTCAGAAACCTCACCAGACTACCTCAGAGGCTGCACACATGCTTGACATGACACCAGATAATGTTTGTGGGCTACAGCATAAATGGGGATTACTGCCTCTGAAAAGGAGGACTTGCTGAAGCAGCTGTGGTTTAACGAAGGATTTGAAAGAGGAGAGAAGCACAGAGGGAAGCTGTTCTAGACAATAAGTCACATAAGAGAAGGCTTAAAAACAGAGCAGAAGGAAATGAAGGGATCTGAAAAGGAAGGGATTTGGGATAAATGATAGGAGGAGGAGGAGAAACGTCAGCTAGCAGCAAGATTACACGGGGCAACGTGTGAGCTCCTTCAGCCCTTCTTCACGGGGTGACTGGAGTGATGGGAAAGGAAGGATTGCACCAGCGGGCTTCTGGGCGAGCTGCAGACATGTGGGCTGACCACATAGTCACGGTGGCAACAGAGGGAATTTGGTGAAATTACAACCCAGCTTGCTCACATCACATGGTAACTGATGGTGGTAACATAGCACAGCCAATCCCGGCAGATACAGACATCAAAATACAGCCAGTGGGCATCCAAGCAGAGGCTGAACACCACAGCACAGGTCAGGAGGGGAATGGTGTGGGAAGGAGCAGGAAGCTGAGCGATGGCGCAGCTGCACCCCGAAGCGGCGCTGGTGGAGTATAATGGTGTAATGTTCAGTCACCAGACTGAATTAAACAGGACTGGCTCTGTTCGTGGATTTTCCTGCACTAGTTTGCACTGGTTATCACAGATAAGCCACGTTAATGCAACTCTGTAATGATGTTGGGAAACCTCAATAATGGAAATTAACTGCTCTGTATGGATGGATGAATGGAAGTTACACAACCACTGACCTATTTCCGAGAAGCATGGCAATGTTGAGTGGGTGCAGCCAAATTTAATAGCTGCTATCAAAATCAAGGAAAGGACTTCCATTCAAAAGCTAACCAGGAGAAAAGCAAGGACTTGGTAGCATTGCACAACCACAGCAGCTCTGGACTCACACCAACAACAGTAACTCCAATGTCGGAACAATGTACCGGCTTAGTGATTTGACACGTGGCCAAGGTGCTTACAAAATACCTCCAAACAGTTAATGCAAATCCATATTACTAGGTCTATTAATGGCCTGTCATTGCCTGTCTGTAGATCACTATTTTGTGCCAGTAAGCTCTACAGTTCCCTAATTCTAATAATGTTATCCTTATCTGACATTTCAAGCACTGGTGGGATTCCACAAGGACCTGCAAAAGCCTGAAATCAGGAGGAGCAGCCTCCTTTCTACCCACTGAATCACCATAATGTCAGACTCATCATTCCCCCACCTTCTGGCCTCAGTTTCCCCATTTGTCAAATGGGGACAAGGTCTTGTACTTTCACTGTAGCCACAGGACATTTGTGTCCAAGTGTTTTCAGACCTAGACATGAGTTGAGTAACTGAAGCATGACCTGTTATTTTGACTTTCTTACTGCCTCAATTAAAATTTTAAACTGATTCTTAAAGTCATTTACAGCTGGTTTTAAATGTGCGCAGGACTTACTGAAACTTGGTATTTCTGCCCCATTTGCAGAGGACTTGGCAGGGAGGACAGAAGGACTGCACTTCCCTTGCCTCGTTTCCCTTGTCTGTTAAAGTGAAACCTAAAATGCTCCCCTCCATTTTGGATCAATGTCACATAACCTCATTTCCTCAGCTTAAGAAAAAGCCTTAGATTTTATATGTTGCACTAAAATATGTCAGCACCGTTAGGTTAATAAACAGTGCTAAATCAAAACCAGGCCTCAGTTCGTAGATCATGTGAGCTATGTCAAACACAGGGAGTGATACCATAGAAGAGATGTAATGGACAGCCTCCTTAGCCTGGTTTTTATGGCTGTGAAAGAGAAAAACCTGGTGTTCAGCCACTTTTCATTCACCAGAGGCTGTCACACAATCTCTCACAGCTTTTTGGGTTATGTTTATTTTTCCTGGGGTTCCCAAGAGCCATACCTTCTGATCCCCTTGCAAAACCTCCTGTGTGACTACCTAGAGGACTAACCTGAGTTACAGCCAAAACTTGAAGCTTTTACTGCCCATTAGACCAGCTCCTTACCTGATAAATCAGAATATCCCCCGCCAATTTACACCCAAAGAGGAAATCATTTTCACAATTCAGAGGAACAAAGGTTTGATTTTTTTTCCGTGTTGACTTTTCCTACGTGGCAACTCCATTAAAGCCAAGAAACTTCTCTCCCTCTCATTTGTCAGTGGGACATCTCAGTGACCTGTAGGGCCATAAATCAGCACACATGGCCACCCTGACCTGGCAGGTGGCAATTCCCTCCCTGCAACCAGAAGGCCACACTGCAGTTCCTATGGGGCTCCTGTTGAAATTAAATGAATCCCTTCAGGCAATCCCTTCCTCAGAGACTGTCCTCATTAATGGCACCAAGTTTGGGTGAAATCAATCAGGCATGTATCTTAGTGGCTGCCACAATAGTCATTCAAACTCCCATACTTTTGATGACCAGCATGAGCAGACCATGCACTGAGACCCCCAAGCAGACATTTACTGTCCCTCCTACCCGAAACACAACCCAATTACTGTCTACCTTTAGAGAGTAATGGTGAACTCTCACCACTGCTGGAAAGAAAATGTTTTCGGAAAGCTGTTCATGTCATTTGATAGTGTCCAGTTTTTCCACTGAGAAAAGCAAAACCTGAAACCCACACTTCAGTTTTCTGCTTCAGTTTTTCCCTTGGCAAAACCCAGCACTGCTGAGTATATATATGTATATATATATATATATATATATTATATACACACACACATATATATATGTATACACATACACCCATATATATACACACACACTTCTTGCTGCTGCTTCTGAAATTTTTCACGACTTAACGCAGAGCTGCTGGCAGGTGGCCAGAGCAAGGCACAATCCAAGGCCACCTGAGCACAGTTTGCAAGGGAATACCTGAGGCCACGGCAGAAATCACACTGAAGTTTTGATCCGGCTAGAAATATTTGCAATGTTGCAGCAGGTTGGCATTCTCCAGCCAGGATGGGGGGAGTGTCACCACATTGTGTGTCACGGACAAGAAAAAAATAGCTACCTAAAAGTTAGTTTAAGTTCAAAATTTCAGCCTCCACGGCAGTCAATGGAGAGAAACCAGCACCTACGGAGGGCTATTCATCCCATCCCAAGATAGCTATCTGAGACGGGTAGGGTGAATTGATGCTGGAGGTGCCAGTACCTTTCGACAGGGACTATAAAAGGAGCCTAGATGATTATCTTGGACAAGATACCTAACTTATAGGCAGAGTCAGTTAAGGTGAATCTTTGCTGAACTGAAATCAGTGGCGGTTTCGCCTTTGCCTTTGGTGGGGCCAGGTTTTCACCACGACAATCTGAATAGATTAGAAAAGAAAAACAGAAAAGGGAAATGCATCTATAAGGGAATGAAATATTTATTTCCCTCTATTCACAGAGAGCAATTAAGATATAAAGAGATTAGGGGAATTCTTCACAGACACGAAGTGGGCTTGTATCGAACAAGAAAGGAGGCTTTGGAATCTGCAAGCACAACTTGAGCTATCGGCCACCCTGCCTTGCTCCCAGGAAAAGCATCTTGCAAATTTTAGGAGGAAGGAATTGCGGTAGACATGCCATCTGGAGGGATGATGGACAACAAGCTGACTAGGAATAAATAGCAAAATATAATAAATTCCAAACCATGCCAACAGCAACTGTTGTGCTATGAATTAACAGTGCTATTAAATGTTTACGCACACACTTCTGTCAGCACCTGTCAGCATTTATGCAATACATACGTTGGCAAATCTGTATTACGTTATTTCTTGCAACTGATCTGCATTAATACTGCCTGTGCACATGTTCAAGCAAATTGCTACACTTCTTTTTGACCTATCCATGTGCAAAAGGTGCAGCAGTTCACAGTATTTTATGCCTATGCAGCAAATTATGGCTTCATGTGATAGACGGCACAGCAAGGCTGGGGGATAGGGGGCAGCAAAGGAAAAAGAAAAAGAAAAAGAAAAAGAAAAAGAAAAAGAAAAAGAAAAAGAAAAAGAAAAAGAAAAAGAAAAAGAAAAAGAAAAAGAAAAAGAAAGAGGAGCAGAGAAGGATGAGAGCCCTGGAGAGCCCCTGGCCGGGGCAGGAGGATGCCCAAGGAGAGGGCAAGTGGGCTTAGGACAAAGCTGGGTTCACCCCAAGCCAAGCTGGAGCCACACAAAAAGCCTTCCTGAGCTGGAAGAAAAGGGAGAAAAAAGCCCCAAAATACAGCCCCAAGCTACGGCCCCACAGACAGAAAGGAAAAATCATTTGGCCAAGGCTCCTGCTAAAACTGCTGCAGAGAATGGAGTTATGCTTTAGGCAGTAAGATGGACTGCAGCGCTCCCTGCACCCAGGTACTTAAATTAACTTTTCCCCTTTGATTCCTTCTTTTTGCTCTTTCCTCCCTTCCCCCAGCCCTGAGTGCAGTAGCTGGGGTGGAGGAGATAAAAATGTATAATTAAGGGAGTTGCCACTTGCTAAAGCTGGAGACTGCTCGAGCAAAAGACAGGGTTTGCGGTGACAGAGCTAAATCTGGGACCCACCAATTGTTGCTAATGATGAGAGCCTGTGGTTACTGTGCCACCCAGGCAGAATCGGTGGAAAGACAAGCTTGTTATTGCAAAAGGAGCATTTGTGCCACACCTCTCCCCTGCACAAGCGGATTTCTGAGGCTTGCAAACACGGGATGTTTGCAGGGCTTTGGGACGGCTGCACAGACACAGGCAGAGAGCGGTGGGAACTGCATCAAGGTCCAGCAATGCAAGCTGGTGCCCGATCTGCCCACTGCAGGTGGACATCCTAGCTTCTTGGACAGGTTTAATCAGCATGGGTCTGAGGCCAGGGGGACACATGCTGCAGAGGGACGTACAGTGCCTTCCAGGGCTGCTGCAGGGCTTGGGAGTTGTTCCTGTTCTCTCCCCGTGTTTGTTCCTATTTGCATAGAGACTGTGAACTTTTGTCTTTTTACCTCAATTAGTCCGAGGTAAAAAGAAGCAGCTGGAACAGTCATCTAAAAGATCACACCTTCAGAGTGGCTCCTCCTGACCTGACTGGCAGAAATTTTGGGGTTGAAACCAAAGCCACAAAAGAATCCAAACCTTGGTCTGAGCTGCAGCAAGATGCAGGACACCCGGGCAAAGCTAGCTGAAGCTCCCGATGGCTGCGTACCACGTAAGACCCCATCAGATTCACACTGACACCCTGAGCTGCAAAGACCATCTGTGATTAACACAATCAGAAGGCCCACTGAAATTCAAAAAGGATATTGTTTTTCTTTGTGAATTAAACGGGATTCAAAGAGAGCAGGGAGTAAAAGGACATACCTTGGCCATATTTACCCCCAGTGAACCAGATTCATTTGTCAACTACATTCCTATGTCTTTAAAACATGATTTTGATTCAAACTAAAGAGGTTTTTAATACTTTACATTGGAATTAGCAGGATAAGAGATTAGCAGGTCATCAAGGACAAGACTTCTCTTAATAATACTAATAAGAAGGGAGGTATTTTTAAATGCAGTTCCCTAGGATTAATAATTGCCATTCTGATAAAGTCAGAATTTCCAGCATGAGCCATTCCCTCCATAGCCACAGGTGCAGATGGATGAAGCAGCTCAGACAAGCTGAAGTTGATCACATTTTCCATGTAAAAGGGCACAGTAATTACAACTGATGAGGGTGCTGGAGCCAAAATTCTGGGTCTTGGTAGGGAAAAAAAACAGATTCGTAATCAACAGGGGTAGCCACAGGAGAAGTTTTTAAATCCTAATTTAAAAACACTTAGCAGTAGCATGCTATGCTCCTACAATTACTGAGTACTAGGACATTAGAGGAGAATAAGTGTCCCTGGAAAGTGCTGCTATACAGGGCGATTCAGGCTTCACTGGGATTTCCAGTGCTCACACACGTGAAACACTTGTGTGTTTTTTCTATTTCAGAAGGACGGCACAGAGTATTTTAATGCATCTCCAAGATTAAGGGGGAGAGTGGAGAGGTTGCTGCTTAAGATTCAGTTCTGAGGACTGAAGTTAGTTTTCCGTAGGGATAGCAGCTCTACATCTCCATCCGGGAGTTAGGACACCCTGGCAAAATAGGAACATTATGTTTAATAATATGAGTGTGCATTTGTGCCTTTAAATAGCATTTGCTTTGCTGAAAAGGATGCAAAGATCTTGTCTCGCTGAAGAGTAAATCGGCAGCATTTAAAAGCTGAATTTCCAAATGATTCAGCCCTTAGTTTGTAGAGCAGCTTTGTACCTCAGACTGATTTTTGTTTGTCTAAACGAGTGCTAAGATCCTTGGAAATCTTTACTCCTGGTTGTGGGTTCTGAGTTCTTTAAAACATGCCCTTGGCCTCTTCTAACACACTGAACCCCGAGGAGAAATACCAGTAGGGTTAGAAACCACCACCAGATATATTTTGAGCTTGATTGCCTATATTATCTCAACACCCCATTGCTCCAAAACCTCTGAAAACTACATATCTCATCTTTCTATTGTTATTACACCCAAAGGATATGTCTACACCGCAGCACTGAGATGCCCATGCCAGCTTTCAACAAGCTCGCTCTGGTACTGGAAGCAGGCTAGCTGCAGCAGCGCCCTGCAAATTTCCTCTGCAGGCAAATTTACCCCGCTTCTCTTGCCCCAGTGAAGGTGGCTGCGAAAGAAAGCAACACGGTCTTGGCTTGACTCTTCTGGCAACGCACAAATGCAACAGGGCAACCACTCCTGATTAGCTCGCTCCCACACCATCTGTCTTCCAGGGCTACATGGACTTTCTGGCACAGAGATTCCTGTTTGAGGATATGAGCTTGTGTACAACAGTTTACCATAACCAGCAAAGCCGAGCTGACACTCCCTCCCTCAGAGACAGCAACAGTTTTGTTTTTTTTCGGTAACCCTTTCCCTGTTTTGCATCGCCGGGTACCACGCTGCTATCACATTGTGGGGGGCAATGGCTGAGATGCCTGCATTCGAGGCAGGTTTGCTGGCACCGAGCAAATGATGATACGGGTGTATCATCTTGTAGGTACGAGATGTCACGGCCAAGCAGACAGAGGAAGGAAAAGCCGGTCCTTGAAATCGCAGCGGCTTTCAGGCTGCTCTGCAACAGCCCCTCCTAGTCCCCGGGGGAAGAAGGGCTGAAGCCCCACCGGGCTGCAGGGCGAGGGAGCACCGTGCTGCCCCAGGGCCCCTCGCCTCGCTCACCTTCCTCGCTCTGGCAGCGGCGGAGCGGCTCTAACACAATGCGGAACCCAGGCCAAAACCCATAGCCACTCTGTCTAACTCCGTCTGGCAGTGGTGCAGTACATTATTACCTTCTGTAATTCCCCCAAGTTATTTAGGGCTGTCTCCTTATTATCTCGATATCTTGGCTCCCATAATAATTACAGACCCAGTTTTACAAGGGCAATTTTTTTTTTTTCTTGATTAGTTTCCAGGATTCTGTTGTTGCATCAAAGCTGTGCTAGTTTTTGTGTATTCCTGACAGATGCCTGCTGGGGGAATTACAGAACGGGCATGCAAAGAGGAAACCATCTACGGTGAGATTAAGGAAACAAAGAACAGTTCTGTGAATTTAAAAAATAAAAAGAAAAAAAAAACATATCTCACACACGTGTGCATATGCACACATGGCTGGTCAGATGAATACATGCACTTTGGCCCCAGAATTTCTGTCATTTCTCCCTGGTTCTGCCCACGCAGAGCATGGTCTGTTACAGATGTGCTGCAAGAACATTTCCTCATCTATGTAAGTGTGAGGATGAATTAAACAGAATTTGCCCCATCTTATTTCTTACTATTTCTGCTCAAACTCATCGTTTGTAGCTGAACCTCCCAACGCCTGTAAAAAGGAGCTGGTCATTAATTCCACTTTTCATAGAAAGGAAACTTTGTTGAAAAGTAACAAAGTGGCTCGCTGAAAGCAACAGGGGAAGCAGTGGCCGAGGTAGGAACAAAGCAAGAGGCCTGCAGAGCTCTGCTGGCTTCACCGCGAGCTCACACGGGTGTTTGCCCTTCTCTAAACTCAGCCTATGCCACAAAGCCTGCTGTGCATCCGCAGCACCTCTGCTTTCTGCGTGCCTTCAGCTTGCTGCGTGCCTTCAGCTTGCAAGCAGGATCCGGCCAAGAGTAAA
Source organism: Anseranas semipalmata (assembly GCA_013399115.1). Taxonomy (NCBI): domain Eukaryota; kingdom Metazoa; phylum Chordata; class Aves; order Anseriformes; family Anseranatidae; genus Anseranas; species Anseranas semipalmata. The sequence continues at coordinate 1,463,062 of VXAA01000712.1, forward strand.
CAACAACAAAAAACCACCCTGGTTATTTGTACTACAGTGGTGCCTAAAAAAAAATCCTAATTATCTATAACACAGCAGTGCCTGCAGGCCTCAGGTGAGACTGGCACCCCATTGTGCTAGGTGTTACACAAAACAAATTATAAAAAGATGGTCCCTGCCCTGAAGAGCTTACAGTCTAATTATGCAAGAGAAGGAGTGGGTGGAAACAAGTTCAGAGAGATAGAGTAACTGATTCGATAGCTCCCAAAGCAGAGCTAGCCAGCAGTTCCCTGGCCTCTGAACTAGTGCCTAAACCACACAGGTTCCCTCAAAACACGAGGGTCTCCGCGCTGTCTGTTGGCTTCTGCCTCCAGGCTCCCCAGCAGCTGACAAAGGCAACAACTTTGTGGCTCCGAGGCGCCCTTGGAAAGTGCCTCTGGTCTCTATTGCTTACACAGAGAGCTCAGGCCCCGAGCAGTGCTGTCTGGAGCTCGATGGTGAAAACACGCAGGGTACCACCAGGAACCATCCCTGCAATCTCTGCTTTCAGCAGCGAGCAACCCCTCCGCCTGTCTGCCTGCTTCAGCAAAGGGTACTTCCTTGAAAGCATGATTTTAGCCACTACCAAATACAGAAGATTGGATTTGTTGGACAATAGCTCGATCTGGAATGGCAAATCCCATATATTAAGGGCTGGTGATGAGTAGATCAAACCGTGTGTCAAATAAATCACCCACTCAGTCCAGAACCATACATGAAAATACAATTAGAGATTAGCCCATAGAGTGCATAACTGGCAATACGTCAGCTACAAATCATTTTAAAAGCATGTAGCTGATCTAGCCTCCTTAATTCCTTGAGTTGTTGATTCCAATTATCAGCAGCCAAGTAGCAAAAGGTTTTTTATCCCAGAAGATTTCTTACTTTTGGATACAATAAAAGTCAATTTATTCGATGATTACTAGGACATGGGCAGTTAATAGGTTGCGTCTGTTCTTTCTCCCCTCAGATACTTCAGAGTGGATCCATTAACACATTTACAGACTAGACTTAAACAATAATAGTGCTTCTCCTTCTCTGGGGGTAACCAAACCAACCCACTTTTTGTACAGGGCTCTGGGATGTTTTTTACTATTACAGCTCCAGAGGAATTTACATAATTGGTTATGAATAATTCGTAACTTGTCTAAGAGTCTCCATGTAGCTATCTGATTTACTACAGCTTCCCACTCCAGAACCAGCAGAAGATTTTAATACCGTTTCTAATTGCAAGATCATAATTTAAGCATATCAGTGCTGCCTAATGTAGAGGGGACGTGAGACAAACTCCTCTCCGCTCCCCTGTACCTGGTGTTTAGCTACAGGACTCGTGAGGCCTTGGAACTGCTGCTGAGATTGTTGGCAGGGCAGGCAGCTAACACCACAGCCTGCCGTGCAGACCTCTCTTCCCCTCCTTTATGTGCTCGCCTCCAAATTATTTGCTTATTATGGGGAGGGAGGGAAGACAGGCCCTTGTGGTTTAAGCATTTGCCCTCTGCTAGGGACTGTCTGAGTTCAGCTGATAGCTCTGCCACAGACATCTCTGCACAGCCTTGGACACTCCTTTAGTCTGACCCTAAGAGCACTATATACATATACTATATACATCCCTTCCCTCGGGTAAGGCTGCTGGAACGTAGGTGAGCAGTGCTGCAGGGACGGCTGGGTGCTACGGAACCAGGTCAGGGAAAGCAAATCCCCTTCCTCGGGGCTGGGGGGCAGTGGTATGTAATGCTGAAGACTTGGATTTGGGGAAGCAACCTGTAACGGTGCACCTGAACGGCTTGATGCCAAGTGTCGCTTCTAGGCACTCTCTTTTGGGAAATTGTCCCTGTCCCACAGGCAGGGATGGATATCAATCCCGTTTTGCATAGGTACAAATAAGTCTCTTATCAGTACAAAATCAGAGATTTTGTACAAAAATCAGGGCTTTGCTGTGGCTTGGGTGCGTGTCCGGTCTGCGCCCCTGTGGCTGCTCTGGGGCCTCGGCGTCGAGGTTCCCTGGCACACCTCGGCCTGGGGCTGGGCACCTCTTCTCACAAAACTTACGTGAACTGCTTTTTTTTTTTTTTTTTTTTTGGAATGTCCACCCAATCTGGAGAAAATCAGCCATCAGATCTAAAGTCACCGAGGACCGGGCTGACTGCACTGGCTCTGTTTTCTAAGCAAACAGCACTAAAGACAGAGTCTACACTTTCACTCAGTTGGGAGAAAGTATTGAGTGCAGGACTGCAACAAACTTTCTCTCATTTTTTCCCTATATGATGTTTTTGCTTCAGCAAGTGGAATTTAGGACCAGGTCACTGAATCAAATCCTTTGCTCCCACAGGAAAGCTCCTCATGCAACCCATTTAATGATTAATATTTCTGTCCCCAGTTCAACAAAACTATGGGAGCAGTTACGAATTTGTTTAATTTAAAGCAACTGCTACTTTTCCACAGACTCCAACTTGAATTTTATAAGACAATGCATATGTCGAAGTCCCTTACAAAATGTTGGTTTAATAAAAGATGCTATATCTCTTTCTACAGATTTCAATATGCAAAGGGTAAATAATTGCTTAAACTCAGTCTTTAGTCAAGAGAGCATAAGCTTCATTGAGGCAAATCCCCAGTGAGAACTTGGCATATGCTTAAATGCTTCCTCTGAACTGGGGACTGAACAACTGATTTGCCTTTGCTATGATAGGCCCTTTACGGTATTTTTTCTTTAATTATAGTTTGTTTGTTTTTTAAATAAAAAATCCCATCAAACTACTAAAAAAGCCACCTCACTTTCTTCAAGTTTCTTCCCAGCATTTATAGAAAAGATGGTTTATTGTCCTGAAACCAAAACCATTACAGCCTGTCAAAACCTTTCTGTAAGGCGGCAGCTAGCTGAATAATACATTTCACATTAAATTACACAACTGTGTCATCGGGCTAACATTAAAGGTAAGTCATTAATAAAAAGAGAAAATAAAGTGGTCCTTAATTATACAAGACATTAAAAGGCTGAGTGTTTTGCTTCTGCAGCACACTCGCTTTGTGAGAATAAACGTATTAAGAGCAGTGTGAACTTTTCCTCTGTGGAAATTACAGCTCAACGATAATCCCTTACACTCACTAATGCAGCTCACTGCCGTGGGACGGGTTCTTAGGCACCTTTTGACATCTTGGTGCTAGCCCTATAGATGAAGCCAGTTTGCAAGGCCTCGGCTTGCACACACAGCTAGTTGTTTTTGTTTTGTTATTTACGGGGGACACTTTCAAAAGACTCAGGTGAAAGCACTTAACAGCTAAACCCCATTGATTTTCTGTAAAAATAGGACATCTTGGTGCTCTCGACTAACATCTGAATACACATTGGAAGTTGGAACCTAACAGGATAAAGCCAAAAGAGCACAGAGGGAATCCAGATCCCAAACGTGTGCATTCAGGGCCAGACGTAGCTGTAACCAGGACGGCGGCAGGGGGAGAGAGGGGCACCTGGAAGCACACGGCCACTTCTGCATGGCCCTTAGCAGAGGGCTGATCTCCTTCTGGGCACTGGCGAGGAGGGCAAGGGCAGCGCCCTGCCCCTCCCGCTCCCAGGTAAATCCACACCCAGGAATCCCTGCAACGCTGTTCAGCAACTGAAACCGTGCAGGGACAGCATGTCTTCTGCAAATCTTCATAGGTGATACTTTCTTTACCTTGCAACTAAAGGTGGAAACTCCTTGAAGTCCAAACTACTATAAGAAAACCACAGATGTAAGCTTTTAGAAACTGTCATCATTTTTGCCTGCAAAATACCTCTTCCCAGCAGAAAAGCAATCCTCTCTTTTCTGTGTACTCCTTCCTGGCTCCTCTGTTAACCTCCAGCTTCCAGAAATGCAAAGCTACCGTTCTGAGAATATGAGTCCTCTATCATTCCTCATTGACTGAGCCAGCCTTGTGTCATGGCACAGGACTAAGAGAGGCACCATTTCTGGTGGCTCGCTGGGAACCAGGAACCCCTGAGGTACACAGACCAGCCTTCGCTAACTAAAGAACCACAGAATCACCTAGGTTGGAAAGACCTTCAGGATCATCAAGTCCAACAGTCAACCCAACCTACCAAGTCCCATCACCAAACCATGTCCCTTATTGCCACGTCCACACATCTCTTAAATACCTCCTGGCGTGGGGACTCCACCACTTCCCTGGGCAGCCCGTTCCAATGCCTGACCACCCTCTCCATGAAGAAATTCTTCCTAATATCTTCAAAGAGCGAGCTTTTGAGCAGAAGCCACAACATACTTATAATCATGGTTTGATACAGAGCATGCCATGCACAGCACTCATCAGATGTCCACAAGTCGCCATCATTTGGTAGCTGTGGAGTGATAAGTGTGCATAAAGGGTTTAGAAAAAGAAAGGTTAAAGGTGCACGGGAATATCTGTGACATGCTTGGACCAACGATAACCCTTCTCTGCTCACAGAACCACCTTTAAGTGGAGTAACTTTGCATCAGCCTGCTTTTGAGGACTTGAGTCAGGTAGGCTGTGGATCCTTCCACTGGGGGTGGTGGAGCACAAGTTCTCCAACAGAAACAAATTAGAAAGAAAATTTCCAAGGAAACATGAGAGGCTGGGAAAAATGTTGGTTTGTGTGGAAATTTTTTGTCTTATTTTTCCTGAAAAACAAAATGCCTAAAACCAAAAGCATTTTGTTTAAACCCCTCAGTTTTTCAGTATTCGATTTTCTGAACCATATGAAAAGAACTTTTCTTGAGAACTGTAGATCAAAAAATCTCCCCGAAATGAATTTCCTTTTAGTTTCCATTTTAATTGTCTGCTTTATTATGGTATTAATTCTAGCTTTTTTCCTTTTTTTAAAGAAACAAACTATTCAGCATTGCAGTTATACCAAGATTCAGAAGACCTCTGTGTTGTTGATATGGCCTTTAATCAAATAGACTGAAGTTTTCCACAAAGCTTCAGTGCTGGGGAGCCATCATTGAAGGCACTGCCTCACGTAGCCAAATTGGCCAGGAATTAGTTTGCAAAGAAAACATGAGGGGTTTAACCATATGCACGTCCCAGATCAGGAACCTACAACTTCATCAAATGGTTTTCTTTCTGTAAATGCCAATAGAATATTTGCTACATATTAAAGGATGCTAATAAACTTTACAAGACGAAATGTGATTCTTCCCATGGAGCACAGCATCTGCCCCTACTTTGCACTTTGTGCCTCAGCAGCGTGGTAGAACAAGACACACAGGGTATATTGAAATTAGTCTGCAAACTGAAGGGGTGTTTGGGTGATTTCCTTGCATGAAGGCACACTCTCTCTGGTGCCTGCTAAATCATCCTTGCCAAACTTTATTTACCCCCGAAGCTAACAAAAATACTTTGAAGAGCAAGTCTCAGCATACCAAGTGTTAAATATTTCACATATGCAGGGGTAGCCTTCACATTAAAAGATGTCTTCTTTACCTCAGGGTAATTAACACATTTGAACTGTCCTGGGGTTAAAAAAAATAAAAAATAAAAATAAATCAAAACAAAACAGAAAAAAAGCAACGTTGAGTAAAGACCAGCCACCTGAATTTAACCATGAAGTACGTTCCTCAGTGTAACCCCAGGAGAAAATAAAGGGCTGCTTTTGGTGAATGTCCCTCACAGCAGAAGTCCAGATTCCCTTCATTACGTACAAGCTTTGCTGAACTCAGAAATAGTCTTTCCTAGCTGAACAGAAGAAAAAATAAGAATAAAAGTAAGAGCCTTAAAGGGGGGATCTTCCCCCTGCTCCATATGCACAAACCAGCAAGAGATGTACAGCCCGAGGGGACCAGTCGGGATGAGCAGGACCAGCCACCGCGGGATACAATAGAGCAACACCTTCATCTATTCCTTTTCCAGCGGCACAGTACGGAAACCAGCCTGTGCCAGCCCATCTCGTGTGCTGTTACCTCGCCCGCCTGCCTCCCCCGGCAGCACGCTGCCTGTTCCTCGGGAGCAATCAGCCAGGTGAAAGGAGCACATTTGTTAGGGAGTCCCCTGCTAAAATACCAGCAGCTTGTTCTGGCTGCTCTTCAGATCAACTTCCTTTCCACCTCTCACCCCCAGCCTTTGAAACACTAAGGAATGATTCACGTGCAGATACTGTTGTATCTCCATTATTATTATTTTTAAACACTTATTCCTGTCCATCCATGGAGCAGCACTGGAATTCCTGCAAGAGCACACACCAAGACACCCACACGCTTCTGCAGGCGATGCCTGTACTAGGAGGCACACGGACTGCATGGGAGAGCAGAGGGCTGGGGACTGTAGCAATTACTCAGAATAACAGGCTGTGAGCCTCAGGCTTTCAAGTGGAGTAACTTTGCATTAGCGCAGCATTTTCCATCACGGCTGAGAAGGAAATCAGTTGGGAAACCAAATAAATCATCAGGGCGCTGTCTGTGCAGCCCAATGTGGTTCTCAGGGCAGGACTTCCACTGGGTGGATGAGGATCTCCTGGAGCCTCCCATGCTGCTGGGCCTGCAGAGCAGCTTTGGAGCCCACAGCGGTGCCAAGCGATCGGCGGAGCATCGCTGGAGCCTCGGTGACGAGCGGCTGATCAATGGAGCAGCACTACTGCCTGTATCGCTGCCAGGCAATTACTGGAGCCGCGCTTGGCAGCATTACTGCAAGCTGCTCTGTGGAGCGGCACTGGTATTTGTATTGCTGCCGTTTCATCAGCGAAGTGGCACTGGAGTCTGTCTCCCTGACAGCTGATCGATGAAGAGGAATATAATAATCATAATGTGGTGTTTTACAGGATATGGGCCTTTAACCCGAGGACCTCGAATCCCCTCTCAGACGTTCATTAAGCCACAAATTCTGCACGCACAGACACGGTCACAAATATCCAGATCACCAAGGTATGGCAAATTTGTCTTTGCTATTGTTATACAGTTGGGTAATCTGAGATACCGTGGACAGGTTAAGTGTCCCAGTTTAATTCCCAGTGATACAAAGGGTAGATTGAAAACAGGTCCTTGGTACAGAAAGGCAAAACCAGACTGGATTCTCCAAAAAGCTTTCCAGAAAACTCAGCTAGACACATCACCATGAAAACTAAGACACACTGAAATTAAAACACACCCAACCCCGGGCTCGTGGGTCCTCCTTTTTACATCCTGAGAAGTCAATGATGGACTTCAGCACACAAAGAAGAAATATAGAGTCCCTTGCTATGAGCCAGCACCACCAATGCCTCAGCAGGCCACAGTTTCATGATTTCTCTGTTCCCACACCACAAAAGTATCCTCCAACTTCAAATCTAGAATGAAATTCAGGTGTTTAAATTCCCTGTGCTCCCATCTGCCCCTGCACTAAAATCCTGCATGTAGATTCAGGGTCAGCCTCAGCACACTACAACAGAGCTGTGCCCTCCAAATCTTTCACGGTGTTTTTTCCGGCAAGTCTGTCAAAGAGCTCAGCTGAAGTATTACTTTCCTGAGCTTCCAATTCAGTATCACCATGCCTAAGCAAGCTGCTCAGCTCAACACAATTCTTGTTTCAAAGTTATAGAGGCCAAGCCTAGCTAATCTTTCTTTATAATTCATTCCCCAAATCCCTGAATAACTTTGGTTGCCCTACACTGCTCCTTCTGCATTCTCAAATGTGCGGCACGCTTCCCATAATAAGGTAACTAAAACTGCACACAATAGCCTACGTGTTTTATTTCACATTCCCCGCTGATTAATGCTGAATGCTTCCATACAGTATATCCACACGCTTTACACTTAATGCTTCAATATATATATAGTGCAATAACCTTGTTGCTTTTACTTTACAGCTGCCAATTTGTGCAGATGGCCGCAGTGTATTAGTCACCACCGACTCTCCCCTCCTCCACCTCCCAGCAGTCTTGTTCTCGGTCAGCATTTCACATGGCATTTCCTTTCAAGGTATCTATGGCTATTTTTGGCCTGAGAGTTCCTAGTATATTAAACGCAATGAGCCACATCCTCGGCTGGTGCAAATCCGCACAGCCCTAATTCAGTCAGCAGAGCTGTGCCAATTCTCATGAGTGGAAAGAGTCCCATAAATCAGTTATCAGACCAATACATTAAGGCAGCCTATTTAAACCACGTCTGCTTTGTTTTTATTTATTTACAGGTGACCCACAACATGCAACGATGATGCTCCTGCACTACAAAGCCCACGGGGTAATGCTGACTGACCAGGGATAAGGACAGAAATATAGACAGCTCAGCTCGATTCACCGTCACACCACCGGTCAAACACCACTCTGACGTTCGTGAAAAAGCCTTCTCTCTTTGGTCCCCTTTTGCCTGAACAGCAATTTGTTTCAAGCCCAAAACGTGCAAAGATCATTTTTATGTACAAAGGAAACAAAAGCGTAGCTAAAGTTGACCCTTGCCACACCTCCCCATCCCGTACGGCTTCCTGGCTGTGACATCCTCTATTTTCTGTCCAGAAGCCAATTTTTAACCAGTCTCTAACCTGGCTTTTCAGAGCAGGCTGTTTCATACAAAGCCTTCCCAAACGTTTGACAATCTGGTTCAGCAGCAGCTCCTCGTACTGTGTCTACAGCCTGGAGACACAGGCAGAGGAGCAAGGCACAGGGGAAAAAAAAACTATTAGACTCTTGCCTTGGTTCCTTAATGTTTTGAGGTGAATGAGGCTGCAAGAAAAAAACCTCCTGACAACAAGATCTATTAGTGTATGGAATAATCTTCCAAAGGAAGCGATGGAAACATTGCTGCTTGGCACACAGCTAGTGTTTGTCCAGACTAGTTTTTAAATATACAATCCTGAGTTGGCAGAGGAAAAGTCTAGCCGAGGTAGTTGCTCTTATCTATCTCCATATTCCAGGATAAATCAGGTCATCTCCTTTGTTCTAGTCTAAAAATTGAGGAATGCACTTAAAACAATTCATGCAGTTTTAATCAGCTATGATCTCCCTTTTATGATCCACATGGGTTGTATCTTATTAAATTAGATATAGCTAGCTCTTTCTTTTTAATCATCAACTTTCTTCTAATATAAGGCAGCGGCACCGTCTAGCACAGCCGGTATGAACTGGGGCTGTGAACACCTTCAGGTCTCTCTTTGGCTATGCCCCAGGCTCCCAGGCAAGTAAATAAGCTCCTCACTGCCAAATAATAATAATAATAATAATAATAATAATAATAATAATAAATAAAATGACTCCCTAATTCGTTTTTGTCATTCAGAGAACCTGGGACTGACTTTCAGAGGTCACGAGTGCTCACAGCTCCAGCCAAAGTCACTAGGGGAGGGGAGCTGAGGTAAGTCTGTGAAAGAGAAGGAAGGACTCAAAGACACTTAGATACCACAGCACTGTGTGATCTAAAAACAGGGAAAAAGGCCCAGACAGGGCCAGGAGGAATTGAGACTGGAAAGCACTGGACCCTGGAACCAAGATTGGGAATTTCAGCACCAGTGTTATTTCACAAGCATAGCTAATAGACATGATGCTCCAAACCGGAAAGCAAGACCAGGTCCTGCAGTTCCCTGACTGACAGCTATAGAACCCTGCTTACAGAAGGACAGTTGCCAAAAATAAAAGAAAAGGGAAGATTTGATACTAGCAAATTCCTTTCTGCTGGAATGTGAGGTCTTCCTTTCGTTGCTCCCAGTCCAGCATCCCTCCCTCAGCTAAGGGATCACGCAGGTGGTGACAGCCGAGGCAATGACTGGAAGCCACTTCAGCATTGTTTGTGCATCAGCCTGCTGGATAAAACGTGGAAGCACTCCTAGAAAATGGCAGATTCCTGTCCTTTGCCCTCCTAAGGACTTTGTATGCAATCCTAGGCATGACGCATGACCACACAATAAAAAACACATTCTGAAGTGCACTTAGATATCTTTTTTTTTGTTTTGTACAGCAACCAGCGCTATGATGCCCTCTCAGGAAGAATTTATATCCACCTCCTTTCAGTACAAAGAAATGTCATTGTGACAGATAACTGACTGATTTGACTGCCTTTAGCAACTTTGCCCCCAACAGAAGAAACTTCAGGTAGGAGGCTCCATGAGATTTTGTTCGTTTCTTGTACTCTTTGTTCCTTTTTTTCAAGAGTTCCTTGAATTCTTTGGACGTAACGTTTTCAGTGACAGAAAATCATTTGAGAAGCAATAAATATGCATTCAGATGAATGTAAAAAGATAAATAAGATACAGAACAGTCACTCCAGCAACCATAAATTTAGCCATATTTTTCTTTCCGAGGCCTCTATATCAGATGTTATCTCCTGTAGGAGACTAGTTTTCCTTTCCCTCAACTCCCAAACACTCATCTATTGTTTTGAAAATGAAGAGTCTGACAGCAGAACAGGACGTCCTTTTAAGAATGTCTGATACTAGAAAGTCACAGTAACTCTGGTAATACTTGAAATTCATACCACTGTTACTTAGTCCAGAGTCTGCACCATTACTCAGTGTGACGTACAAAACCGAGTAAACGGGCTAAATTTGGTCATATTGTGACTGAATAGGGTGTAGCAGGTCAGACTATAGTCAACCTGTAATGGATTTAACAGAGGGCACAGTCACATTTGGGGGCACTGGATAGTTCTCTCAAGTAGGAATGAAGAACCAAAAATAATGCATGCTTTCTTGAGTAGTTCTTTTGTAATCTTCTAATAGTGGTATGGATTTGTGAGTTTCTTATCAATATGATAGCAATAGGATTTCATCAAATATTAAAGCAACTGAAAGTCTTTCTTGATATTACAGATTCTACTCTGTAGCTGCTTCTTGGGCAAAAGAACGTAATAACCTAACTTGATATTCAAAAGGACAAACCTACTGATCCCACCCTTCAAGAAGTATTCACTGCATTTGCCAGCATTGCCTATTAGTTCATATTTTTGTATCTGGAGAACTATTGCATTTACCAAAGTATTTTCCACCCCTAAAGGTATACATATGGATCTTAAAGTTCTCTAGAAAGCCAAAGCTATTGGGGGCTTCCTGAACTACTTGTTATCACTTCAAAGCATCTGGCTCATGGTCAGCTGTTTCACGTTACTAACTTCTACATTTGTTTCTGAAGAAATTAGCAGAGCTTCCTTCAGTGCTACATTCTGCAGCGGTTTTGGATTTGATTGTAACATCTTGTTGTTCATCTTGAAATCAAAGTCATTTATGGAAGCTGCAGAATTTTAATGTTCCTCAGACTCAAAAGCTTTTGTTTAACCACCACCAGACAAGAAGACAAATAGGAGAGACTGTCTGCTCTTGATTTAGTGGGAGCTCGACAACTAGTGTATGTCTTCAATGCACTGACTTTCTTGGACAGCCTGGCTATTTATTACAGTGCTTAAATGAGAATGACACTCATGAAAACCATAACCTTAGTGAACTGGACAGTTAGTACACGCTATACATTCCTATATTTTCATCTGACACAGGTGATTTATTTGTAACTTCTACCTGCAACTTAAAAGCAGCTTTTGATTCTCATTATTTCTGCATCTCTTTTATTGTTCACCCAAAAGGCCTGCCTATACGGTTGTTGAGCTATGAGCTTTGTTTAAGAATTGCTGCCTAGTACAAAATGATATTCAGGACAAAAACAAAGAGACAGTATCTTCTTCAGTTACTTTTGTTTAAGCCCTACACAGAGAACAGAATAGATTAAAGCAGTGGGAAAATAAGGGATCGAGTCTTATGATGTGGCATAGGGTGCTCCTTACAGCCAACCGCACTTCATTTTTCTCCGCTGATGCTTCCAAGTGGTTTTCTAGGATACCCCCGAGCAGAACTCATTGTAATAACTGGAGGAAATAAATTAATAGAGAATTACCGCAAGGTTCATCCAACAGAAGTTTTGATAAACAACACTTCCAGGCTGAGATATTCAGTGCAGCCTAAGGAATGTGGACTTTCCCACTCCTGTTGAACTGAATGGGAATTTGTACCTCTGAGTCAAGCTGGGAAGTAGCTGCCACAACCGCTAAAAGCACTTTTGGATTTCAGGTGCAACCAGAGATCAAGAAGTACCCTCAAACTGAAAAACTCTGACAAAAGAAAAAAGGTGAAACATCACTACCAGGCAGTCTCAGCAAGCAAACTCCCAGGCAAGTTGCAGTCTCTGCACTCCGTCTCCGCCAAGAATATTGAGCAATCTTCAGACAGAGAAGAGGAGACAAAAACAGACAGCAGAGGAATCACAGCCCAAACACTGCTGCAGATGGTGCGAGATGTCCCACACACATGCAAGCTAGCAAGGAAGCTTATCAAAATCAGGGCAGATTAAATATTACCATATTGCTTCAGTCTGGATTCTCCCCAGGCAATATCCCCCCTTAGCAAAACAATAGTTCACCCCTGAGCATTATTTAACGTTGCTTTCCAGAGCAAGATTTAGGTAAACCTTAATTGGTGCATGGGTTTTAGGCTGGTTCTCTGTATGGCCAAAATGTTTTCCACTTGAAATGGTTTTGAAACCACTGCTGACACCTGTGCAGTCACATATACATCAAGTACTTCTGTATCTTTAAAAAGCAACACACACACCTGGCACTTTGAACCCAGATTCTACCTCATTTGTACCCATGGGATGCTGGTGAAGTCATCATGATCACACAGGATAAACGAAGGTTGAAGTTGGCCTGTTTAAATTAAGATTTTTTTTTAAACCCTGTATATTCTTCCCATTGCTAAATCTTTTACAGAGGCTACTAGGTAGAGAGCTGCTGAGCTAATCCTCTTTGACTCCCTGCCATCCTGGCAGGTATTGCAAAGCCTAAGGTAAAGTGGAGCATCAAAAGGAAAATTAATGTCTTCTAACAGCAATTAGAGGAAATTATTTAGATATAAATCTTGTTTTATATCTTCTCATACTTGTTTTTCAATCTTGCCCCTTTGATTTTTTTTTTTCCTTTCAGGCTTTTCAGAAAGAAACATTTAAAATCCCTCCTGTAAACCAGTGGCATAATTAGCTGCATGTTACACCTGGTATTTTACTCTTCTACAGAGTAATTCCTTTGAGCTTTCTTTTTTACTAAGCCCCGAGGTCTCCCGAAACTGAATCTACTTGTTCTCTCCTCTGCCAGCTGACAGGAGTTAGAGGGGAACCAAGCCGGGGCAGGGACCCCAGGGTGCCCTCCCACCGCCCCCCGGCCGCCGGAGCAGGGACACGGGGTGCCAGGCGTGCCCAGGGCCTCCAGCGGCAGGCGAGCGCACCTCCCGGTCGCCTGCGCTCGGCCTACGCCGTGAAGCAATGCATGTAACCTAATTGTACTCCGATAACATCAAACAAAGTCTCTCTGATCCAGCATCTGGCAAGCCGCCACCCTATCTGGGGTCCGATCTGACAAGCTTGCCGATTGATCAAATCATTATCTGGTAGTGTAGGTGTATCGTCTAACACCAGCCAAATTCCTTCAGCTGCTGCTTCTCCTTTCTAGAGAGGATACGGCTCCGGCGGGCTCCTTCCCCTGTGGTACGTGGCTGATGGCTTCCATAGCCTCCTACAAACTGCAGTGGCTTGCGTTCACCCAAGGGACACCATGCTTTTTGCTTCCCCAATACAGAATTACTTTGCACATAGTGTTATCACAGAGAACTTGCAAAAACAACAAGCCAGCCTTCTCAGGGGTATGGCACAACAATCTACCTTTCTACAGACAGCCAGGCACAATGAAAACTGCTGATAGCTCCAGTTTTGCCTGAGCAAAAAATGGCACCAAAACTTTTGGGCTCCCCTTCCACCTCCTTGTTACTACTCAGGGCATGACGTGCTGGTAAAAAAAAAAAAAAAAAAAAAGAAAGATCTCAGTTATTGCACCTCTGCAAACCTGACCTCCCTGTGCAATGTCTCCCTTGACCTTAGCAAGATGTCATGCCTTCCTATCAAAATATGTCCCTGTTACTGCTCACAAAGGACAAGACCTCACTTTTATGCTTCCCTCCTACTGCATCAGGCTTCTTAAACTCTGTGCAGAAAATCTGGGGGCAAGATTTCCCTCTGAGCAGGAACACCCAATTACTACCTTTTTTGAGAAGGCAGACTTGCCTGTTTATCTGGAGCTGAACAACTACACGTAAGCCAGCTAAGACTAGAAGACTGAAGATACTAATTTACACAGGAGCAAGGCTCACACAGATTGCAGGTCCTAGCAGGCCATCCTTCATTTCAAGCAGCTTTGCTTTCGCTCCCATCCCAAGAGGTCGAGTAGAGCACAGTGGGAATCCAACATCTCAGCTGGTCACTTCTTAGGGAAAAGTCAACCACTGCAGACTCCGCAGACGCCATCTGCAGTTAAGCTCACGGTGAAGCCATTCTCTTTCCGACATATTGCCCCCATCTAATCAGCCCCAGAGGAATGAAGACGACATAGGTGGATGTTTTTCCTAACAGCCTTTTTCCTCCTTTTGCAATCTTCAATCTCTGAGTTAAAGCAAGGGCAGGAGATGCTATCCTCATTTTAGCACCACTGATTCGGGTCAGCATTTCATTTGGCCACCTCATGGTACTTCCCGGGGTCCTATTTCAAAGTAAGCTATCCAAGGTAATTTATTTGGTTTATATGCTGTATTTTATCCACATAAATCATGAAACAAAGTCCATAGGGAGCAGGCACTCTATACTTATCATAACATGTAACTTAGTTCCCCAGAGACTGAGTATGTACAGAACAGCTAATAAATGGTTCAAAAAAAAAAAAAAAAATCTGGGTCATTAAATCTTGTTTTATATCTTCTTGTTTCCATCAAAGTATGCAGGAGTGGAAATTCTCTTTCTAAGACAGGCTCCACTTTTCAGCCAACTGGGAACAGAGCCAGCTGAAAAGAGAGAACCCCACATACAGCACTGACAGCTGTGCACAAAATTCATGAGCTCAAGAGACAGACTGCTGCAGAGACAGGTGTCCGAGATCTAAGTTTAGCTTGAAAGATTAAAACAGCATCTACAAAGAATGCATTTATTCTAATCCTCTCTGTGCTAGAAACTACACATGCATCACTGAAGTACACATCCTGGAAACATTTGAGATATGTCTTTCTTCCGTAGGATTTCATCCCATTGTGCTCAGGGATAAAATAGGTTACAGCGTTAAGACCAGAGAAACGCACAAACCCAGCAGAGAGAGATGTTCCTGCTGTCTGAGGAAGGGTTGCAAGCGGTTACCATCAGCGGTTACAGACGTGGTAGGATTCAGGCTCGCGTGGCAATGCCTGCTGCCCACCCTGGCAGCGAGCAACCCCACCCCAGATGTTCTCAACACAATGAGGATGTCTTATGTAAATAAGAGCTGGGAGGCAGATCAGGTGTGGCTCCTGCAAGACAAATGTGCTTGGGAATTATGTATGATTCCATGTTTAGCTGCCCTGGTACAAATCCAGAGCAATTCTTTTGATCTTAAAGCAGCACTGCTCTAAATATACATTAAGTGGAAGAACATACCCACTACCCTCAAAAGAGCCAAAGGTACCGGAGGATTCAGCCTTTCCACCTTCCCAGCACAGCTCTGGGTTTGAGGGAGTCTCTCTCCCTCTCACTGGTGTAACTGGCTGAAGAATCCATCTCCTTGTAACAAACCATAGATACAGCACAGCAGATTTTGATGCCTCAAGCTTATAGTCTCTAAATTAGAGACAGTCTGAGGAGGCAGGAGACCCAGTTTTTAGATTCACAAGGAACAAAGGATGAATCACCCACTTATTTAGTATCATGTGATACGGTGCAGTTGCATGTATAATTGTCTATCAATATAGCTAGGAATTATCATATGCTAATGCAAAGAGAATTTGATAATCTGGGGGACATCAAAGTGATGAAGTCAACAAGATGACAGACTTAATAAACTTCACCTCCTTCACTCAATAAAAGAAGGGGCAGGTGCTTAGCTTTGGAAAGCTACAGAGCAAAATTCCTGGGATAATAATAAAAGATTTACAGATTCTTTCCCCTCTGTGACAGAGAACATATCGAACCACAATGCCAGTATTTTTAGAACAATTCTCACTCCCAAAGAAACAAGAATAATAGAGGGCAGCTTTTTTCTTTTTCTTTTTTTTCTCCCCTCCAAAGTGCAGATTTACTGTCTAACTACAGTATTGCTCTATATATCCGATTTCCACATATTCAAGAAGATTCCCCAGTTTTGTTCAGGGAATGGAATTTCACTGTCACGAAAATTTGCCAATACTTGTTTAAATCAGCACTTTCACAGGGAGACAACATATCATTTCTAAAATCTCATGGCAAAGCTGCTCCTAAGGCTATCACAGAGATTACTTAGTTGGCGCCAACCGGCATGGAATTATAATACGTGGCTGGAACTGCCATGCAATTCTTGCAAGCCAAAGTAATCTCTATCCTTGCATCATCAGCTCTACCAAGCAGGAGGTCATGTGATGGGTGCTCCAGACAATGTGGGGGAGGACAGAAGTAGGGAGGATGTTTTTAATTTATGTATTTAACATATCTGTAATGGGCACCTGAGAACTGAAGCCGCAGAGTAACTTTTCTGCAGCCTCTGGGAAAACCTCTTTGGGGAATTGGCTGGACAGACAGGGGATGCGGAGAGGAACAGGGCACATCTGCAGCTGTCAGATAAGCTTACCTACGGGTGGTCACAGCCGCTGAGTTTATAATTTTGAACATCCCCACAACATGCAGAAAGACCTCTTCTCACGGGGGAACAAATCCCCCATACCCACTTTTTCCATCACTCAGGATCTGGTCATGCTTTCCCACCACTCCAGCATCCCAACCACCTCGGAATGAGCACTGCCCCTGCAAAACTCCTGTGCAGCAGAGGAGCACTGCCTGCCCTCCTGAGCAGAGAGGGACATAGGGCGCACAGAGTAAGCATCTTGCCTCGGGCTTCCCCAGCGTGAACGTGGCAGACTTCCAGAAAGCAGTGCTTTCACAGCAGGCTCGGCTTTCCACGCCGAGGAACGGTTTGGAGGGGGAGCGGTGGGGAACTCCATGGGCTGTACGTCAAAGTCTCCTCCTAGGGCTTTCCCACAAACAGATGGCAAACTGGCTCCCAGCTAGCAACTCATCACAAAATGAAAAACATCTTCCCCTTCCCTTCTCATTCAGGGCAGACTCATGTGTTAACTGTTTAGCTTTGTTTACAGGCTCCCTGGGGTTGGGCTCCCTCCCCACCCCCCTTCAGATTATTGCCCTCGCACAATAGCAGACACCAAGAAAAGAAAGCAATAATGACAAAAACCATCAGCCCAAAGCTGAATTCACAAACACCACTCTGGCTTCCAAAGTTGTTTTTTTTGTTTTTTTTTTTTTTGTTTTTTTTTTAAGCTTTGCTGAGATTCCTGGGTAATTCAATGCTGCCTTTTCCCTCTCCCTGGCTTAGCCCTTGGGTCCCAGGCACTCGCAGCCTCACCACGACTCCAGTACAGGACAGAGCCGGGAGGTCCTGTGCCTTGCAGGAGCAAGGCCCTCCAAGTCATGACCACACTGATGTATTCCAGGACAAGAAGTGATTTCCTCAAAGGCAAGAGATTAAAATTTAAGGGAAGGAGCATTATTTGAAGGGGAGAAAACCAGCCTGAGTAGAGACTAACATCTTTTGCCCAGAGTTAGAGCCTGAGAGTCACTTCAGATCAAGAGCAAGTGGCAGTTTCTTCCTTCCAGGGCTGGGGACACCATTACCATCCTGCTCCACCCATCCCATGTCAACACAGGAAACGCAGACCCAATCCAGCAACCAGACTCATTCTATTCTCCTCCTACTCAGTAGCATATTACAAGGCCACTAAATTGAAAGGAATGCTGATTAATTCTTCAGCTTTCAACCCTTCCCTTCCCAAGCACTGCTTCTTTATAGATTTCAAACCAGTTTGACAATATATGGTTCTTCTGGTGTACGTGTGGGTTTTGGAGCAATATTTAACAACTAAATTAGATGTATGCATAAAGTATACACAAGGGTGTCTAGATATTAGGTGGAGTGTTATTACATAAAGGCAAGAACAAAGACCATTTATATTACAGTTCGCAAAACCAGCACACACATTTGTGCACAGGTACACTGGTTATAAGTGAACTAATAGCTCAGGCATTTTATGCAGCATTATTCATGACTTTCATATTAAGCCATCCGTATTCTTTTAAATTCCATTTTATGTTCCCCGTCTTATTTTTAATCTGCGCCATTTAGTCTTAGTGGAAGAGGTCTGCAGTTATGCTGTGGTGAAGCCTCCGTAGCGTGGCCACGGACGTGTGGTGCAGGACTGCTCCATTATGCTAAGCAGGCAGCAGTGAGTGTACGCACTAAGTGTGAGATCATCATTGCTTCAGACAAAGCCTAGCATAGCGTTAGGCAAACAACGAGGACCATGAGCTATGTTCCTTGCAAGTAAGAAGTAGCTCACTGGCCAGAGGCCAGCGCTCTTCAAACCATCCTGCAAATGGCCTAATCAGAGCTGTGATCTGTTCTGTATACTCAATTTGTTGAGTCACATCAATTTGTTGAGTTTCCTCTCCCATTAGAAAGACATGCAAGTGCCGTTTTCTAAACATATTAACTCTCTTCAGGCTATTTTGTTGTGTAAACAGAAAGACAAGTGACTGGGCATTGCATTCAAGAAGCTGATGTTTGCCATGCCCAACTTCTTTACAACTTCACAAGTTTTGCTATACCAGTTTTCTGCCTCTTTTACCTCATGGTACCATTTTGAGAATTATGCTGTACCATTTTCCTCAACAACTCCAGCTTAATTGCAACTGGAAAATAAAATTAGACTCTGTACAAGGACGCTTTTCAATTAAGAAGTCATACCTTTTCAGTCATGCTCAGAGACCCACCCAATACCCAGAAAGCCCTTAGGGTTAACCTCAAGGTTGCCAAAGCCATGATTTACCAGTGGTCCCACCACAATCCTGGGACCTTTGCTCAATTACACATCAGAGATCATTCCCACCACTGCCAGTCCTCCAACCTTGTGCTCCCCCGAACCATGTCTGGAGCCAGCACAGGCTCAGGGCACAGAAGCCAGCCCACAACAATACTATCACTCCCACTTCTCTCTGCTGCCCACCGGGAAAGGCAAGCTGGCCTCGGAACAAGGCTTAGGAGGGCAATATAAGTGGCTTTGGTGCAGGCTGCCAGAAGCAACACAGACAGACTGGTTAAGGTAACTTCAGCGTCAACATCAAGTACTGCTGGAGACATACCCTTTCTCCTGAATTTCCTGCCAGTACCTTCTGTCAGCTTCTCCCCATCGCTTCTGTGAAGCACAATCATCACCTTGATTGCTTGTTCTCCATCCCAGAGCTGGCTGATTCTGGACAGGGCTCTGTACGCTGTCTGTGAAGCAAACCATAAAACAGCATTATTCATAGGCTACTGCTTTGCAGGATGTTTTCCATGCCACCATGCACAGCTTGTACAAAGGTAAAGATTTGCAGCTTTCTTCCCTCTTTACAGTAAAATCTTAGGGCCAATATTTGTTCCTTTTTGTGTTACAAGATCACAACCAAGCTGCCAATCATCTGGCCAAGAGGGTTATGCAAGAGTCAGGTTTACAGTAAAGTTGTACAAATTTTATAGCACCACAAACACTTTAACTACCACGATGCTTAAAACTCAAGAGCATTTGGAGAACAAGGAGGGTTATTCAACCTCCACACCATTTTGGCTGCATGTTTTCCAGGTGTATGATTTCACCACATGGAAAAACACAGCCATTGCCAAAGTGAACTCATAAAAACCTTTGATGAGTAAAGTTTGGATAATCACAAATCATTTGAACTGACAGTTGGTCCAATTCTCAAAGGGGTTTGGCAGACATAATATAATTCGTGGTTTCACACACAGGCCATTCCCTCCCTCCCTCCCCCTTCATCCCTCACCCAAAATCTTCACAAATCCAGAAGATGTTGTTCTAGAAGGTGCGCTGGGTCGGGTTTGCCATGTTTTTCTCCCCCCCCCCCCCGNCAAAGCCATTTGGGGCTGTAAGCTAGCAAACAGGTTTTCCAGAACTGTGTTTAGATAGTTGCATGATCTGCCTAATGGAGAAGGGGGGGAGAAAAAAATTAAACTCCAGGTCTCTCACCACCCATTTGCTAGCAGGCAGGTAATATAAGGCAAACGCTTTAACAATCTCTTCCTCTGACACATTCGGACATGTTATTTCAAGATGTGTGGCGTCATTTAAGGCTGTGCCATGAGATAACACAGTATTTACATCTCTGGGCTGGGAGCAATATTGCTACAGCTTTTAGACATTATTGACATAATATTTTCTCTGATAAACAATCTATCAGGAAATTGTCAAACTCATAATTGAGGTAATGCCAGGGACTAAGCATTCCTACACGGTCCAAGAGGCAACTCGAAACCACACTAGAGAGCATAAACGTGATGAAGATGACTCCTGTTCTGAACGGCTTTTGTTAAGCCCCTGCTATGGAGAAAAGCGTTCATTTACAGCTCACGTGGTCTGTTCTCTATCCAAACAGGTAGATCTGAGGAGTTATTCCCGATTAGCCTCTCCACAAGCAAGAGCAAAACCCTCCAGAACTGAATGGAGCTTTCATCACTTTAAATAGAAAATTTTAAATTGGCCAGTAACTAGTATGTTTTGGGTACTTGGATGTATTTGGGCTGTACAAGTCCCGTGTTTTGCACTCCATGATGCAAATTAGGAGCAGACAGAGATTAGACATTTAATTTCTCTAACATGAATTATAGTTCTGAGTATACTTCACGCACCTCACCTTCAACGAGTAGCTATGTCATCTTACACTTGGGAGAGCAGGCTTACAGCAAATAAATAGGGTTTTCTTTCCATTATTCAGTTTATGAATTTTTCTACAGTTCAGAATAATTTGAAAACTGATGCTTGCCATTGGTAGCTTCCTAACATACAGACCAGATCTAAAATATTCAAATTGCCCAAGAAGAAATTTTGAGAGGTCACGAGGTACTTCTGTCCTTTGGCCAGAGGCATAAAAGAGAATCACCTGAAGCACCACAGCACAATTGTGTTGCCATTTTTCCTTATAAGCTTTTCTGATGAATGCTCCTGAAAATTCATGCCTGCAAATTCACTGGATGGAATAACCATAGTAAGCAAATGCAAAGAGAGGCATACTGAATTGCCTTTTTGCTTGCTTTTTTGAGATTTTTAGTATTTGCACAGTTTGTGATAATCCTCCCCTTCTCTACCCTCGTAAATAAATCATATTTCCTCCTACAGGAACTCCATGAAGCCGCCTTCATGCAAGTCAGAGGCAAAACGGAAATGACGTTAGAAAAGTGCCCGGTGACCTCAGAACATCACGGTCTTGTCACACTGGCTTACAGCGAGGTCCAATTTTCCAAAGCACTCCCACATAATGGTGTTACAATTTCCTTTCTCTTTTAAAATCCCCCCATCGCTTGGGCAGTCTGGGGCCTCCCGTGTCCGCTTTAACACGTACATTGTGTTCGTCCGTGTAACCCATGTGTCCCAGCTGGCGAGGCTGCAAACGAGCTGGGCCCTCACCCCTTGCATAGGGCTTAATACTGACATACTCCCATCGACTTCAATCAAGCCCCTAAGTCGTAACATGCTTCCATGTTCAGCTTCTTGGTTTGTTTTTAAGTGATCAAGCTCACACAAGCCTAACGATTCCCTTCAGTTTTACAAGCATATTCATGTTTGCTGTCAAACGCATGAGTTAGTTTTCTGGAGGCTATTGCGAGAGAGCAACCATTAATTACTGCAACTGCACAAAATGGTTTTTTATTTAGAAATGTATTTCAAAATACATCACTCTCCCAAACTAGGCAGTCACTGGTAAACAGTTTATCTACTTGGAATTTGTAGAAGGCTGGTGTATTTTGATTTCCTACAGAATTATATTTCCTCTGCCCTTTCCTTTCCCTTCTGCATGAACTGATGTGCCTTTTTTTTTTTTTTTTTTGGTCATTTGTTTGTTTTTGATTCTGTGCCTTTAGGGACTTAATGGAAGATTTCCAGACACAAGGAACTGTCTTATAGAGTAGCAGAAATGCACATTTACTCATTACTGAATCTTTACAGCACAATTTATTTCAGCAGACGCTCAAAAATATGGCTTCCAATGAGAGCCCTTGGGAAAGGCACTTCCCTTCGCGTGCTCGTGGTGGCACCAGAGCTGATGGCTCAAGTTTAGTCTGCAGTCCGGCACCTTGCAACTGCACTTCTCAGAGAAGTCCCGGCACTAGTAAATGCTACCTAACGTGACGCACTCTTCTAATAGTCCGACTGTTTAGTTATTTCAATTCAGCTCTGAACTCCTTCAAAACAAAACCAGAAAAACAACCCACGTCGTCTGCCTCTCTTAGAGGAGACCCCAGCCTTCTAACTTTCCAATAAAGGAAAAAAGTATGGGAAACAGAAACACAAGCTCCGGTTCATTAATTTCATACACACACACATATGCGCCTTTATAGTCCCCCAGTAAATTATCCTTTCCAAGGAGTCCCAAGCTTACATTCACGCCAGCTATTTCTTTGGACATCAGTGAAGACTATCAGTAGGACCATCCCAGCATGGTAAATAATTACAGGCTCAATCCTTGAATGACACGAGATTTCACAGATTTAGAAACTACATAAAACCATATTTCTCTAATTAGCTATTAATCAAGCACCAGCAAGTAAACATTTAAACAGCTGAGACCCGATCTACCTTTTGAAAATTGCTTCTGCCAACAATTAATGCTGTAAGCTTTTCCTGTTGTCCTTTTTCAAGGAGAAAAACATTTGTTGACAACAACCAAAGAAAACCTTGCATTTTCATCCCTGGACACATGCAGGGTCCAGAGGACCCTCTGTTTTAGCACAGAGGAGACTTGGAACTCTTCCATTTTGTTTGAAGACCAAGCAACCGAGACACCAGTCTCACCACTGCTTTGAAGGTGAAGGGCAATGACCTGGGACCGGTGGCTGTGATGCCAGGTCTCCTACCTACTCTGCTGCCCCACGCATCTCTAAACACACACTAGTTCATTTAGGCAAATCTGTAGCTCGGGTGATTTGTAGAAGTTCACTGCTCTTAAGGACGCTTCAGAGATGGGATAACATCACAGAAGTCATAACAACACCTTACGCAGCGACAGGCTAATCAAAACAGCTAACTTCTTTCACACACACTATCACTAATTCTGTGAAAATAAACCTGTAAGTTAGGCTCACCGAAGGGTTTTAGTTAACACCATGTTGTCCAGTTTCTTTCAAATTCATTTTTTGTTGGTTTGTATGAAATTCTCAACTCTGACAGCACACATACTGACTTCCTGGGTTTCATTGCCATCCAGATATTTGTCTTTTTATTTATGAATGAAAGTATCCTTAGGCAGAAGGTGTTGTCCAGATTAGAAGCAGGCTGAGTTTCTCAGTTGGAACTTTTATCCCTGCCCAAAGAAAACAGGCATATTTGGGTCAACAAAAACATTGCAAATTTATGTTGGATTTGTCACTTCAGCTGAAAAAATAAGAGTCGTCAGCCTGAAAGTGCTTACGTATTTTCAAACTGAAAATAATAATTTCAATTAACAAGAAATGATTATGGGCACTTTAATGAAAGGAAGCATTATGTATTGAGTCAAACAATATTCTACTCAAACTATTCCCTTTTTTGGTCTTTCCACTAGTGTCATCAACCTCTCCTCCATCCACGTTGTTTGTTTGTTAAGAAACGCTCTCCTCGCAGCCCTTCCGAGCAGACAGAGCAGCGTGCTTTGTCCCCTGCAGCTCCCTCCTGCCTCTCCCAGGAGGACTTGTGCCCACCAGCACTAAGGCTGCTGGTCGTTACAAACCAGAGCCAGACTGGGATCCCGGCAGGAGAGAAGACTCTCCCCTCCACCGGTAAGATCGGGGACAATCCAACAGGTCATAAAGGCAGGGCAATGCAACGCCGCAGTGGAAGGTGCTTTGTGCCTGCGCCCAGCCTGCCAGGACAGGAGCCTGTGAGCACTCGCCCTCCTTAGCCAGGAACGTTTTGACTCATTACACCCAAGCTAATGTTCCTTAACTGAAAAAAGGTCAGATCCCTCTCGGCCACTGTCACCCAAGGGTCACAAACTACTGAAATATATAGATGGATCCGAAGCAGTTTAATGGTCTGTAATGACAGATGCAGAGACCCTGCAGCTGGATGTCACAAAAATTAGAGTAAGCACTTTACAAGGAGATGTGGGAAGAGGGATCCCTTCACTGACTCTTCTACTAGAGAGCCAGCTAATTACCCACCAGATGGATGCTAACGCTCTCAGAGGGGCTTGCTGCATTGAAACGGGGTGCTTACCACACCCTCCCCAGATACCCAGGGACTGGTTAGGGGCTGTCCCCATCTATGCTTCACGTTTGATTTCATACAAGTTCTCAGGCTGAAGATGCCCAGCTCTCAGCGAGGTTGTGACATGGATCCATCGGTCACCTCAGTAATGCTCTGGAACATTTCTGCTCAGTGGTTTTAGATCCTAGCCACAAGCAACTGGCCAGTTCTCTCAGCTGGGCTCTCTGGCTCAACCAGGCCCCCTCACAACTGCAGCCCTTCAACGCTGAACCTTCCTATAGTAGCCCCATTCTTCTGCACAACCATAAACGCAGCCTCTCCTTGTTGGCACAGACTCCAGACTTGGATACACAACAGAGCAGGACACGCGTTTGAGGAGGTTTGGCCCACAATGAGTCAAGGAGGGGGAGGCTGGCCTGCTAATGTCCATTCACAAGCCTTTTCATCTCTTAACCCATGAGAAAACACACAGGGCGCTGTTTGCTCCCAGAGCTCCTGCGTACCTCTCCACCTGGCTACGGCTTCTCCAGCAGAACAGGTTGGGATTGCTTTCTTGGGAAGAGCTGGAAGATGCATGTCCTCTTTCTGCATAGTACCGCAGCCACCTTTGAAACAAAACCAGCCCCATCTCCGAAACAGTAAACACTGGGACTGCTAAAGATGTTCAGAACTGCACGATTAGCTTCTGTAAGGCTTGGGACCCTGCGGTAGTCTTCCCCATAAACAGACTGCTACAGAGACTCAGCAGCACGGCAGATGTGTTCAGGCCAGCCATGGTGCGACCACCCTGGCAGGAGCGTAACAGGAGCACAGGGGGACGCTTGCATGTCCAGCACAGTCTGGGACAAGACTTCTTGTGAATCTGATCCATGTGGCCCTACTCACTGCTTCCCAAGAAAGCCTCTTTATAAGGGAGAAAAACAATGCTTATACAAGAAATGTCTGTGGGGCTCCTCCTTACCACTTCCCCCTGTCCTCCTCACAACCAGCCCATTATCTCACAGCCACTGCTGCCGTGCAAAACTGCAGTACAAATTTGGCTTGTGGGATTACAAGAGACATATGTCTGATCACGAAAGAAACCTGATCTTAATAAGCACCTCACCCTCTCACCAAGACATGGTTTGGACTGGCAAATTTTGTCCTGTTAAACTGAGCAACATCACAAATTACAGTGTGCAAACATTAATCGAGACCACACCCTGAAAGAGCAAAGGGAATTGATGTGCAGTAGCATGACAGAGCCGGACAGTGAAAACAGGACAAGTATGTCTATCACATGAAAGCTACAAATCAGAGTTTAACTTGCCTAACCAGCTCCTCTACATCACACCCAGTACACAGATCTACCACCACGCTGCAGTTTGTGCTCTCAGGTCTACATTCCTGGGTTGCCAGCACTCACTGTTTGTCTCGGATGGAACCAGGAAAAGCTTGTGAAATTGATTTTGTTCTGTTTGCATAGACCTGAGGTGGCAATTCACGTGGACAATTTGCAAGTGGCAGGCTTGAGGACTGGGCTGGTGGAATTAAGTTTGCTTCATCAGAATCCACAGGAGATCAAATTCAGATCCTTGTGCAGTCTACAGGGATCCAAGGAAGTCATTGGAATTGCTGGAGATTCGGGACACAATTTGACCGAGGACAATAATATTACCACTTCTGGAAGTGGCAAGTTTTCTTGGAATTCCACACAAAGGCTGACCTTGCAAACAGGTGGTGTGGGACACAGGAGACAGTAGAATTATCTTGGAAAAGGTATCATGATCTCTCTCATATGCCTACAGTACAATACCCAGGAACACCCAGGTGGATAACAACCCTAGTGCGGGACAAAGGAAACCACTCCAGCCACACCTCACCTTTCACACTCGAGAGACCCTCCTTTAGCGAGGCACTGCTGGCCGAACAGAGTTTAAACGCCAGTGATCCAGGTAAAGGCCAATCTGGCTCAATGGCTCCCGACGTACTGTTGACCCAGAGCTAAACCAATTAACCCATTTCCTTTTAAAGGGTTCTCAAATGCCACTTGGCCATGCCACTCTACACCGAGAACTCTAAAGCAGATTAATTACATGGGTAAATGTTTGATTGAAAATTACTACTCAAGCGACGTAGACTGCAAGAGGTTACCTCCCTCCCAGTACAAAAGGACTGATTCAGGACTCTGGGGCAGCTCCCCTTTAAAGCTGGGAGCACAGAAAGCATGTTAATAGAGAGAAAATAAACTTATTTTTGGCACCTAGGCCAGATTCATTTTGCTAGCAGTCCCCTTCTGACGCCGATGCAGCCCAAATGTGGCTGATGAGCCTGTTACAGCCTCGACTAGCTCAGATGTGGGCAGGAGGAGGGAAGCACCAGCAGCGTTCTCCACTGGCAACAGCAGCCCAGAGGCACGGCTCAGCAAGAATTTTAAGTAGCTAAAATGCTAAACATCGGAGCGAGATTCTGTCCCAAAACTTCCTGTGGGTTACATTTGCACCTCAGTTTCTCTACCTGTAAAATAATAATTACCCAACACACCAGTTCTTGTAGGACTTAATTAGCACTTGTCAACCTCTTAGAGCTCCTCAAGGGAAGAGGAGCTATGCACCACAAAGTACTAATTAATGGAAGAATCCTTTGGAACAAAGTATACGACTCTGTTGTTGTCAGATCTAATAGAGTCATAAAAAAACAGGGCTGGAAGGGATATCAAGAGGTAACCTAGGCTGTTCCCCTGCCCTGAGGCACGATCAAGTATATCTAAATCACTCTTGATAGATGAATACCCCTAAATCTTGCAATGCTCAAACTGCGGATTAAAATAGATAAAGATGGACTCGTATTACATGTGCAGTGCACTCTTTGGCTCTGCTGAACGCAGATAAATTCTCCCTCACGTGTGGCACATGGGGCCTCTCTTTAGTGCTCTCTGCACCGGCCTGAAAGAGGCTTTACTGCACCCGCAGTGAAAATGTACTGCGAGATCTACCAATCTTTCCAACTTATTATTACAGCTCATGCAGTAAAGAGCCCCGTTGTAGCATACAATCCCCAAATCTCAAAATCTGAATTAACGAGACGCACAAAATGAAGGGGGGGGAAAAANNNAAAAAAAAAGACCTCCAGATGGGGAATGGAGCACAGAGGTGTTAAAGGATCTGCTCATGGTTATGCCTGGCTTCAGTGAGAACCAGATTCAGCGCAGATCACCCAAGTCTTGCAATTCAGCCACGCATCAGACTTCTCCTCTGTAATACCTTCAAATTATTTTCATTATGTTTTTCCCCACTTCTTCTCACCCTCCTTTCAAACCCCAAGGGTCCATCTAAAGTACAGTTTGGCCTGGCATATAATTCAGATGTGGCTACTGAAGCACTGAACAGCCTTAAAAACAAAAAATTAAGCTTTTTTTTTTTTTTTTTTTTTTTACCTTAATTAAAGANNNNAGTTAAGCAGGTCAGACCTGGAACAGTGGCTAAACAAAGATATTTAGGATTTTTTTTAATGCTTTAATCGTAAAAACGTGTCAGTTCAAGCAGCGTTTCCAAGACATATATGCAGTGTACAGTAGGAGATACCTTTTATTTGATTAACTTCATACAGGAAAGCTTTTGAAACTTATCCTTTCTTCATCAAGCTAGTGGATGAAAGCTAAGCCAGGCAACTGATACAGCACTTCAGAAGTTTATTAAATTAACCAATTAAACTGAGGCAGTATACAATATACAGAGGCCAAGGCAAACAATAGAAGGTGGAACGCACTCCTGGGGCTGAGGCAATAGTGTTGTGTCAGCATTTCCATTATGAAGCTACTTCAGAGTTATTGTGGGAGGTGTGCAATAAAAAAAAAAAAAAAAAGCTTAAACCACTGAATTCAGTCATTCTAAGGGATTCCCAGACATGCCCAGGCGGATGGAAGAGCAAGAGGCAAACCAGTTTTTCACTAATTTTGTCACTTGAATTAGAAAGCAGGTTTGGCCTGGAGAAACACGTTGGCACGTCACACAGGAAACAAAGAAATGCCGGTTCTCTGGAGCTGCACAGTGCCCAGCGTGAGGGAGCCCTGTTCTTGGTTGCTTGAAAATACAACCCTAACGAACACGATTAATCAAGGACAGCACGTTTGTGTGGGCTGACACACAAAGCTCACTCAGTAACAGAAGATCCGTGCAGTAAGGCTGGCATCTTGTGTAGCACCTTACCCTCAACGAGAGTCCCCACACAGCGATGCAATGCAAATTGTAGAAGACAAAATTCAAACACAGAAAAGCTCTGTTCATATCAGAGTCAAACCACAGAAGCGTACCCAACTTGAAGATTTGTCACCTCCTTCGACACTGCACAAGAACCAAAGTGACTACATTTCACGACAGGGAGAGCTGAGCATGAACTGAACTCCCCCAAAATGTTGGGTGCCCAGTATCAGGTTCAGATACCCGTTTTGGAGGTTGCTTCTTCCTGGGCTAAACTGTGGGGCTCCTCTGGGTAACAGAGATTCCCTGGCTTACCGTTACATTTTGCAGCATGGGAAAACCTTTTTGTTACATGCAAACCTTTTCACACAGCCCCAGAACAACTCACTGAAGGGGGAAAAGAAAAAAAAAAAAAAAAAAGAAGACCAATAATGGAAACACTGACACAACATTTACCGTAACAGCATGATCAGCAGCAACTATAATTCTCCTTCAGAACGTTACACCCACACTGCTTTCTTTGGCCTGTATACCTTGCATATTGCCTTGGTCTAACTGGTTAATTTAATAAGCTTCAGAAATATTTAGTTGCCTGGTTCAAAAAAAAAAAAAAAGAGTTGGATGCGATTTAAAACCGGGTAGCCTGGTTTGCAGCCACAAGTTGTTCTTGGTATGGCATAGCCACGGTTCTGCGCAGCATCCCAGCCCAGCTCCATGGGCAGTTCTGCCGTGCTCCATTTCCTCTCTGGAAACCAAACAAATCCAGCTCAGCTCCCAGCAACACGGAGCAGCCACGCTGCTCTGGATATGAGAGCAGCACAACAAACAAAGGTTCGATTGAATTAGCTGGACCCACTCGGCGTTCCAGCTCTGCGACAGAGTTTAAGAGAGGCTGGGGAGCGCAGGGAAGGCACACGGGCGTTTTAGAAGCGGCAGGGTGCCACGGTGGGTAGGGACCAGCCTGGGACTCGGGAGACCCACTGCTCTTCCTGCCTTTGCCAGCGACCTGCCACACGGCCCCGAAGAAGTCACCCCACTCCATGTGTTTTTCTTTCCCCTTTTGCCCTTTTTCTGCTTTGATTCTGAAGTTTTCCAAGCGATTGCATCATCCTGTTTGTACAAAATATGCATTTGCATAACATCTAGCACAACAAGACCCTGATCACAGCTGGGGCTTCTAGATGCAAGAGTTATAAAGAAAAGTATTGGCAAATTCAATGTGCTTAAATGCCCATTACGGGTATTTTGTAACCAACACCTCTTCTTTAAAGATTCTACTGTGTTGTTTCACCAGACAACAAAGAAAAGGGGAAGGTCCCAAGTGGAAGATGTTGGCTGACACTGTTTCTTGGGGGCAGAACCTGAAGGGTACATGGGAGACAGAAAAAGGGATGGACTATTTTGTAGGCTACCAGTGAATTTGCAAAGCTGGCAAGAATTTCTGGCAAAGTTGTATAATCTCTGACAGCCTAGTAAAGACATTTTTCTATCCTGAGCTCCAGTTTCACTAGATCTCTTCCTAGGATGCTGGGGTCTTCAAGTCTGAATTCATTGATTCAGCTTCACGTGGACACACAACCCTGTCCTAATCTAATCAAAGACTGTGATCTTAAAAAAAAAAAAAAAAAAAAAAAGTCTTTTGGCTCACTCCCAAAGTTAACATTATTTCTACCCACTGCGTCTCCCTTCACACTCACCTCCAAAATTGAAGATCAAATAAAGAGACAGAGCAGAAAAGTTAAGACAAGCAGTGACCAATCTCCCACACCCCAGGTTTGCAGCTAACAATTGTCTAACCAGAAAGCTGCAAAGGAGGCATCCAAGCCAGAAACAGCATCAGCAGGAGCTGAGCTAGAGCCTCAAACTCTGGCAGTAGCAGCAGCAGTGTCCCAGGAAGAGTTCTTAGGAGGAGTAAGGCCAGCAGCAGCCCCCTGGGCTGTCCAACAGCCAGGATCCCCATCTCTCACCAGAGAAGGTGAAACCGTGCCCAGAAGTCCGGCTTTGCAACCTGGAAGGAGGAAAACCAGCTATAACCTTGATCCCCAAAGCACCACAGAGGAGGGAGAAGGGGACTGGCAGTACATCCAGTTCAACAGCAGAAAAGAAACACCATCAGTTTAGACACTGCTTTTCTACACCTGTTCCCAGAGCTTGGGTTTTGACATTTGTCTTGTGAACTGAACATGCAAACTGGGTTTGAATGAGGTCATTTCACACAGCCTGGGAAACAATAATGAATATGCAAGTTATCATAATCGCTCTTGTAATTCCTGCAGGTCTTGAAGGCTTCTTCCGCAAAGCACACACCTGTACAGGGCCAAGAATCCTTACAAAGTGCCAGGACTAATTCAGAGACAATGAGATGGGCAAGTGCAAAGCAATTTTTTCAAGAGTTCATTAAGCAAGTGACAGACTTGGGCTTTCTTAATTTTCACCTGCTGTGCTTCATCCCCACCCTTACTTCCTCAGTGCATCCTGCAGTGAAGCATGAATCCCATGCTCCAACCACAATCATCAGTACTGACCGGCTTCCACAGAGCTCAATGGAAATTCTGCCACATGTCCTACCAGACTTGAGATTTAGGTTCTTGCCAACCAAAGGTGTCACATTCCCTGCACAATTGCCACAGCACAACTGCTGCATTAATGGCACCCACTGTTCAAGAGTTTGAGTGGTAACACAACACCACAACACGCAGGTGCTCCAGCTGTCTGGAATAAACCCCTTCATGTAGACCATTCCTCCCCTACGTGCCCTACCTGAAGTTGAATGTTCTCTTCTCGGCCCCTCGTTGGGGGTTTTGGTGGTGTTTGTTTGTTTTTGTCATTTTGAAATTTTTAAAAATTAAAATGCTAGGATTTCTCCTTTTAAACAAAGGAGGAAAGAGGCTGGAATGTGTGAAACACCCTTTCCCTTTCATGTTCTGCAGCACAGCCAGCTGGGACAAAGTTGGCTATGATGTCAGATCACTGGTGCTTTAATGCAACAGGGCTGTTTCCCCCAAGTATTTCTCTAACTAAGCAGAACTCAAAGGTTTCCTTCTCTAGCAAACACCTGAGCAGAAATGACTCACCCACTGTGTTGGCAACTGGCACAGATCTTTCAGCCCTAATGCCAAGCCTCTTTGTGTTGTTGAAATACTGAGAGGCGAGATTTTCTTCTGCAACTTCCAAAAACGTTTGTCCACCTATATTTTGCATTAAAATTAGCCCTCCCCTGCTGTCCTCAGTGAGGACGAGGGTTGAGCTGGGGTAAAACATATTTGTAAAACCAGACACAAAGCAAAGTCATTTTTCCAAGCTCATGAAACATTAATGCATCTATCTCTAATCAAATCACTTTTTATTTTTTCTGCCTGAATTCCTTTAAAAATAATGCATATATGATCATGGTATGTACGAGCATGCATCTCTAATAACTTCTGAATGAGTTGGTTGCTTTCAGCTCAATTTGATAGAGAGACGGGACTTCCAGAGCTGTCACATTGCTACAAGTTTTGTGAAAACAGGCAACTGGATAGAAGAGAGCTGCAAAGGCTGGAAAGCTGCAGCATGGTTACACCCAGTGTTAGAAACCAGAAAATGCCATTGTAAAGGCACTGACACATGGAGTAGCCTCAATGGAAGGTTACAGTCAGCCAAGAGATGGAAAGCCACAGTACACCAAGTACTACCTATTTATTTCAAAGGACATTGTAAAAGTCACCAGTCAAAAAATGAATGGCCTTCAAGAGACAGCACTCAGGAGAGCAGACAAGACAGCTAAATACTTCAAAGGAAGCCTATAAGCAAAAGCATTCTTCATTTTAACTAAATCCGGGACTGAACACTCCTCTTACACCCATGTAATCATTAATTTCTGAAGAGCGACTTCTAACATACCCCACGGTAAGCCCCAGATAATACAAATCCACTCTTTATTGCCTCAGTAGTACCATTTAAAATCAATAGGATTACTCATAGCGGTAAAGTTAAGCACGTGTGAAAGTGTTTGCAAGATTGAGGCCTGAGGCCTGGTCTAGGCACAGCTTTTGTACTTGAAGAACTGGTTCACTTAAAGGTTTGTTTTGTTTTTGGTTTTATTTTTAAAGAAAACAACAGAATAATTAAAGCCATACAACTGCTTTAAAGTGGACATGTTTTTATTGCTATAACGGGAACTTCCAACAGCACAGCCATGCCCAGGTCAGCTGCACTGCTCTAACTGCACTCACGCTTCAGGCACTTGTGTTGGTGCAGCCAAGAGCAGCCCCAAGTTTTGCACCTCAACAAGGAGATGCCAGCCCATGATCTCTACTCAAATCTATCCAGATAATTAATCCATGGAAGGCACCTGACGAAATCAATGTGGACAACTACAGGTTCTAAGAACATTTGGTCTGAAGAGTATCAAAAAGTGGGAAATTTTTCCCATGATACTTTTCCAGGTGTGCACACACATGCCTGCCCAACAGGAGAAAAGAAAAACTTCAGAGCTCAGAATTTCACATGTGCAGAATTGAGGAAGGTGAAAAAGTGCAAGGTCATCTTGTAAGATGACAACAACAAGTATCCATTCTAAGGAAAGCATTCAAAACTTTAGAAGGTGCTAGAAGGAGTGGGGTGGAACAGCGGACGAACATTCAGATTGCTAAGAGGTTAAACAAAACTGTCACACTTTCAAAGAAAAAGAAAGAGACAAAAGACATTAAGAGTAAACAGGAAATCTGGGAAATCTATTTCATTCAAAGTAGCAAACATCTGGAGTAAATTGTCAAGAACTTAAGACCATCAAAGTAAAGTATTAATGAGGTTAAGAGGCAGCTAGACTGGAGGAGGAGACTGAAGAATACAGTGACAAAGGAGAGAGGTGGAGCCAAGATAAACCTGGAGGCAAGAGGCTCATTAGCCTAAGGGGCTTTGTTTTTCTCTCTGCCCAGTACTTCCTTATCTTCTCATTGCTCCAGGCTTAAGTAATTTCTTCTATTGCTTTTTGGTTTATGGAAGCAAAACAGTACCTTTTTTTCTTAGTAATTCTGTGCTGGGATCTGTGACATGGTAATTTATTGTTGAGCCCCCATATTTCTAAGTTTAACTCGGAAAAGTACAAGAAAACTGAATATACACTACTCCCTCCACCAAGTAGAGCTTTCTGAAGTCTAGAGTCCTCACTCCTCCCTTTCACCCTCCAAATTAATACTCATTTTTGTTACGGAATGTTTCTAAAAGAAGAAAATCTTGGTCCCTTTAATCAAAAGAATTTAGAAAAATATCTCTATGTATTTAAGAGCTTTTTTTTTTTTTTAAAAGACTCATTTGTTTTAAAGTAATTCAAAACAGGCTAAACAACACCTTTAAAGATGACAAAAAACAGTAGGCATTTCCTTCTTAGACTCCTTATTCACTTATACTTAGCATGACTTATCCCTTAATATCCAGATCCTTCTCTAGAAAGGATAATCAGAAAGCTATGTTGGCCTTTTGTCAAAAGAAGAGAATGGTCTTCCATCTCTGCCTGGACTGTTATTAACTATATTGGTTACATTCACGGTCATTAACATCCTTAAAAGATGATCTTGGGATTTCATTTTCCACCTCCTATTATTGAGCAATGGAATATTCATAAAACAGTAGACGGAAACAACTCAGAAGAAAAAGAAAAGAAAACCTCCAAGTTCCCATGTTTGCCAGTTAAACTAAACTGAACATTCAACAAGAAATTGATTCAGGAATGGCAGTATATATGCACGCACATTAAAAAGGACAATGGGGGGGGATACAGAATAATAAAACATGCACTTGCCTGTCCTCTGCTCTAATAGCCACAGACAAACTTCAGCCAAGCCTGACAGAGCAGGAGAGGCTTCAAAGATAGGAAGCTCCTGTGGGTTTCACAGGATAGGCAGCTGGGTAAAGCATGAAGATGCTCTTAAAAGCCCCACTTAAGTAAAGTGCTTATTAGACATGAGAGAATCCACACCAGCCTTCATTACTTGTCTAATAGCACAGGGCCCGTTCGTGCTGTTTGTTATCAGCCAAGTACCCACATCTGAGGAGTCAAAGTTTTATTGGGAACATCTGCTCCTGTCTTTGCAAAAGGCAACTAAAGCTTTGCTTCAACCTCCACCCCTTCCCCATTAGCTGGTCCCAAATGCCTGTCTGCACCTTTCCAGCCTGAGAGGAGCCGCCATGGCTGCTGTGGGGCCACCTCACACCAGCAGGGGCCCAGGGAAGGCTGACCAGTATTTGTTCACAGAGAGCCCCGCAACACTGGGATTTTTTTAAACCCAAAGGAAGAGAAGTCTGCCTTGGTGCTCACAAAGTGCAATGAGTTACACCAGAAGAATTTGGAACAGCCCGAGGCATTCAAGTTACTTGGCCCCATTGGTAAATTCAGCCACCAGCTCCTCTGGCGGTCAGAGAGAGGGGCTTTCCTGAGGGAGCCGGATCACACCCAGATCCTCACATCTGAAGCATCCTCTGGGCCACCCCTCACCAGGCTGACTAAATACAAAGCACCAGAAACCTTATTCCTCATTTCAGCACTTGAATTCGATGCTACAAATACCCACAGCAGTTAAACGGGCCAAAGCCTCTATTTCCTCCATTTTAAGACTGAGAGAAATCAGCAATAGAGGGGCTTCAAGGCACTCCACTCCATTTTTCTCCACTGTTCCTACCTTGCCACTAAAACACAGCTAGAGGGAGCCATCTGGAAAAAACAGGATTACAAGTTTGCTCTGTGGGCAGGGTATGCAGACAGGCAACCCCTCAGGGGAGGGCACGCTGCCCAGCGCCTCAGTCAGCGGGGCCTCACCGGTACCAGCCCGATACACGCAGGCACAAAACACAGATCTTTAACACTAAAAGCAGGCGGTTGTTTTTTCAGTAACTGAGGGGTGCTTTAATGAGCACACTGTGTTGAAGCGGCTGGAAAAAGGTGATAAGCTTTATATGTTATACAAAAAGCCAGGGGGTTACTTTATATAACCAGACACAGCTGACTAAACAGGGCACTGAAAGCCATTCACAGCTAAGGTAAAACAAAACAAAACAACAAAAACCCCACAACCTCCCCATCCTGCCTCTCCCAAGAACCGGTTCCCCAGGCACAAGCCCAGGGTTGATCCAAGGCCTCAAGTACCCTAATTAACATGCTGCTTGGAAGAAAACTCTGCCTTACCTTAGCATGCCAGGGCCTCGCCTCACCTCCGTATCAGCCGTACAGGGACAGGAGAAGAGGCTGCTGAGGGTCCACACACAGCCCTGGCTGTCCTCTCCCTCCTGGGCCATGGCTCCTGGGGAGGCAGAGTGGAGCTCATTAGCATTAATCCCCCACACCTGTGGGGCTGGAGGAGCGCTCAGAGCAGCCCTCAGAGCAGCCCTCAGCCCCACACAGGTGTGGGAGAGGTCCCAGGTGTTGGTGGTGCTCAGGAAGGGTCCTGACCAGCAGGCCGCAGCAGCCACAGCAAAGCCCCACTGATATTTACAGAGCAGGGCTGCCAGAGCCAGCACGGCCATGGCTGAGGGAAAGCTTGGCTCCCCATGCCCAGCTGAGCCAAGAGAGACTCTGCTGTCTGCCCTGCTCTGGTTAGCATGTTTGCATGCACATACTTAACCCAGCAATAAAACTAAACTTTTCTGTTTTTTTTCCAGGAGAAACAGGGTGGCATGTAGTATTTCGGCATTACCTGCATGCTGCTGTTTGTACAAGCGTGGGTGAACTGTAACACCACTTTAAAAAGAAATGACTGAACATTTCCTTAAGGCTTTTCACAATTTTAGACAAAATACGAATACTTGTACCACTTCAGCTCTTGATTCACACAAGTATTATTTTTCCAAGCATTAAATTCTGTCACAGCCTTTACACTCAGAGCCCACTTTGGAAGGGCAGAGATCCTTGCTGAAACCAGCTAATTCCTGTTCTACAAATAACTTTCTGGATGCTATTTAAACCGCATCCTTTTTACATATGATAGCTTAAAGGCACTAGCTTACCAGTAAATTCATGGAGATTTATCTGTGTCTGGCCTGCTGGAGGAGCCCCCCTCTGCCTCTCTGGTAATGAACTTTCTACTCATTGCAGCTGTGGTGGTGCTGGCATTTTCCAAGACTTAAAGGGACAAGGCAGAAGAAGCTATCTGCCATTCTCCCCTGTTTTGCATAAAACAACTTGTTTTTGAGGCATGTGAACCTGTTACACAGTAAGCAACACCAGTTTTTAGTGCTGTGTGGGTAGGTTCATGAAATAGACCAAAATCCATACAAAGCAGGAATCAAAAGGCTTTCAGCAACACACTGCAAGTCAGCTAAAGGAGAACCAGCTTCCCCCCTCCCCAGGTGTGGAGTGAGGTGTGGTTTGTGTGTTGTGCAGGTATATACAAACTGGCTGCTGCTGCTGCTTGAGCTCTCAAAGTACCAATAACCCAAGCAACCATGCTTAGTCTCCAGAGATGGCTTTTTTTGATTCTCTCCAGTACGTAACAACCATAGCAAATACCTGACCAACCCTATCAGGAGATTTTGCTGGGAGTCAGCTCATATGTACAGCTTTGCAGGGTCAGCTTCTAGAAAGGCAACATAGCTAACTAACTCTCTGTCAACTTGCTGTGTGACCTCAGCCAAGACAGTTTGTATCTTGTATCGTACTTTTTTCTTCCAGCCCTCTGGCTATTTGGATCTCCCATCACTTGTGTACGTAAGGTCTCTTAACCCATGAAAGGGCAGCTACTGTCTTCTAACATTATTACTGTCATTACAACAAAAAATTCCTGCCTGGCCTAGCATCTGAGCTCCATACTCCTGCTGAAGCAGCTGACCAAATGCTGAGCTTGCTAGTATATTTTGCCCCCCAAAAAGATGTTCCTCGGGTCAAAAGGCACACTAAGCAATCATTTAAACTGAAAAGGCCAGTAACAAATGGCAACAATTCCCCAGATAAGGACTCAAGGAGGTATTGCCATGCTTGACCTTAAATACCTGCGTTAGCATTCCTAGGCCCCTGCTTTATAATCAGCAGAGTCAGATAGATGCTTGCAGAGGCTGAATCAGAGCAGAGATGAACTTAAGTGCCCTGTAATGCCTCTTCAAGGACCTCTTTCCCTTCAATCACTAAAGAGAAGTCCTGCAGAGATAAGCATCCTTGAATATACACTAGATTTAAGTGGTCAAAGTTAAGTGAATACACATGAGCATCTCCCAAGTTATATAGTTCTATCAAAAAATTCCAGGTTTGCATGTCAGAAACCTGGGCTATTTCAAATACTGTGTCCACATGTGCTTCAAGGATCCAAGGTCCAGCTCCTTCAAAGTGAAACCCCATTTATGCCTTCATAAGGCTTGAGTTTGGAAAAAAGAGTAATAGCATGTTGAGAGGCAAGGGACATCAGACACAACAACTGTGACAATGGCTCTGCACAGCATCAGCATGCCCAGAAGTGTTCCTTAGTGAGTTGTGAACCCCAGCCACACAATCAGAGCTGTGAGAGTGGAGTCTTTTCTGGTGCAAGCCATGGGCTTGCCTCTAGGAATCCAAGTGGATTTGACCTTGCACATAAACTAGCTTTGCTGAAGCTGGTTTTCCCCCATTCACAGTGGGAAATCCATTTTGACTGGGTATAAGCATTATCATAGATGACTTAAGAGAGATATGGCTGGCTATGGTTTGTAGATAACATCTTGCTGATGACCACCTGAATTTCAACAGATTGATGGGGAAATGAAGCAAGGCCCACAGGTGAGATACTTTTTCTGTATAGTTGCCTACAGGCAGGTTGAAGACCAGTGACCTGGAGTACAACTAAAAAAAACATATCCAACATGAATCATCACTGCTAAAATCAGAAGACATTTCAAGGGTGTCAACAGAGAAGGAAGAGGAGGAGGAGACTGTCCTGGGGTCAGATTCCATTCAATATTAACAATTTGAAGGGTAAAATGGAGAACAGGTATACAAAATTTGTGGATGAGGGACAGTAAGCTAAGTCAACTTGTTAGGAGTTTGGAGGACAGGGATGGAATTTGGAACAGCTTAAACTGAAGGGGAGAAAGAAAATAACAAGAAGGAATTAAAGACTAGTGCAGATCATTACATGTTAGAAGAAAGGCACTAGTAAAATACGGATAGTCATTGGTTAGACTGTAGTTCCTCAGGGAAGGATCTGAGGTTCAAAGTGGAGCACAGACTGATCATATGTCAACAAATGAAGGCAGTTGAGTAAAGGGCTGTATTAACAAGGCTGCCATATGTAACATCATAGCATCACAGATTTATTGAGGTTGGAAAGCACCTCTGGAGATGGTCTAGACCAACCCTTCTGGTCAGACCAGGGTCAGCTAGAGCAGGTTTCCCAGGACCATGTCCAGTTGCGTTTGGGATATGTCCAACGTTGGAGACTCCGTAGTCTATCTGGGCAACCTGTTCTAATGTTTGACCACCATCACAGTGAAAGAGTTTAAATGAAATTTCCCTCACTTCAATTTATGCCCATTGCTTCTAATCCTGTCACTGGACATCACTGGGAAGAGTCTGGATTTGTCGTGTTTACTGCCACACATCAGGCATTTGTACACACTGAAGTTCCCCAGTCCTCTTTCCAAGGCTGAACGATACCAGCTCTTTCAACCTCTCCTTGCATGTCAGATGTTCCAATCCCTTAATCATCTTCGCGGTCCTTTGTGAACTTGCTCCAGTATGTCCACATCTTTCTTGTACTGGGGACCCCAGAACTGGAACCAGCTCTCTAAATGTGTCTCACCAGTGATGAGTAGAGGGGAAGGCTCACCTTCCTCAACCTGCTGACAGTGCTCTTCCTCATACAGCTCAGGATGCTGTTGGCCTTCCTTGCTGCAAGGACACACTGCTGGTTCATATTCGACTTGTTATCCACTAGGTCTTTCCCTGCAAAACTGATTTCCAGATAGAATAGAATAGCTCTGTCGGAAGGGACCTAAAAAGGTCAGCCCCAGAATGTATTACTGCAAGGGTTATTGCTCCCCAGATTTCCCTCTGCTGAACTTTGAGATTCCTCTCTGCTCATTTCTCTGCCTCACTGAAGTCTCTCTGAACAGCAGCACAACCATCTGATCTATCAACCATTCCTACCAATTTTGTACAGTCTGCAACCTCACTGAGGGTGCACTCAGTCCCATCATGCAGCTCATTAATGAAAATGTTAAAACAGTATTGGTATTGTATTTTCACACAGAAAACTTATACTTCAGACAATCTGCACCTTTTTAACATTAATGAAAATTCAAGATGTATCCTCAGATAACCCGTGCTGGCACATTACCAAGGTAACAGAGACAGAGGGAAATCAAAGCTAAGGAAGTTTCTGGGATAGGAAGAACAGGCTACAGGGGATCAGAAGCAAGCAGTTACTAAGAAAGAGAGGTCTGGAATAAACTTTTCCCCACATTGCCCAGAAACATACATGACCTTCACTGCTATAGCACCACAGGGTTGGTTTTTTGGGGGGTTGTTTATTACAGATAACCCCTAAAGTAATTATTCCAATCTGGCTGATGCTGGAATTTTTTGTCCAACTTGGCATACCATGTTTTAAGAAAAAAATATGCACAAAGTTAAGGTGATCCTAAAGAGAAAAAATAATTAAAAGTGTAGAAAAGATCGTTGAGAGGAAAAGTTGGAAAAAAGAACACTGAAAAACAGAAAACTAAGCAGTCTTCCAGTGTGCTAATAATGTTCATTACAAAGAGGGAGGAAAGGATGAAATTGATTTAATTTGCAGATAGAAAGATTTAGGATAGATGGTTGGGGGAAAAATGCTTATATATATATAGATATGTTTGTTTGTTTGTTTGTTTTTTAACATGCACATATATATATATAAGGCCAGCACTTGAATAAGGCTTGCTTTGGACTTGAGGCTACCTAGAAAGTTTAGAAAGGTTAGAAATATTTCTATCAACAACCCTGCCTCCAAGCAGAACAACAAGCTGGGGGAAACTCAAGAATCTTTCTTTGCCTTTTATGACAGTATATTTCAAATGCTGCTGCACCCATTCACAAGGTTTCAGAAAGGTTTACAGGGTTAAACTTTTACATGTTAATAAAGCAGATTATCAATTCTACACTGTTTCTTTGTTTTTTCCCATCCAAATAGTAACTGTTTGTGAAAGGGCTGACACTGAAGAGCAACTGCCAGAGTTCATGCAAGTTCAATTCCCATCTGATCATTTTAATGATGCTTTGGTGAGAATCTTGTTTTTGTGGAAATAACCTCAGCTCTTTGTTTCCTTTAGTTAGTTGAATCTGCATCCAAAACCTGTAAGCACAGCTCCATTTCCCCAAATGAAAACGGGGATTGAAATGAAATCAGGATTGATAAAGACTCTTAGAACCAGCCCATAATATTTTCATCATGTTAATCTGAACTTTTATCCTTTTCCCTTATAGAAAGGGAGCGTTACAGCTCCAAATTCTCTTGCATGATGGTTCAAGAGCCCAAGGTGCAGAAATCCAAATGAACAACAAGCTTAGTGATACAATCCAACCCAAAGATCTCTTCAAGCACTGTGTAATAGGCACATGTCTGCTGTACTGCCTATTGCTGTACTGCCTAAGTGCAGTTATTCTGGGGCAACAGACAAGAAAAAAAAAAAAAAAAAGTGGAATGGATTTTGAACAAAGAAAAGTGCAATGATGAGGAAGGAGCAGCAGGGTCCTATGGAACCTTTTCCTTTATAAAGCCCAAGAACTGCTTCAGAGTGTCATGAGAGCTTTGGATGGTTGTGAGCACTGTGGTGGTGCATGAATGTTTGGTATCTGCTGGAGGACCTCACAGTGTACAGCCCACACCTTGGTTTGGTCCCCATGAGGAGCTGGACTGAATTCCAGCAGAACTTCTGGTTTAGTTTCCTCAATTAAAAAAATAATAATAATAATAATAGGAAAAGAAAAACTACCTAGGGTGCTCAAGGTAAGTAGGGGAGTAGGGGCAATGAAGTGATCTGCTTCAAAACAAACTGCTTATCTAGACACAACATAGCTCAACCTAATCTGTAGTGAGGTGGCCCTGTTTTCCATCCTCCCCACAGCTGCTTGCTCCTGCCTCATCTGCTGCTGTCAGGGAAGAGCAAGGGCCAGCTGCTCCCTAAGGAGCAGACAGCCTTGAGAAGGGCATGGTAATATGGTCAGCAGGGAAGTGGCCTTGCCAGCCAGGGTCCCATCCCACAGTATCCAAGCAAGGCAAGCAGGACAGACCCAGCAATGGTAGCCAAGTTCAAAAGTCTAGATCATCAGGCAAGTCTACAATGAGAGGTCCAAGGTCAAGCTGCAGGTCAGGGTCAGGTCCAGTGACAATTACTAGGGTCAGACACAGTTCAGTGATTGCTGGGCAGGTCCACAGTGATAAGGAAGGTCCAAGGAGAAGCACAGACCCAACAGTGTAGCTCAAGCGCTGACCTGAGGGAGGGAGGGGGTACAGCC
The DNA here is from genome assembly GCA_013399115.1 of Anseranas semipalmata. Lineage (NCBI taxonomy): Eukaryota > Metazoa > Chordata > Aves > Anseriformes > Anseranatidae > Anseranas > Anseranas semipalmata. The sequence goes on from VXAA01000712.1 coordinate 1,504,933, forward strand.
AGGAAAGGTGCAGAATGCAGAACTGCTCAGCTCAGATTTCCATCAGCTTAAGATGCTCCAGAGCTGCACCTGAAGAAGTCATGTAACTAGGTAATAACAGATGAAAAAGGATCCATCAAGAAGTGTGCGTGCTTTGATGGAAAAATGTGACCTCATCTTTCAAAAGCGCTATCCTCAAAGTTTTTGTCTACCAACTCACACAAGGAAAAATAAATCTCTCTGGACAGAAGGCAAAAGGTAAGCCTTAATGCCATTTTATCTACTCTTCAATCTCATTCTGAAATCTTTAAACAGAACAAAAACAATAAGCACCATATGACATCTGATGCCTGAGTGACTTCAGCTCCTATTAGTAGGAAAGTCAGTACTCACTTGATGGGGTATATGATTTTGTGGAGCTCATACAATGCAGCAGTAGACTTTGTACATGTTTGTGCCATAGAAGAACATTTTCCAGACCCACTCACTACTCAAGCAATTTCCAAACGAAATCTGCAAACGAAACATCCATTTCTGTCTCCTATAAGCAGCTCCTTTCTTTGCTGAGAAGTGTTGTCACCTGCTTGGGTCCACAAAAGAGTCCAAAGCAGAAGCTTATAAATATTTTTTTCTGCTGTGCCACTGAAAATACTCTACCTCCATGACCTCCCATTGCCTAGCTACAACCTCATCCCATAAGCACTGTTCCCACACTTATAAATAAAAACACACTTTGGGGAGAAAGGTGCCATCATGTGAAACAGAGGCAGGACCTGTGCTTTTACAGGAAAGCTCACCTTCTGGCAGATAAGCCAGGAGGTGGAAAAAGGTTATATAGACTCTGACATTACGTGGAGTTTCACTAGTCCCCAAAACCCAGTCAAACTGCACACCTCTAGGGAGGGTGGAGTCTGGAGGAGCACACAATTGTTTTAAATGCTACAAGAGCATATGCCAAGAAGTGCCAAAGCCCTCTCCACATCTTCAGCAAGACTCATGAAAGAAAGGGCCGAATTTTGGTTCTAGTTGTGTCCACCAGTGTTTTGCAGCAATCTAATTCTTGGAAGACACAATTAGGACTCACCTACTTACACTAGAAAAACACTGTTATTACAGGAATGTGTAGTGCTTCTGAACAGAGGTACAAGGGGGGAGATTTTTTATGCCAGCTCTGGGCATGTCCTCGCCAGGAGCCTTCTCGTTCCAGTTTTCCCATATTACTGATGTGCACTGAGTGCAGGGGTTTGCTAGAACAACAAAAAATGCAGGGGGGCTGAATGTAATTTCCTTAAGTCATGCAGATGCTAAAGCTTTTTCATGTAAGTTCTGCCTTTCCTGATGAGGGCAGAATTTGACACCTTGCCCTCCAGTTCTCTTTCTAGAAAGAATAAGAAACAGAAAAGAAGCGGCTTGTTACCTACTCGCCATGTCTGTGGGACTGTTGTGCCAGCAACACTGATGCAAAAGGAAACCATTTTCATTAGTTGTTAAAACAGCAGAAGCTTGTTTTACTTTGGCTGCAACGTCTTTCTGACTCCCACACAGGAAGTATTCATGCAATATTCCACATAAGCAGAATATGTCCAGTTCCTAGAAGTCCAAATACAAGAAACCGGAGCCCATTTTAGAAGCTATGCTAATCTTGAATTATAAAAGTGAAGGATAGTTTGCTTTCATGTGTAACCCTGGGCTACAATTCCTGAGGTCTTTCCTTGTATTTTCCCTAGACTTCCAAATGACGTTTGGCAAAACACATCCTTGCAAAATGTCCCTCACATGCAAAACAAGGATCATGACCAACTGGTGAATGAACTAGCCCTTATTATTACTTCATGGACAACCTCCTACACATATAAAGATACCTCTGAAGGGGGAAATTCATTATTGCTGGTTTCTAAGAATGCCTAGGTAAATTTTGCTATGAGAAAAATAGCCACTCTTCCACTATCTCTGTTCTTTTGCACCAAAGCAAATGAGTCAAGTGGCTTATGAAACTGGCCACATCACTGAGACTGTAAGGGCTTATGGCATAGTCACAAGAGCTTAATATTGTTTTATTTACACTTTCATTGCAAGGGGCTGTGAAATGGAACAGAATTCTATTTACCAAATGCTCTTCCCAGTGCAATAAGTTAGAGGATTTCTCAATTAGCACATGGAGCTTATGTATGAAAGACAAGAGGTTAAGCAACATTGCAGTGCCCAGTGGACCATCTGGTGAACATTAGGATTGTCAATAAATCACGAAAGCATCAGTTCATCAAGAAAATTCCATTTCAAACCACTGACAAAAAAAAAAAAAAAAAGGATGGGAAAAAACTCACAAAATTGGTATTTTCATCTTTTATAAAAACAGGAGCATTAAATAACTTTAATCTAATTTCAATTGTTTTATTGGTTCTCTTCTGATGACCACATGGCTTCACATACTGAATGTTTAGCCCTTTGTCTTGCACAGAAAAGCATAATGAAATAACTTGGTGCATCATCACAGGAGCTCATCTTTCATTTTAGTCTTTCTCCTCACCATGGGTGATAACGTAACAGAGGTTCTTATAGTCAAGATTACCAGAGACATCTGGAGGGAAAGCAGCAAACATCTGGTTGATCTGCCAAGCAAACAGGAGATAAGTGTTACAAACATGGGACTGTGAGACAGCAACATGTACTGCTTTTCATTTTCAACCCAATTCAGCTCCCTTCTGGCCTGATTCGTTAACCATTTTGGAAAATTTTTGCCTAGTTTCAGTAAAATTGAAATAGGAATCAGGACAAAACCAGTTAACACAGTCCTGTTAGAATCCCCAAACGTTCCCTGTCAAAAAGAGCTTTCCCTAAAGTCCAGGTAAGCTCTGAATAAGTATTATATTCCAGTTGGCACTCCAATCTGTTCCTGCCATGAACAAACTCCACTCAATCTCTTCTTTTGAAAAGAAAGTCCCTCTAAATTCCTCCCAGCCAGCAGAATCCATGTTCAATCTCACACAAACCACAAAGTCAGTACCTCATTTCAGAACTCATTTCAGATTTCAAACAAAATAACTCTCACAGAAATGGAAAACAGATCACAGTCCCCACCCAAACACATTTGAACTCTAGTAAATTCATTGCCCAGCTCACCATAGGAAAGAACAGCAAGAGATAGGCCACGCTTACACTTGGATGGAAGTCCAAAGAATCTGTTTGACTTTGATTTAGCCATGGAGCTATTCAGAAGAGATGCTTTGAATTGTTCCTAATTGCTAGAGCTGGCATCAGCCTTCTCTCAGACTGGATTTGAACTGAATTCATGCATTTAAAGAGGGGCAAATGCATATGGCTGGATAGTAGCCGGAGATACATTCCTATTTTGAGTAAGGCAAAAGGTCCTTACCTCTTCTTGACTGAACCGGTCTGCCTGTGTCATAAGCATTTCTTTGATGCTGTTCAAATAAAATGAAATAACCTGATTAAAGGGTAATAATGGCACATGACAATTCAGATGGCAAGATCCCTCCTGAAGTCGCATGAAAGAAAATCTGTGTGACCGCATAAATTAGAGCTGTTAATCCTTACATGATATTGTAAGAGATTTTCCGTGGGCACCCGTCAGTGTCAATGCCTCGCTCTGCCAACTTATTTTGCTTTTGTGACATTTTATAGAGGTTTAAAATTGTTTAAGGTTATTACTTTAATGGTAATACAGCAATTTTGTATGCTTATCTTAACCTAAAATGGTAGGTTTTCTCACTTGCTGTTTAAAGTTTGGATCACTTAACAAAACCAAAAGAGAGAATATTTTCTGTAAAATCTGAGGATGAAAGGAGCAGAGCATGAAACGAGAAAGAGGACTTGAAAGACAACTCCAACAGCTATTCCAAATCATCATCTGAGAATCCCTTTATTTGCATGCAGTCATTCCCAGAGGAGACTGTGAAACTGTGTGAGACCTGTTGTATTTCATGGTACAACATCTTGATCTGGAGTTACAGTACTGTAACAAGGAGCTTATCCCACACACAATCTGCATCCTATGCAATTACATCAAAGAGAATATTTCTGGGACAGATCCTCAGCTGATTTACACTCTGTTTTCAAACCCATTGTGGGAAGTCAGTTGAGCGTGTCATTTTTTTTAACTAAGTGTACAGGTGGATAGAAAAGCCAGGAAGAATGATTACTGCTTCCAGTCTAACACCTTTAAATAAAATGTCTTTATATTTCACCCCGTTACTCAAGTACTGAAGGTAGTATATGTACAATATGCTAAAACGTCCACTAGTACAAACTCAGTGATATCACATAAACATCCCTTTCACTTACACTGATAATTTCTCCTTTCTGTAGAAGAATTCCTATATTAATCCCAAAGAATTTGCATTCACACTGAAAAGGCACAGGAGTTGTCTTTTTTTATTATTATTACCAAAGGCATTTGTACATTATCAGGACTTTTTCCAGATCAGTAAAACAGATTATAAATCAGTGATAACAAACGAGCAGCCTGATGTACAAAAACAAAAGCTGAAACAAGTATAGAAATCTGTTTTAGTTTGTAGATTGGAAAAAAAAGCAGCCTTTTTTTTGAAGAACTGGTGTGGGGAGAGTACAATAGCTCTTCTGAAGACAGCCCTTTCTTTTTTTTTTTTTAAAGTGAATATTTAAAAATAACTACTTATAATAGAAATCATGCCTGCACAGGAACACTTTCATACAAGCAAAATTCACCTACTGCGGCTGCAGATGTTCAGGCAAAATAGTAAAGCTTCCCTTCCTGCTCCCATACAGCATGCATCTCGAGTGAAACAAGTCACACAGATAAAAGTGTAGTTTTGATGGCAAAGCTGCAACTGTACTTCCTCATATCTCTAACACACATATTTTTTTCCAGTAAAAGGCTACAACAAAGACATTTGTGTAAGAGGCATATACACTTCTGAATCTCTTTCTTTTTCATGTGAAGTGCTCATTTGGAAGGACGCAAAGGGAAAACTGAAAAAGGAAGCTTCTGGGTAATGAATAAGGACCTTACCCGCAAGGAGAAGCATGAAAATATTCAGGCAAGTTTTGGGAAATACTCTGAAAACACAGACAGAGCTTAAGCTATTGTATATGTTTTCCTTGCACTACTTTCCCATGCTCTTTAGTTAGCAAAGTCTTTCTTCATCTCTTTCTCTCATATTGCCATTTCTGTCTTGTTAGGCTGGTCATTTGTTATGTGACTGCATTTTTTGGAGTGGAATTCTCAAATGATCTCTGGTTGGGGGAGCAGAGAGATCATTCTCATCAGCATAAATTGATTATTGGATGTATGTGCACTGGGGCAAACATCATTAGCAAATGTAAATAGGAAGTGTGATACAGGAAGGAGCTTGGTGAATAGAAGGAAGCACTTACAGCAATTTTGTCAGAAGTCACAAATAAACTTCATCAGAAACAGGACTGAATTAAAAAGAGATCTGGGCGCGATGTGTCCTCTACTCACATGCTTAAAGTATTTAGGGGAAAAGAAAAGATCAAATATCTAATTATAATCTTCTGATGCATATCCCAGTAGGCTCTGGCACACTCACAAGGAAGGACTGAGTTAAGGATCTATGCACATTTTCCATTATTTATTTTATAGGGAAATGAACACTCACAATTTCCAAAGCTAGAGATTATGTGCTTTTTTCTTTCTTTCTTTGTGCATCTTGTTTTCTTTTTTAAGACTATTTGTTTCTCCAAAAAAAAAAAAAAAGAAAGAAAAGAAAAGAAAAAAGAAATCAAAGTCTTCTGGGCAGAAAAAGAATATCCATTTGCCTTGATGTGGGAGTCTAAATGTTATCCCTTGTCCTGCCTGACATCAGTTCCTTCTACAGTAACAAACATTTTGTTGCCTCCTTGTATTTTCAAAACATTTTTTAAATGATCTGTAAAATATCTGGGACACTTTGTTATTCCCCTGGGATTTCCCTTCATACATTGTTTTCTCAGAAAAAACAGGTGAGTTACAATAAGCAGTGCTCTCCAGCTAGGATGAGAAGCATCACTAGCTCAGCCAAACTAATCTCTAGAAGTCCAGAATGCATTTAAACTCTCTGGATCCATTTTCATCTGGTACAAATCTGTAAAGTTTTGTTGGCATCTGCATTAGAAACAGTTGATGTTGGCCTGACTCATTTTGTCCAATGAATGGCATTTAGGACTGAATCATCTAACCTTTCCAAAAGCTATGCCAGTTTACACCAGTTGAGAATCTGACCTAAAGCATTTTCTCTTTTTGACATCATGCTATAGGAAGGATTTTATGTGTGGTATAAAGATGCAGACAAACAAAGTCTGACATTGAATTTGGAAGTACGTTATAAACTCCTGGAGCTTCTGGAAAGGTTAGAAGACTCCATCACAGCTACCATCAGATGGACTAAGTGAGTCATTTCCAGACTAGAGGTGAAAATACGCAGAGGGAAGAGACATAAAAATCCCCAGAAGGATGTTAACTCCATGAACATAAAAAAGAAGTTCTGATTAAAAGGTCAACATGGCTGGTTTTGGAGAGGAACATTCCAGGATTTTTTAATATGGAGAAATATTATTTATTAACATTAACTGTCATATTGAAAGGGCTGCATGAGCCAACATAAAAATTATTTCAAAACCTTCAAATGTCTAAATTTTGGAAGCATATGAATAGAAGTTAAACCTCAAAGACATTCACGGAATTGATTTAATGGTTTGTTCTGTAATGATCAACATTACCCTCGGGTCTAATAAGTAAACATTATGCTCTGTTGTGGTGATGAACTAAAACAATTGTCTAATGTTAGCAATGCAGTGGGGGTGGGAATAAGGTTGACCTTTTCCATCAAGGAAAAAAAAAAGTATTTCTCTCTCATCTTCATTTTGGAGTGTGATACTGCATTCCTAATTTGCCCCAAACTCCAACTGGCTTCCAGCATCCAAGGAATGTAGAACTGGACACAGGGTGGCGAGCTGCAGATTTTGTATGCAGTACATTGTTACAGATAGTGGTGGGAAATATAAATTTTCATGGGTTTTGTATCATCAGAAGGTTGTATTTCATGGTTGTGATTTCACTACCATGTGATCTGGCCTATTAGGCAACAGATTAAATTTTATTCTGATAACGTTTGAGTCACTGCTGGGGTATTACCCTGAGCGTTCTTCCCAAGCTGTTTGGATAATGTTAACCCCAAAGCAAGCAGAACAACTGTTAACTCTCTATTCCTTCTGCTTGTTTGCTACATCCACTTGTTGCATCTTGATTTAATTAATTGGGAAGTTCTTTAGTGAAAATACTGCCTTTTGGATTTATTTTCTTCTTTTTTTGGCATATTGCTTACCATAATAGGACTCTCATACCCACTGGGAATTAAGTGCCACTGTTGTAGAAAAGCGTATTGGTAATGGAAGGATATATTGTACGTGACTTTCCTATTTTTAACTAACTTCATGAGACATTGGCAATTGCAGATACTGCCCTGGAAAACTCCACCTCAGAGGTTCTGGTAACAGGCTTAGTTTTCATTTACCTTATCACAACATAAGCAGAATTCCTTGATGCAAATACAACTTTGTAACTCATGGTTCCCTAATAAGCTTGCTATACATGTTATGCTTTAAAAAACTTACCTGAACTGGCTGCTGCATTAATAGTACAGACCCCAAATTCACCAAGGAATTTCAGCATATGCATAAATCTAGGCACATAAAGCATTTCACTGGAGCCATAGGTCAGACTTCCTTATCCACTGCTCTGATTTGATATCATTTATCTCATTTACCTGAAGGCCTGCTTACACCATTTGGACAGTATAACAAGGATTTACATTTGTGCAATTAGCACTTAAAGTCCTTTTACCCTGCTCTGTAGGTGTAACAGGTTATGAATACAAATTAGGTCCTGCCTCCTTATTTAAAGAATAGCTATATTGATAATAACTGCCATATTATTAATAGTATTATTTGCTTTGGCTCCCACCACAACTAGTGGAAATTTACAGCAAATTATCGTCTAGAAGCAGAAGGCTCAAACAGTAAACATATAACAAGGAAAATGTTCTTACTAAAACCATGTCCCAGAGTTAATTAAATTGATCACTTTTTAAAAAAAGGGGACTAGCTTTCCCGTTTTAGTCAAGCTCTCTGAGAGTTAGACACCAGACATTCATTTTAATTTTACATATGGAGTTAATCTACAAAGAGTCATGTGTTGATTTATATTCAGATCTTCAAAAAAGGCTATCTAATGGCCTACATGTGATTATATTTCCGTTGCCTCTTGCAATGTCTGAAGACAATAACATCTCTTTTTGGTATACAAATACATTTATACAATAGTCTAGTCTTTTAACTCTGGCTTACAAAGCCTGCCAGTTCCTCTGTCTCTTAAAATACTGTGAAAAACAGAGCTTTTAAGGAGTTCTTTAAACTTGTACAATTACTATTACTATTACTATTATTATTATTATTATTATTATTTTAAAAGGATTTGAAATAAACTTACTAGTCTGCCTTTATGTGGCCTTTTCCTTCTGGGTCGAAAATCTTAAAAGCATTCAGAATGGTTTCTTCTGGGTCCGTGCCTAAAATTAATGAAACATAATTTAGAAGCCTGGGTGTATTTCTATAGCTGCCGAATACTTGCTTTGTAATTGCGTTCACTGGAAAACAGAGCAAAATGGAGAATTCTGCAGTTGTAGGTTTGAAGACAAAGGTTCCTTAAGTTGGCAACATTTGTCATGTCAGATAAACAATAGAGGTGAATAGTTCAATGCTCAGAAGCTTAAAAATAATAACTCATATCTATTCTATGTCTGCAGGAGAGAAAACTTCCAGGAACTGGTCTCCAATATCAGTACCCAGAGGATTAGTGGCTTTCAGAAATGAAAATATAACAAACTGTTTCCCTCACTGGCTTCCTTTAATCTTGTACTGTATGTTCCTTGTAAAAACACTTTTTGATGTTACTTGTTCTTCACTATATAGTGAAGAGGTTATTTCCCTCACTAAAGGAAATGGAGCTCATCATAAAATCTGAATGTCAATGGAACGCAGTGGAAACAGGATGATCAATGTAAAATGGTGATTTGCTCTTATGTTCGGTAGCACATTTTCACTTAAGTACATCTTCATTAAGTGTTACTTATAGAAACAGGATGGTTTAAAGCACTAGACTGGGGCTCCAAGTTTTTGCTTCTGCTCTTAGCTGGGCCACAAACTTTTGGTATGACTTTAATTTCTCTGCTCCTCTGCTCCCAGCAATAAAATGATAGTAACAGTCTTCTTTTTCTTCCATCCTTTATCTGTTCCATCTATTTAAAGTGGAAAAAAAATGGGTCAGGGAATAGCGTTCACAGTGCCTTAATCTTGGCTAGGATTTTTGACTATTTTGTAATACTGCAGGTTCTGACTATTCTCAGTCACAGTCAGTTTCTACCCACACCGAAAGATACCCTATTTACTCTGTTTTTGACTATTCCTCAGTATTTCAAAACATTATGGTATCATAATACAAATCATTATTCATAACTTCAGGAAACCAAATTTACAAGCAGGTACATTGACCCCTGAAGTTACTTGGGATGCTGAAGTGTTGAAAGTGTGATTAAAAAACGGTAACTACCAGAAGAATCCCATTACTATTTAAGTGTATGTTCCAAAGTTTGGCACAAAGAGAACCAGAATAAAACCCAGGCAAGGTTCCCTGCTCCGACAAGTATATACATTTTTGATGCCTCCTTAGTTTTCTTTGTAATCATAGGGATTAGTAGTAGTATCTTAGGGGATATAATGGTCAATAAACCAAAGACTATATGGCCTCCTTCCCATCATACACTGGCTGTGGATATTTTTCTGCCAAGCTGTAAGCAGTGTATTCAGCCTACAATGAATATGTGATCAATACAATGACCATTGGTATTTAATGAGTGTTTTGATAGTCCTTCAAACAGAAACTTCTTCCAGCTCTGAGAAAAGGCCTGCATTTTAAGTAGTCACCACTGTGTGGGGGATTTTTTTTCTCCTTACTGTGTTTTACATTTTCTTCTCTGTCATATCCTTGGACTTTGGCTTTGAAGAGAAGCAATGCAGCAGGCATTCTTTATTGATTAGCTGGTAAATAAAGTGGTTTCTTTGATGTGCGGCATCTCTGTTTTCTGTACAAATTGTATTATTCTGACTCCCTGTAGAAACAGCTCCATGTGGTTGGCATTAACATAAACTGAGTTTTGTTAGCTGTTCATCTGGCATCATAATCTCCATATACAAAGCTAAAGCTCGTCCCAAAAATCCCAGCTTCCCCTTTATGACAGAAATCAATTATAGCACAACAAATTTTACTTAGAAAGCACCTTTCACCAAATTCTCTGAGTGGTACTTAGCTAATAAAGAGTGTTGCAAAATTGCCATATCCACTTCCTCTAGCCTTTTCTCCCTTTCTAATTGCACTACAAAGGCTCTTCATCCCAATTAGTTTTGATTGGGAATGTGCAGTCTTTTGGCTCTGCTTCCTTTGCATGACAAACCCAACCAGAAGGGCATGACAAGCACAGCTGTGATTTTCCCTTCACCAAATGGAAATTAAAAAAACCTCCTCCTCTGCTAGTAGCCAACAGGAAAGCTGCAGACAAGAGGGGTATGCTTTACCATTCACCTTCTTGTGCTGGCGCTGGTTTTAGGCCACACAATTGGCAGGGCTGGACTCTGTGCCAGCTTCAGCAATCGTAAGAGACAAGAGGGAGGAAGGGGAAGGAGGAACAGCTTGTTTTCATGCTCTGTGTGACCAAGAAAAATAGACAGGAATGTGCAGCAGGGCACCCCATCAGAAACAGTTGCATATCCCAAGATCATGGAGAAGGGCACTACCTACTTTGCTGGATGACATTCGGAATGTAAAGGTGCAGGTACCACTGTGATCAAGACAGATCAATGTCTGGGTAATAAAATCCACTCCTCAGTGTCAGTCTACAACCTTCCCAATCACCTCTTATACTTCCCAGACATGCTGTATTTGTGAGCAATAATGTGTTTCTTTGAGGACTAGTTACATCAGTTCTTCCTTTCAGACCTCTCTATTTTCTATTCCAAGGGTAGAAAGCCCTTCTTTGAAATTGTGCTCAGCAGTATAAAGCCAGAGGCCAGCAGCAATATAATAAATGTTTTTTAAGAAGATGTGATCAGATTTTTCCATTTTTCTATTCATTTTTAGTTGTGTTATCTGCATAATTTTTACCCCAAGAAAGAGAAAAGGGGGAAAAGAGAATCAAATATTATAAGTTGTTTTAACAGACTTCTGGAATGTGCTGGGCTAAGGCCAACTACCTTGCTCTGAAGGTCAAAGCTTTCACCTATCTCTAATGCATACAGGAAGATGACTAGAGGCTTCTCTTGGCTTCACACTCCCTATTTTGCAGTTTCCAGCCATATAAAAGTTGGAACTAAATTACTAGCTTCCACACAGAATTTAGTACCTACGTTTTCTGAACTCCCTACAGTCATTCCTATATTCTATGGCAATGGGCCAAACTCTTCTCCGTTAACATTCTAAATCCACTGAGATCAAATTAGTCCAATTTATCCATTCATTAGGAGTTATTCAGCAAAATCTTCATTCAGCTTAAGCCAATAGCTTAATTACCATTGACCTCAAGTGAAACCAGTCCTGGGCTACTGGGTTACTACTGTAACAGAAAATGAAGGAAGACCATGCTGCTTCTTCATGCCCTGTAACTGCAAGGATAGTGCAGAAGTCATGTTTGCATAATGAGCCAAAGGAGTGCAGAAAGGTTTTTCATAGAAATACTGAAGATAGTTTTAAACCAGCTAACACTGGGAATAATATCAGTATAGCAGGAGTGACAGACTTCAGCCTAGAACCTCCAGACAGTGAATAACTCTTCTGCACTGTGCTCCAGGCTGCTATGATTTCATTACTTTCTAGACCTCAACTTGCCACTTTCATGTTAGCTTATGCAAGCTGAAATCACACCTTTGAATTGTCCTCTGGACCGTCCCTCAGCCTTTTCATACTCCATCTCTGTCTGCAAAAATGGAGATCACTCCTTGCCTTTAAGCATTGTTCTGTGGATACATTATTATAATTTGCAAGGTGCTGAGATATTTCAGTGCTGAGGATCTTTGACAGATACCTCTCCAACTCCCCAAAGGTACTTACCTTTCAGCTTTTCCCCAAACATAGTAAGAAAGACAGTGAAGTTAATGGGACCTGGCGCCTCCTTTACCATGTCTTCTAGCTCTTCATTCTTGACATTCAGACGACCTGCAGCAGAGATCATTTTTCATAATAAATCACAAATTGTGTTTCAAAAAATTATTCCCATTCATCTCCTCCCACTGGGGAGCTCAGGGCTCTGTGCAACTTTGCTAATAACATGGTAGAACACAACTCCAGAATACTCCAATGTATTCTGAGTTGGAATACAGAGTTGGCTCTAAGATCAAAGGGTGACTAAAGGAGTAAGAAGAATCAATGACACAGACCTGGCCAGCAGCAGACCAAACAAGGGGCCACTTCCAAATAAATTGTTTTGCTTTTTGTTTTTGTTTTGCTTTTTGTTTTTGTTTTTGTTTTTACTACCTCAGGTGAAATACAGACCCCATTGTTATTAATATAGCAGAGTTCAAAGTAACTGAAGTGGATCCAAGGTCTCGGGCTTTGCCCTCCTGTATATTGAGATGCCTTTGTGTGTAGAGGGCAGATGGATAAGCTGAGGAGTCCTATCCCTTCCCCATCCTTGTGCTGGACTATTGATGAGAATTTAGAACCTGGCATCCCTACTCAAACTGAGTGGTAATTTGCTGTGACTGTACTTTATAGGCATTGAAGGACTTCACTGAACATGAAGGATAGCAGAACTTGGCCTTAAGAAATAAATATTTCATGGTAACAGTAGCTACAGGCCAAAGTTGGCAAACCTCTCTGTCACAATAAAGAGTTCAGGAGCTTCTGCTCTTTGCACTGACTCTGCTGCAGTCTGATTCCACCCCAGGGAGCACTAGAGATTCTTATCAAACTCTTTTTAATAAGATCCAGATGGCAAAAGCCCAAATGCCTACATCACTGTTCAAGCCTCAAATGTTGCAACATGGATACAGCTTCAGGTTTGGGCTCTTGAGCATTTTGATTTTTCCTTTCCTTGGGAAGGTTTTCTTTAATCTGCTTGATGTTATCATGATTATAAGGCACATGAAATGGACAATACCTAATCTCATGACATGCACATTCCACCCCACATCAACACACAACAGCACAGAACCTCACATGAAGTCTTTCTGTGTTTGTGTGGGCAGAGGGGCAGCTAGTCCATGACAAGAACGTTAATTGGTAGATATTACATGGCTCCTAGATAAAAAAGGTGCAGCTTGGGAAGCCTGGATTCAGAGGCAAATCAGAAATGCCTGGCATGGACCCCTACTTGGGTGGGCTTTTTATGAAATAGTTGCACAGGAGGGATCAGTGCCTTTGGGCAGTTGCCAGCTGCACAGCTCTGTAGCACCCGCCAGTGAGTCCCAGAGAGACCTTCATTTAGCATCTGAAAGAGGCTGCTCAGGAGACTTCCCAGCTGGACCTGTGTAGTCAAGATAGCGACTACCATAAAGGAGGAAGATCAAACTGAACAGGTTTCCTTTTGCCTTCTACATATGTCATTACTTCCCTTGCTGTAATTCTAATACAAACTTTTGTTATGTGCTTGAAATTTAAACTGCATTTCTTTTAGGTATTTAATTATTATTACCAGCTTACCTAGTGCAGCAAACGTGTCTCTCAGGTCTGCTTTGTCAATAAAGCCATCCCTGTTCTGATCCATGATGGTAAAAGCCTGTTGGAAGAAAAGGGGCAATTTATTGCCATTGTCATGTTGCACTGGACAGTGCCACAATCACACATACCAATACAGAGGGGTGTTATATTCACGCTGTAAAGAATATTTAACTTCCTTTGATTCATCCACAACATGCCACATCATTGTACTTTCCTCACTTTCAACACATTACTGTATCTTGGCAAGGGGCTTAATTAAACCCACCCAAACTTCTTCTTACTAAATTAATGCTCAGTGCAGCATGTAGCTGGGCTGAAGCCAATGCCGGCAGCTCCAGCCATTCAGGCCTTAACCCATAAAAGTTTGAATTTGGGAGGTTTTAGTCAGTGGTTACTCTGTGTGTTTTGTACCTTTCCCATATCTCATTCCTTTGTGCAGCTATCATATTCTGTAAAACATTTAATTACCGTAGGTATCTCTCCACTATTGAGCAAAATTCAATTTCTTCTGGGCCTCAAAATGATCCTTCATACAGAGATAGCTCAATTTTCAAAAGTACAGAGAAATATAAGTTTCCTAGCATTATTTATTCAAAGTTTGTTTCTCTTTCCAATAAATTGTATCCTTCAGACTGACCTTGATGTGTTGACCTTAAGTACTTCTTGTCAAGCAAAATTAACTTCTGATAGAAAAAAAACATTATTTATCCAGCCAGCCAACTGCCAATCTGCTTGTCTATTTATCTATTTGCATGCCTTTCTATTTGCTGCTATCACACTTTTAATGTTTCATTGATTTTGAAGTATTTTAATGACCTAAAATTCCCCTGGACATACTATGGGGAGTATTAGTAGAACCAGGCAAATCTCTGAAGCTGGTTATCTGTCGGACAAGCACATCAGTATGAGTGTCTCTTTACAATGTTCAGGAATTGTTTTTATTTCAGGATTATTATGAAAAACAACATTCTCCTTAGAATACAGCTAGTCCACTGCAGCTGCATTAACTTTCTGAGTTTGAAAGTCCACTGCTGTACAGGGTGCACTTCTTTCCATGATCACGTTATATCAACGTATCTTCATTTAGTTTTACCTCCAGTTTCTTACAAAGCCCCACTGCTCACATTCCAGTTTGCCCATGTGATTAGTTGCAGCATGCATGTTCATAACCCTTCGTTTACCTGCCAAGCCATCACCTAATAAAAAATTAAGCCCAACTCTTCAGAGTTGCTTTCCTTCCCTTTCTGGGGGAGGCTGGCTTTAAACAATGATTAAACATCCCCACAATTTGGAAGCAAAACAGAATGAAATATGAAGAGCAAAGCAGAGCCCAGCAAGCTCACAGAAGACAGGAAGAGCTTTAGGTATGTATCTTAATGAGTGAACTTAAAATAACATAATAATGGCAATGCTGATATATTTCCTAGTGAGCTGGTTGAAATCTCTATATACAACTGTTCTGATCAAAAAGAACTTTTTAGCCAAAATTTGTTCCAAGTAGGCAGTCTTTAGATACAACATGGCCTTGGTTTTCACTGGACCACTCCACTGCCTTGTGACTTTCCCATTATTCTGACACCATTCTCCCAGAAATGTTCTAAGTATTATCTTATTTAGAGCAGTTCAAAACCAGCATTCTGACCAATTCTTCTTTTTGATGGTAGGTCTTCAAACAGTAGTCCTTGGAGAGAATAAATCTGGATGTTCACAGGATGCTGATAAGAGGTGGGAGAAGAATGTTAAACATGTTCCCATTAACTTTGGGGAAAAGGTTAGCAGTTTCAATTCATTTACCTGGGTCATATTTACAATACTTTGTATGGGTTTTTATTCGCATTCAACACCGAGCTTTACTGTGGGAATCCTCATGAAAAGTAAATTTGAAATTCACATGCACAAAGTGAAACAGTAGCTACTTATCACATTGGAAATTGCATTGGAGATGTGAGTTAGCAAAAAAATGGGGAAAAAAAATAATTCAAAATGACAAATCAGTGGAAAATGTGATGGCCTCACAGACATTCTAGAATGCTTACTCAAGAAAAGAGCCTAAACTCATCAAACAAATTATCTGTCTTCAATTATGCATCAGCTTTTATGCCAGCCCATTAGATTTGCCTCATCACAGGTAACTGATCAAAGAATCCATAACACATGGTAAGACCAAATTTTTTGGGAGCTAAAAGACGCTTAATTAGTTAACCTCAACATGTTGTTTTGTTTTATGGGCATTTATAGAGAAAGTTGGCTGAGGGCTTCTTGGTATTTTTGTTTCCAGTTTGTGGGCAGTATTAGATGGGCACAGAAGAATATTTCTATTGCTATTGTGGAACAGTCCACTAATTAATGCCCTGGTTCAAAACAACATCTCCATTCAGGATAATACTTGAGCAAGACTATTCTTATTTAAAATAGCACTTAAACTTAACTTTAAACATGTGCTCAAGTGTTTTCCTGAATCAGGGCTAAAGTGGGTTAGATAATAATTTTATTTTATTATTTTTTTGGTGCTTAGGGGTTTTTCACATAAGACTGGAACTTGAAAGAGGAGAGAGAGGGAGGGACAGAATGAAGGAAAGAAAGAAAGAAAGAAAGAAAGAATGAAGGAAAGAACAAACACACAAGGAAAATGATATACCAGCCAAAACCACAGAGATGATTCAGAAAACAACTGTGTGTTCTATTAAAGCAGATGGAGAACTGAATAAGGATTACAAACAGAACCTATGTTATTCATTAGCAATGACAGGAGACTATAGAGAACGGCAGAACAGTGACCAACCTCTTTGAACTCCTGGATCTGGGTTTGTTCAAACATAGAGAATACATTGGAACCACCTTCTATCTTCTTCTTTGCCTTTTTTGGAGCCTGTGATACAAATAAGAAGATCAAATATATATTACCTTGTCTGTTAAGCACCCATGAAAACAAATTCCATCTTTAACAAAAGGTAAAATAAATACAGACAAGTAATACATGAAAATTGTGTTTTGTATTTTTTAATTCAATCCACAACATATACATATATATATATATATATATATAAATGGGATAAAATATGCTGCTTTAGTTACAGCTGAATCTCTCACTGAGGGTTTTTGCTATTCGCTTCCTCTTGCCTGGAACCTGACAGCTCATATAAACAAGGACAGCTTGTCACTGTGCTGCCTTAAAAGAGGTGAGGGACCCAAAGTGTGACTCTGAACATCACAGCTGGGCCACTGCTTCTTTCCCCAAGGAACTGCTTGTGGCTTGGATAGAACCACCTGTGCCAGACCATTTGACGCAGGAGACTACTGCCCCTTCTGCACTGGTTTTGCAGAACTCCATACTATGGGAGGAGTGATGTAAGCTTATAGTCTCACTTGGAGATATGTTAAATTCCCAACCTGCCGTTCTCGATTTCTCTACAAGCAGTTGACGTAAGTCCCTGTACAAATTCCTTCTTCCCAGTTCCCACGTGGGGACAGGCAGCCAGACTCAAAATTAGGCCCAGCATGAAGACTCAGCTCAGGGACTATAAAGGGAAATTATATTGTTTCCTACTGACCTAGAAAAGTTTAGAAGTCTGCTCTGTCTGGATCAACACTGAACAAATTCTTCCTATGTAGGAACGCCTTCTATACTTGGAGAAGAGTCTGTATTCTTGCACCAACCTATGATACTACACTACATTGCCTTATTAGCCCATACAATTATAATACTCAAGATAGTTATCATCAATAAAAGGTAGAGCCTACTTTTATCACTGTTGTATAGTCAGAAGACTGAGACACAGAAAGACTGGGGAGAGACCTACAAGGTTATCAAAGAATCTAACGCTCACTAAAAATCAGTCAGAACGAGACATCATTACATATCTTTGAATAAGGGCCCAACCAGCCTGCCTAAGACAATACAGTTTTTGTTTTGCAATGAAGAATGAAACCTGTGATTCCTAGAGATTACAGAAGTGTTTTAACCACAGCATTATCCTTACTTGGGGCAAGATAATGAACTACACTGCCTTTTGAATTCCCTTCCAGATGGATTATTCTTTTCTTTATCATTTCTACTTTTAAACTTCATCATCAGAGTCCCACCTGGTTCTCATGTCATGGAAAATTAGTCTTACTTAGTTTGGGCTATTCTGCATGAAACAGAAGGGAACTTCTACTGTCTCCTTTCATCAAAATAAAAAAGCCTCTGAAAGTTCAAATTCAATACTGATTTCAAATATCCTGAGGAGCAGAGCAGCTCAAGGAAATATTCCCACTTGACTCTGTTTGAAGTATACGTTGTCTGATCAATTTAATTTGCCAGGCAGATTTCCACACTCAGCCATCCTGCTTTAGATCCCAGGTTGAAAATTAGGGCTGTGGTAGACATTCACCCACATGTCCACACTCCAGACCTGTCAATCTCTGATCAGCTAATGCAAAGCAGTAAAATCTGGAAATAGGAATGGAAATGAAAAGAAAAATGTGTTTGTAGAGAGGATAAAAATAAGGATAGAATGCCACCACAGACATGGAAAAAAAAAGTGGATAAGTGGAATATTTAATGAATGTAGAAATATTGATTTTGGAATAAACAGATTCCCTCCTCCTCCTACACATGAAATAAGTGTTATTTTGAGCAGCAATGGGCAATCGGCCACATAACGTGAGGTGCCTAGTGGAGGTTTTCAACACTTCCAGATTGACTGGAAATATTAAGGACAATCCTAAGTATTTACAATGTATTTGTTCCCCGAGGTAAAAAGAAAGCAGATGTTACCCAGTGAAACGTATTGCAAGCTGTCTGGGGGAACTGACCACATGGCCTTTTCAGATGGGGTAGTAAAACTGGTTCTCCTGTTGTCGTGTAGCTGGTCTTTATGAAGACTAAACATGCTTTACCATTCTCATGCTCTGTTCTGCTGTGACCAAATACAGCTTCCATGTTCAGCACGATAAATATACCCCGTGCTAGCAAGAAACCTGCACCTTTTTAAACTAGCGCCACAACGAAGGACAGTGGACTCCAGCTCTGGGTTTTGTTAACCTGAAATGCCAAACGCTGGCAATACCTCCATTATTCCTCAGTTTAATGGGTTCTCTGTGCTGTGCTGTAAGGCTTTAAGCAAGTATTGTAGCTGTAAAAAAGGATCAGACAAACCCCAAAGCTGTTGCTCATTATCTATTAGAAACAGAACGTCAAAAACAAAAAACACCCCAAAACTCCTCTAAATTAATGAAGTCCTATTCAAGGCAAAAGAGATTGAAGATTATTTATCCAGAGAACAATCACCATATCTGGCGAAATTCATCCCAGCACGATATTTGTTCATTGCTTCTCTCTGGTTAGTCATCTCCAGGGATGATAAAGGAGACCAGTGCCCATGTGGCTTGATCTATCTTTAGTTTTTCTGTTGAAGCTCTGGGCGTGGATCCTATTTATGATCTACTCACTTGTGGAATGGGGCTGAGACCACCAATACATTTCACAGGGGCCAACACACAGCTGTCAAATGGGAATGGCTTTAAATCACCGGTTTCAAACTAAGTATTTTGGCATCTTGGATTATCAGTTTCCTGTCTTTTTGAATATGCAGTATCAGGAATGTAATTTATCTGCTCTAAAAACCTTGGAAATTCATAATCACAGAAAGAAACTGCAACTTGGTTTTGCATGACTGGTGAATAAGAAGGTGGCATGAAGAGGAAGGTTAAGAGATGAGCAGATGGAGCAGGAACAGAGAACAGTACATTGTCACTGCTGTTCTGGTGGATCAAACTAAAAGGCAGCTCTAGGAGAATGGCAATAGGTCTGTGCTGCTGCCTGACAGCTCCAAACACTCCAGAATTTTTTAATGAATAGAACCAGGATTCTGAGTCCGGAGTATCTCTCCTGAAGAATTATATAGCAAAAAGAGCAACACAGAACTGAGCTAACATGGTTTCTAAACTGCCAGGGATTTAGTAGGTGACCTACACAGGAGCAAGTGGGTGACTGATACATGATTGCTGTCTGCCTTGATTTCCCCATTTGTAAAATGCAAAGTGTATCAAGCGGCACTTTGTGATGATAGCTGCTCTATCTTTACAACATGTGCTTTGAGACTGACATACAAAACGTGCCAGATGAGAAACTGAAGAGCTGAGGGTCCCCTGGGCTCAGATTCCAAGGCCTCAATAGCACAGCAGTGGGAAGAATGTTGCAACAACTGAACAAGCCTATTAATATTCCTGCCTGAGTGTATTAATCATTCCATTGTGAAGAAAACAACACTTCACTTTAGAAGAGAAACCGCAGGCTTGTCGCGTATCACTCATTTGTCTTACTAATGTTAGCACTCTCTCAATTAGCCTGGATTTTAAAGGGTCTTCTTTTTTCTTTTTCTTTCTTCCTTTTTTTTTTTTTTTTTAGGGTTTAGGTTTTTTAGAAGCTTTAAGTGAAAAATGGAGCCATACCAAAATTTGGTCCCAAAAAACTGTTGAACCAGGCACTTGCTTTGAGTTGAGTTTCCTTCACTGAGGTTCTTTATATTTCTCCTGTCTGGCAGTGTCAGGGAGCAGGAAAGAACAAGGACAGTGCAGTGACACGGGCAGGTAGAAATAACAAGTGCACACTGCCTTTGCCTCTATGGATAGACGAGCAGGGATTCATTTTGTATATGCTGTTGGGGGGCAAGGGTTATGCTCAAGTGCATCAGAGTGAAGAAATCTCTGATTTCAGAGTGACCTACAAAGAAAAGCTGGCAGGGAATCAGTTCATATCTCTACATGCAAGGGAGGAAAGAGCTGAAAATAGTTGGTTCTTACTTCAGAACATAATGCCTCTGATAAATTCACAAAAGGCTGGAGCTAGAGTATGTTCATGACACCAGAGATACAAGGGAAGTGACACTGAACTACTGCCAAACTTTACCATCTCAGCCCCGTCAGTGAATTTCCCAGACATCCCAGAAGATTCTGGTAGCACAGACATGTTGCTGCAAGGTAAAAGAAGGTACAGCTCCATAACTTCAGCTACTCCACGCTGACTGCTCAGGTGCATGCTTCTACTCTTCAGTAAGCGTGCAGTAACCGACCCCTATCTAGCGTTTTATGCAGAGCAAGAGCATCTCCACGGGCAGTCAGACAAAACAGGCAGCACTCTGCCAGAGGCCACACCTTTGATTTGGTTTGGGGATGTCAGCTCCTTGTTTGGTCCGCCAGGCCCTCAAACACTCAGAAAATACTCTGAATAACTAAGGATGACACAGTTTAATAGTCCAGACAGCCTGAGTTAAAACACAGGCAGAAACACTTCCCCACTCAGTGACTTATTGTGTCTTCTTTTTTTTTTTCACCAAAGACACCAACCATTTCCACTGGTGGATATGGTGGATAAGCAGGTCTCCTGGGAGGGAGTTCTTCGGTTCTTCAGAGAAAACAGCAGCGTACACTATTAAGAGCCTGATTCTGTTGTGTTGTACCTTTATGGGCTCATTCAGCCCAGGGCAAACTAGGCTTAAGATATTAACAGCTTTAAATTGCATTGTTTCTCATTTTATACTTCCTTCCTTTGCAACTACGTCTGTGACTACAGAAAAGACAGAATCATCCATCATCTTGCTCAGATTCTGTCCCCTACTGTGATCCAGTATGATGTTAACTCTGAGTTACTATTACTTTTTCATCCATCATGCTCTCTCCTTAGTTTTCATCTACTCTGGGATCTCAGTACTGACATTTCCTGTCTTTGAATTTTGGTTATCATTGAATCCAGCTTCCAAATCAAAAGTTACATCTTAGGCCCATCTGAGGGACTTTTGCAGCACTGGACGGGATTGTCATCATTATTGTCACACAAGTTTGCTCTGCCACGATAATTTACATTGCATCTGCACCAAAGACCCCAGCTATGGAAAAGCCACCTTTTTTAGGATGGTTTAGGTCCTTTTCACAGCAGGTGAGCAGCATATGGGCAGCCCGAGTGCATGCCTTTCAGGGAACAGTCTAGAGGAGTAAGCAACATAAACTGCTGTAAGGGCACGATTTGCATTTCAAACAGGCAACAGCCTCAGATCATTCAAATAAAAACCCACGTTATCAGAACTGAGAAACACAGGATCTTTTTATTACCTACTCTGCACTCGCAGACAGATCCCTCCCTTCTCATCCTCACTCCATTTTAGATGCCGTCCCAGCCTCCCACACACCCACACAGGCGCACACACCTTTGATCCCTGCTAGATACAAAAGTCTGTTGGACTGCATCCTCCCTGCTTCGCACTCCTGTACACTGAAGCATTCTCCTTTGCCCCACATAAAATCCCCTTCCAATCAGTCTTCTTGTTTCTCTTGCATAGGTACACAGAGAGAATGTAGTGTGTCCCAAAACTTATCTGTGAACAGCAGATAACCTCTCCAGCCGCAGACTGCTCAACCTCTGCGTCCCAGAGTTCACCCAATGAATTTTCTCTGGCGTACACATATCCTCCTCCTTCACGTAAACAGGTAGCAGTCCCTCCCCACCCCCAGAGTCCTGTGCTCACAGACACACACATACATACACGCACATAAGCGTGCACGTGCAGATGCACACGCAAACGTTTTGACAGCTAAACACGTTTTCAGCTAGTGAAATCGGCACTGCTTCGCTGAGGTCAGTGCTCGTTTCAGTACAGGTGGTACATTCCAGACAGCAGAGCAGGCTGCAAAACACATTTGATCAGAACGCAATCTATTTTTGGGTACTCAGTTCCCTTCGGCATACAGAATTTGCTACAAGGTGTCACTTGAACTGAATAAACACAGGAATGTTTCAGGAATATGAAAAACCCTTCCCTCTCCCTCCTTCTGCCTCTCTGCTTCCCTCCTTTCTCTGCATCAGCACAGTGCATGTGGAGACATTACAGACTCAACTTCACTGAAATTCCCTGGAATTAGCAGAGAGCCATAGACAGTTCTCAGAACTCCGTTCCGTAACACTTGTGTGGTCTGCTCTTGTTAGAAATTATCTCCCTGAACCCTGCCTCTCTCATTCTCATCAGCCCTGTATGTCAGAGCCTAGTAGCACTGGCTGACTTGTAATTATTTTTTACTATGCTGCTTTGTCTGCACTAATCCTTTGAAAGTAGCTTTACTGCACATCTGAAATATTATGATGCTATAAAACCTCTGTAATATTTATAAATCCCTTAAGACATCATAAAGAGAGAAAAAAACCTCCCCACAGAGTTCATCTAGCATAATTACATATACATTTCCCTCTGATTAATAAAAAATGATCACTTCCTTATGTAAAGATATTCTTCAGCTTTCTTTCATTAAGGCTATTTTTTTCTTTCCATGTTAAATCTGTTTCATGTGTCCCTGTATAGTAAGGTACCTCAGAAGATATTTTCCCAAAACAAAAGGCACAATGGAAAGAACCATCACAGAGAATCATCAGCTGAACTGGGAGTGAGGAAACAGAATAGTCTTTCACCGTATTTTCACATCTCCTAACTTAAGCAAGTTCACCACAGAATGTCCTGAAATATCATAGAACATGAAGCAGCGTGGTGTGTCATGTCACTGAACAGGAGGGAAGAGAACTGTTAGAAAGAAAGAAAGAAAGAAAGAAAGAAAGAAAGAAAGAAAGAAAGAAAGAAAGAAAGAAAAAGAAAGAAAGAAAGAAAGAAAGAAAGAAAGAAAGAAAGAAAGAAAGAAAGAAAGAAAGAAAGAAAGAAAGAAAGAGAAAGAAAGAAAGAAAGAAAGAAAGAAAGAAAGAAAGAAAGAAGACCTGGCACTTGCCCACCCTCACCACAAAAGGGCTGGCTTAGACTTTACTGAAGCTGATTAAAAGGGAAACCTGCAAATCCACAACTGAAGAGGAAGACTCTGTCCACTTCTAAAACAGTGGTAAAGAACATGACTACATGAGAACATGACTGGCGTGTTCAGTGTGCAACCATTTACACCGGGCTTGCACAAACTGAACCTGGATCCTAGTGTTTTGTGCGTGTATTTTAGAAATTACTTTGAATGTGGTTTTATCCCGCTCAGAACAGCACTTGGATCACATTCATCACCTGTTTAAATAGGATCAGGTTTGAACTAAGCTTTGAGAAAGCTTTTCATATACAACTCCCTCTCCAGTGTTCTCCAGAATCAAATATTCTATAGCCTGAGGGAGCCACTGGGCAGCATTACTCTAAGACAGCCTGAAAAGGACCTGCAAAAAGGAGAAAAATAAGAGAAAATCACCATCTTTTTTTTATTATTATTACTATTGTAGTCATTCCTCTGAATTTGCAAAAGACAAAGATAGAGCCCAGTCTGCCCGCTGCCCCTTAGGCAGGATATCTTTGCTCTTTGGAATCACATCAAATGTACCTTTGGTGCAGAGGTGGCTGTTTGAGTCCGAGCTAAAAGCCAACAGTGAGCAAAGCAAAGACAAGACAAAGAAATCTCTGCAGTACTTCCTATTTCTCCCCCGTCTCAAGAGCAATACGATTAAAATTATAGAGATATCCCTTTCCTTTACTCCCCATCATGCCGTAGCAGACCTTAGCACTAATTAACACCAGCCATGCCAATCATTGCTTGCCCTAGTGAATTAGTCTCAGAAAGAGATGCACAAGCTCTTCCCTTCAGCAAGTGCAAGTGTGTTCCCTACCTTACTCATTTGTTAAACATGTGCAGAAAAGTCCTTGGAAGTTCACAGCTCACTCTACGGGATATATCTTCATTCTGGATGCGACACTAAGTATGAGATTTCATGGGGTCCAGTGTGATCATTACTGCTCTGTTAGAATTGTTACGGTCAGAAAGAAATACAGAGAGCTAAAATGACAGACATGGAAAGAATAAAACCTACCATGTTGCTGCTGCTCTTTCCGTCCCTTCTCTGCCAACTAGTCAGCCAGCAAACACAATGCCAATTGTCTCTTTATATAGTGTCACCAAGGAACAAAAATATGCCTGCTCCAAGTTTAGACAATAGATGTAAGATTGGAAAAGTGCAGTAATTGGATCCCAACACCATTCCAAGCATCTGTTCCATGCACGGCTTTAGCTTTCACAGAAATAATGCAGTAGATAAGTAGAGTGGGCAGTTGGGATACAATTGTACCGCGCTCACAATAAGCTACAGCTGAAGGGACTTTCCCATGTACTTCCAAGTAATGAGCACAGGGCATGCACTGAAAAGGTCTTAAATGGACACGGTACCCTGAAAAGGTAGAAAGAAAAACACTGAGAAAATGCAGAAGAAACTAGCAGTAAATCCTGGGCACTAAGATGTCCAGTTGCTCCAGAGCATGGTGCACACATTCAGAGCTCAAGAAAAACGACTGAGATTCTGTATAGGTGCAACTGTAACTGGGAGGCATGCCGGAAAAGTACTGCTCTGCAGATGCCAATAAAGAGAGGCAGATCAGGCCTGTTTTCCCTGAATCTATCATGCATGCCAGAAGTTCAGGGTCTAGATCTTAAGCTACTGCAAATTGATGGAGGGTCATGGACTTCAAAGCATGAAAATAAGATGTGTAGCAATGAATATGGTGTTGAAAGCAGGAGAAAACAGAAAGCAGCACAGGAACCACAAGAGCTGTGTCTCCCAGGGAATGCTCATGGACATTAATGCATACACATTCCATATGATTCATAAATCATGTTCGATTTATATTTGATTTATATATAACAATGGGCCAGACTGTTAACCGGTACAAACTGGCATAATTCCACAGAAGTGAAATCATATTTCCTAAAGGTCTAATATGTGTCTGTGAGTATATCTGAACAGGACAACTGGTGCATTAAAAACAGTAGCAACAACAGGTTTTTCAGGAACATGCACTGGCATCTGAAGTACATGTCTACATCAGTCACACTGACCTTGATTGAGGAAAGTTGTTAACCAATTAACTGAATTTTGAGACAGACATATGTTTAAGTATCTAGCTGAACAAAGACCTTGTTGTTTCTCCAGGTCCAGCCCCTTGCAGTGCTGTCATCTCTAATCTTAGATTTGACTGCATGCTCTTCAGGGCAAGGACCGTTTTAGCTGTTGTGAAGTACCTCAAACACCTACAGGGATAATTAAGTAATAAATAAGCATAATACAATTCCTCTGGCTTTAGCAAAATTGTCTTGGATACAAGTTGGAAGTTAGCCTGGTGTTCGTTACTCTGTCTTCAGTGATGGTATACCATTACCTAGCGTAATGCAGCATAAAAATAAATCCCTTGGACCACTTGCCTGCAACTGCCCAGTTGACAGTTTGTATGTTAGATTGAGTTTGGCAATCTGGAAAACTCAGAGTAATGTTTTTGAGGAAAATCTTACAGAATTTCAAAGGTTTGGTGTGAGCTGTGGATAAAGACTCATCATGTTCACTGGTTTAGCTCCTGATCCAGCAAGGCTGTTAAGCATGTGCTTAACTTTAAGGAAGTTTATCACAGGTCTCCTGTGTGACCTGATCTAGGTGTTCCAATCCCTAACATTCTGTGATTCTGTGAAGAAATAGATCCACTGAAATCAGTCTAATAGCTCACATACTTACATTTAATAATATGGTTTCATGTTTTGCAGGATCAGTGCTCTAATCCTAACAAGACAGCCAAATAAGCAGCAGCTTTGTCATTGAGTTCACTGGGCCCAGGATTCCATCTTGTGAATTTTGTGTCCTTTTTTGGAAGAACATTTGTCTTTTCATCCATCCATTTCATGAGTTTGTCCTAACAGCTCTGTTAACAGATGCTTTGTACTGTTTCCTTGGGAGTTTTGCTCTCTCTTATCTAGAAATATCATCAATCATCATTATTGTCATCAATTTGCTCCTTAGTTTTCAGCTTGATCTGCAGGCATTTTCCAATAGTGCAGGTATTTTCTACATTGATCTTTGTCTTTTCACAGAATTTCTACATTAAATGAATTCTTCCAAGCTGTTTTTAAATGACATGACATGTTAGGATAAAACCCACACAATACTGTGTATTTGTAATGCACGTGTACTGAGAGACCAGAACCCTCTCTGCTTAGTCTATAAAACAAATCCACAGAGGAATTAAGGGAGACATACATCTTGGCTTTAAAGGTCTGCTTGCTTCTGCAACTGCCTCCAAATTATAGAAAGGCTCCAGACTGGAGAGGGGAGGGAGAGAAGGGGGGAATAACATAAGGACTGAAAAAGAAAGGCTTGAATTTAATTGCCCTAAAAATTTCAATCATTCAATCTGGTAATTAGAGAGCTGGCTGATTCAGAAGGCAATTTCATCTGAAAAAAAAAAAAGAACCCAACAAGATAATTGATGCTAAGTGAATATTTTACCTGAAATATTAAATACCAAACTTAAGTCTGCCTCCAGGGCCCTTTCTGCTACCCCTTTTTGATCTGTCTTTCTACTTCTTTGTATTTTCCTCTCACATGACTCAACAGAACAGGACACTCCTTTAGAAAATCAGATTGTCACAGGGACAGGTTTATTTGAACTCTGTGTGCTGTGAAGGAGACAACATAATGATTTATTAGTAAAGAAAATAATAATAGGAAGTCTCCTGAGATCCAGCCTGGCTGCAAATCTCAGTGAGATTTTACAATGTTGAGTCTCTGTGTCTCTCTGGCTGTAAGCAAGGTTCGATGTCCTACCAAGGGTAACAGCTTTCTTTATGAATTTAACAAGTAAAGGGTAACAGCTTTCGTTATGAACTTAATGATACTTGCCAGAATGTTTTGTGTTTGATTCTGGACTCTGATGATGCAAAATGATACTTAAAGGTAGATCTCTGCACTCATGCAGAGCACTGTGGATGTCAGTGTCACAGGGGTCTGATTGCACAGATCTCTTCGCAGGTTGGAGAGCAGAGCTGGTTTATTGCACACTGCTCAGAAGAAATAATTGCTAATTCTCTAATATTTAATAGCCTAATGAACAAGGACAGCATCTCATACACATCCTAAAGGAATGCCGCATGCCTGGAAATTAAGTAGATATTAATTTATACTACATTTATAGATGGGGAAATGACAGAGAAAATCCGTGTGACTAACATTTGATTCTGATATCATGTGCTGTTCGAACTGCTCATCTGTGAGCCTTCTTCACAAAAAACACTACACTCTCCCCCTGTCAGCAATATTAATTTTTAACCTTAAAAGACTTTTTAAATGAGATTCCACATTTATTACTGCTCAGGACGACCACATCAAATGTATTCAGGTGCCTCTGTCACTTATATTTTTGAAACTGATCATGAAAATGTTTCTGCTCCTTATATCATTCACTTCCTAAAATGATGGAGAGGGGATGACATAGTGACAATTCTTGTAGTGAGACGGGAAGCCAAGTGGAATACAGCCTCTTCTCCCAAATCAGTGAGGTCAGAAAAAAGCCACTAATGCTGAATGTTATACAGGAAATGTATATTAAGTACCTTTGTAAGTATTCCAGCTATCATGGACTGAGTTTTGAGAACACCTTCACACCACAACATTCCACTTCTCATTCTGCACACAGATAGTTTCCTTTCCTGTCTTTGAATGGCATGCCTTCCAAAGAAGACAGCTAATCATATTTGGGAACTGAAACCTACCGTATCCTGCCAATAGCTAGGGACAATTCCCAAACATTTAGAAGACATGTATCTCAGCCTTCATGCCAAAGGACTCCACTTTCTATGCATTGACCATCTTTATGTCTGATACTTAATTTGGTGCTGAGGCTAAAGTTAAGGCCAGGCCTTGCCTAAAGATAGGACTCGTATGAACCCCATCCTGACACTCTGCACTCTGGCAAAATGTACCTTGTGGGATTGCCAGCTACTCCTGTTCCCTGCCCATGTCATCTGTTTGCTCACTGCTATGTATACCTATCATCCTCTAAGTCACAGATGTTCATTTATTCTGCAGGTGAAGAACAGATATACTCAGTGATTTATCCAAATGTAAATAGGAATTAACAGCAAAGCAGCAAACTTAGGCACTGCCTCGCCAGTTCTGGCAAGTGTGCCAAGCAGGGATCAGGGGTACAGACCAAGTGCCTCTCAAGTAGGCACTAGTGCAAGCACACCAGCTGCCTCCAGCTAAACCACCAGCAAGAACTACCAAGCTGAGGTGGATTTCAAGCCTTCTAGAGATTAGCAACTTCCTGTGAACCACCCACTTTTCCTTTATTACCTTAAATTCATGAGGAGCTCCTCTTCCTTTTAGAGCCAAGATGATTCCCTTTTCTTTTGTCCCTATGGTAGTTCTCTTAGCAGCTGATTAAATTCTTGATACAGAAGACAGGTTACACAGTGCTGCCCAGAAAGTCCATTGGCTAAGCTTTGTCTGATTACTGTATTTTGGAGCCTGGCAACACGGTGAGTCTCAAGAAAGCTATTCTTTTGTTCACAGTATATGCAGCTCCTATAGTTCAGGTACAGAAAGGAAAGAGCTATTCAAGATACCTCTGCAGAATTTTAAATAAACTGAACAGTGCAAGTCCCACTGAGAATCTTCTCTCTCTGTTGAGCAGAGACACACAGACCTATTTGGAAGCAGCCAGGGCTGCTGTAACTGTTAATTAAGTCCTGTGCATTTGTTGTTCAGGACACTGAATCAAGCCCTCCTTCTCTCCTTCTCTGACTTCCCCCTCCCTTTCCAAGAATTCATAGTCACTATCTAATCTGACAAAAACTGTGTTCTCTTTTATACTTGGAGGTCACTTTATGTTACTTACAGTGTGTTGCATTATGTCAAAAGGCATAACACAACATAATGAAAAGCAGACTAATATAACTCAACATGACAACAATGACATAATATGATGTGGCTACTGAAAAATGCACTGTTGTCATTGTGTGGTGTTTTCATCTGACACCAACTTACTATTCCAGCATGGAGCATTTGTTGCAGAATTTGGGAAAGGAGGTTATGGACTGAGCATGCCTGATGCTGCTGTGGCTCCCATCACTTTTGCAGTGGGATCACTTCATTGGCTTTGCTGGGGTTCCTCCTGATTTACACTAGTAAGGATCAGACTCTAAAAATCATCACATAAATGCAATTACATTAGGAAAGCCATCAAGTAGGAAAGTGCAGCTCCTGGGAGTAAGGAAATGACAACATTGTTATAGTCCCTGTAACCTTAGCTCTGCCCTCTTGGGTAGTAAATGAGCCTGTACTATTTTTCCTTCAGGATGTCATTTCATTTTGTAAAAGTGTGTAGCAAAGCAGCTGTTCAATATTTCTTTTAACTTCATTACATAGTCTGTGGTCCCATATCTCATTTGCTACACATCAACCAAATCCTTTTGTGGGTTAGGTACTTTTCTTCTTCCTGTTTTTATTTGCCTTTGTATTGTTCTAATTACCACAGTATATGTGTATTTCAAAACCAAGGCTGAATCTGTCTTCCCAACACACCCGCAAGGTTGAGAAACACTGTTATTCCTTGCTTCATAGATAGAGAGCAGAAGCACAAAAAGGTCTCTTAATTTGGGCCCAACAGGAAGTCTGTCATAGGCAAGGCTGGAACACAAGGCAGCAGAATCCTAGCCTCCTTTTGCATTAATTCTTTAGTTTTCATTCCCTGGCTACTTCATACTGCCCAGTGCCCCAGTGGAAAAAGCAGACATAAGCATTATTTGTGGAAAGCTCAGACAATAATAATAAGTGAAGCTGGAATGTTCTGGTCCTGCACTGAATCCCTGTGCAACAGCTCTGCCTTGTTCTCCATCCAAGAGAACCAAAACAGTAGAGACCAAGATCAACAGTAACCAAAATAACTGATCTGATGGATTGTAATGAAATCTACCTTAACTTCCATTACTTTTATACATGAAACAATCAAAGAACTGTCTCTAGCCTCTTCTGCCTAACACAGGCCACAGCATTTTCTATATCAATTGCTGTATCAAGCACATGCCTTCTGTCTGAGCCAGAACATATTTATTAAAGTTATTATTATCTTATGCTGCTGGTAATTGGCCAAGGCAACTCAAGCCATGGCATCTTCAGTGACAGAATTCAGCCCATTGACTTCAAGCCAGTCTGGTTAATGGACTTGTCCTCACTGTTCTGCACTTGGTCACGTCTGCAGTTTAGCTTATCCTCTACCCCCACCTTACACCACAGGAAGTCACACAGGAAGTGTCACCTGTACTGGAATGATTTGGGAGGCACTGGAAACAGTGGGACAGATCACAACATTTTTTGCTGCAAGACAGGATTTGATGAGAAAGTAATTAGTTTCTGCTGACAATGCCTGTGCTGTCTGGCAGGAAGATACCTCTGAGAAGTTGGGTTTAGCACAGCAGAAGTCAGGAAGTGAGGTAGGCTGGAGAAAAGCTGAAGAGCTCTGGGAAGGCAGATGAGGGTTTGACATCTGCTATCATTTTGGGCAAGTGCATTCACAGAAAGACAGGCTATATTCATTTAAAACTTTCGAAGAATGGAGGAGCCAGCCCACCACCTGACAAATGGTTCTCCCTGTCAGAAATATTGCCTGAATCTTTTATTTAGCTTTTGCTGGCATCTACTATGTCTTTTTCTGGTAGGCTGAAATCTACTTTTCTGAATTAATCTGATGTATTTGTAACTTCTCTTTGTACATACAAACATGTAATTTCTGAAAATGTTTGGAATATGTATGACACAGAGTTTCCTAAAATTTCAGGAGAAACAATACAATCTCTTCACCTAAAACCTAACTATATCAGAATGTGCTAAAATATAAGGTTCTGCCTCCTTTGTCAAAAATCCAGCATAGCAAAAGCCAAGGTCATAAGAGATTTTTGTTTACAGAAAATAATAGCTGAATATTGACCCAGTGGCTAAATTCATGCCAGGTATTTGTGGTTTAATTGCAGATGAATCCCAGAGTATGCTGGATCACATCATACTGAGGTTTGGAGCCACTTATGTTCCATTGCGGGTTACAACACAAACACACGCATCTGAATGGAAGATAGGCAGCAATACTACCTCAGAGTACAGCACAGATTTTAGGCTATACCATCTGTAAGAGCACTAGAAGAAACACTGCCAAATGAGAGACGATTCAGGAATTTAAGTCAGTGACAAACGCAAGCTGAGCTAGTCACTTTCATTAGAAATTATGAGTATAATAGCTTGGCATTGCCTTGCAGATATTGAATGTAGGACATGGTAATAGGGCCATATTCCACCAGCGTAGTAGCTGTAAAAGCTACGGTCCACAAAGGCATTTAATAACTCCTTGCAAGTATCACGAGTCCCTAATTCAATCCTTTGGCACTTTTCTAAAACATCATTAGAGAAGAATCATTACATGGCATTGTAACAAACCCTCCTGTTTGTACTAAAGAAACAGCCCACACTCATTGCCTAGACTTAAAATTAAGAAAAGCAATAGGAGTGCAGCACAGAAGAAAGGTGCCATATTCTGACCCCAAAACGCCAGCAAAAATTCATTTTCATCTCTCTGGAATGAGTGCGGTTAGCTGGGATTGACTATCATATCGCTGAGGACAGAATCTGGACCAACATATTTTTCTTTGTAGCATTCCTAATGCTGAAAACTGTGGCTCCTCCAAGAGCTGGAAGTGAAATGTGCAGGAGGATGGACTGTACTGACGACAGTGGAGGCTCAGTTCTTACAGTGGGTGACAGCACATCCTGCCAGTATAGGAAGTCAGGGGCAGACCCAGCCTTGCCACAGAGAACACTTGGGAGACAAGCTGAGAACCTCATGTACCATTTTTCTGAAAACAAGCAAAGAAACAAATTCACAATGATGGTTAAGCAACTTGAAAACTCAGACCGAGTCACTTGGGACTTAGTTCCTAAATATTTTGGTGACAGCAAATAAAACCTTAAAGAACTGTGCCTGTAAGTCATGGCTGAAGGTCTCTGCTCCTGACTTTGCCAGTAGTCTTTACTCTGAGCTGAGACTAATCATGTTCTTTTAACTTAGGGCCCCCCAAGGTATCCTCATTCTGTTGGTTGAATAATACTGTTGCGACATGTCTCGACCTGCTGTTTGGCTCAGTTAGCTAGCTAACCCATTTTACATTCCCGGCACTTCAAAACACAGACATTAGTTATGTATGCATGTGAGCCAATGTACTCAGAAATGCAATACAAAATCCCATGGTGGCTTGAAAATACACAGTACAGTCACTCAAACAGGAGGAAATGCAAATGCCACATTCAGAGATATCATCATATTCCAACCTATTCCACCCAATTACCCTGAAATCATGAATCTACACATCAAAAGTCATGTTTTAGGGGACAAAAGTTTTGAAAAATAATACCAAATTGTAGGAATTGCATCTCAGATGGGCTGAAACACTCCTTGAGGTACTAGTCTGTGAAGGAAATACCTCTAATGAGCATTTTTGAGGTTTAAAAACACATGAAAGAAATCTGGGCCATGAACCCAGCATCTTGGCCATAAAGAAAGACTCCCTGTAGCACAAGGTCTGATATCAAACCATGAGAACAGACAAAACTGAAATGCTCTGAATGCACAGAGGGCTGAACTTGTGTAAGAAACAAATTCAACCCACACTGTACCTTTCAGAAGACTAAGGCTTCCAGAAGACAAAATCTCTCTTGAAAGGAAGAGCAGCAAACTGCTCATGGTACCTCCTTTGCTAGGTGGTGGCAGGTCAGAGTATGCATGTGGAGACAGTGTTCTACAGGCTGCCTGTTGTACCCTCTGCAGACATGAAAGCTGCTCCCTACTACAGTAAATAAGTGCAGGAGAGGACTGCTGTTGGCTCTTTTCATCCACACTGAAACTCAGGCAACTGCACTGTCAGCACAGGCCAGGTTCCTACTTTGGGCTGAAACCAAGCATACAATCTATCCCCAAAATGAACTTAGGTCTGACACTTCTGTGATACTGCTCAGCATAATTGTGGACATCATGCACCATCTCGTCGAAAAAGTACAGAGCAACGCAGTGAGGAAAAAGTGCACTGGGAATGCAAAAATGTCTGGAATCTAAACTGGAGGACCCTTATCATTAATAACAGTGGCTCCCAGCCAACCCTCAGCCTAACTTCCAGGAACAAATGGCATATAGGTAATAGCAGCAACTGCAGAGGCAGGACCATGACCTTCTATAGCAAGTTGAAAATTTAACAAGCTTCTCAGAAAGTAGAAGCAAGGAAAAGCCATTTTTTTCTCCTTTTAATTTTCTTATGGAGACTGAGTAAAAGCTCCCTCACCAATGACAGACATTGAATTCATGCTGTATTAGAAGGAAAAACACATTATAACCCAGGAAATTCTCTGTGCTGACTTTCAGACATAAGGATGCCATTCAGGACATAGAGATCACACTTATGTCTCAGTCACGGAGAGCACAGAAGAAAACAAAGTTCCTCAGGAAAGATTCTGTTGTGCACTCGTAGCCTAAGGTTTTTTCTCTAATACGCCAGACAGAAAGGAATCCAGTTTTCATTAACCCCAATAAGCCAGACACTGTCTTTTGCCTACTGAGTGCATACTTCAGTGAGGTGTGCAAATGTACAGTCTTTACAGACACTATTTTCATCTATTGTTTAATGTGTTTATATACGATGATGTTCTGTTCACTCATTTAACCATTGTAGCTTTGCACTGTGCAGAAACTCATGTAGATAAGCATGGGTTAGTAAGAGATGTCATTTGCATTAGGGTATTTGTCAGTGTGACATGAAAACAGGTAATATGCAAGGAGGTGTCAGCTGTCTGTCGTCCTGTATTTCCCTTTCAGTATTTATTATTTTTTCATATAGGGAAATAGACACTCTAATATTCAAGGTTAATAGAGGTGCAGAGAGAAGTAACTTTAGCAAATCCAGTCAACACTCTACACTTATGGCTCAGTTCTGGACAGCTTGCCTGCTTCTTACCAGCAAGCTGACAGACCTTGGAAGATAAGGACTCCCTGAAGACAAGGACACTATGGGTAGATTATTCCTATGTTACCCTACTCCCGCCTTTAGGTCAAGGAATGTCTTCTGAGACTTCAGTAAAGGCTCATGGTTATGAAGATTTTTTTTAATTAACTCACTTATCTACTTGACAGAATGTACAATTTAAGTTTCTCATGTGTAAGATAGGATGTCTAGGTGTCCTGCAACGTTAAGAGGCTAAAAAAAACCACCTCAGAGCTCTTCAAGTAGCTCTTTCTCATTGTAAACCATGCTTGACTTCCTGATTTGTTTGAGGAAAAAGCCACTGAGTGTGTAGACGTCTTTTATCCCTCTTAGCCACAATTCCTTTGAGAAATCCAACAGCGAAGGTGGATACAATTATTGTAAATAATGTTGGATGGAACCCAGAGCAAATGAAGGTAGGAGGATACAGCTCAACAAGAACAGAAGTGGTTTCTAATGAGAGAGGGAATATTTCACTCTCAGCATGGCTATTATTATGTCCTACACATTAATTCAGCCGAGAAATCTTGAAGTAGCAGAATGAGTTTCTGTTCACTAAAGTGGCATGTGCCAGAATAGTTGCCTTCATTTTAAGTCTTTCAGTTGTTACTTTCCTGATTCTTTGGTGAATAAGTATACGATGAGTTAAACCCTGTGAGGCACTGGGCACTGAACAAGCTCTCAGAACTTGCACTGAAGGCAAATATTCCAGCCCAGTCCATTCAAAGCCTTACTTACATAATTTCCAGTTTTATTTTCATTATTGTTTTCTCTACCTATAATAGAATTGTGGGACAGGATTTATCTTCTTGAGAAATAAACTCTAATAATTCTAGCAGAGTTGTGAACTCTTCAGCCCAGGGACACCCACTGTTGGGTAGTTTCTTAATCCTTCTCTTACAGTTCTCCTGGAACTGTTCCCTTTGCCCTGAACTGTGTGTTTTGCTGGTGAGTGACCAGCACGTGAGCTGGGGTAGCTGTTTACCTTAAAATCTTTGAGGTCTTTTCACCTTTCTTTAAATCTCTGCCTCTTTGCTGTTCTTCAGTTTTCTAGACCTTCCTGACTTCTGCACAGGTGGACATCACCAGTCCTTCCAGCCAAAGTGTGAATAACTTCCTTTTTTCCTTTTCCTGCTGATGTCCTGCAAGGACTAAAGAGCTGAGTTACTGTGCTGTTTATGAGCAACTATTCTCATGCTGCTCCCCAGACATACAGCTGACAGAAAACTGCCTAATGAGACAAAATGAAGTTAAATATGAGAAGGAAGCCAGGAAGGGGGAGGGATTATTTCCATGCTCACAGCAGTATCCATGAGTAACTTATTTGGCGGTGGCACTCTAAGGCCGCCATCTCCATATAGGAACCTTGCATTCCCAGACCAGCCAAAATCCTGAAAGTTTAAAGGTGAATCCTGTTATGGTACTATTCAGGAGTTTCTCTTTAAGCCAAATACAGACTGAATATTTGATTTCCTAAAGGAGTTAACTATAAATCATAAATCCTTGTGACATCTCCCATATCACAGGAGAAGCAAAAATGTCCCACACTGCTTTTTCTGTGTATTTTTCTTGTCACTTGTCTTACACATACATTTCCAGCTTACTGTGGCAGGAACTGTTATTTGTTATGCAGTTGTACAGCACCTAATACAATGGAATCTGAGCCCAGGACCATGCTTTCTAGGTGCTGTTGCAAGGCTGATAAATAAATAACTGCAATCGGCAGAACAAGCTGCTTTCAGGCAGCATACTACTGAAAATGGGAGCAGAATTCAGGAAAGGGCTGAGTGCCTGCAGTTCTCCTTGACTCCAGCCCAGGCTGTGGTAGCTCAGCAGCTCTCAGCATCTCTGAGGATTTATTCTGCAGCATGTTTGCTTTTGCCTCCAGTGTGCAATGTGAGGAAGCCAGCAGTGTGACTCTGAAAACCACAGCTCCCAGCCACTTCTCCCCTCGGTGTTGAGTGAGAGAGTGAAAGCTTGCAGACTAGCCGTTACCTTTCTCATGCGGGTGTCGCAGCGGGAATAAAAACAAAACATGGAGCTGAATTTATTTCTAGCCAACGGAAATTTCATATTGAGGGTTACAGGCGTCCTGTGCCTCTTAAAAGAAAGTAATAAAATGCTGCTCTCAATTACAAATTGTATTTACATTTTAAACCCCCATACGGTTTGGTGAGGTAGGGGGAGGTTTCAAATGCATTAGCAGCAGCACTGTGCCATGATCAGTTACAATTTTTCACTCTTTGTAATGAGCAATTAATGCGTCCCCTTTTTTCTTCTCTGTCTTGCAAACTAACCCTGTGGCCATGCCACGTCCATAGCCAGTAGACAAAACACAAATTCTGCCTAATTCTATGAACCAAAACAAGCAAATGCATTGAACTGACCATCTCTAAAAAGCCTCCTGTAACAGGATTCACATGTTAAGTATAAATTCAATAACAATTGATTTTTTTGTGTAACTTCTTGGGCTAAAATTTTCAAACTGTAGGGACATTTAACAGGGAAATGCAAAAATGCATGCAAATGTGCACAGCTTCATTCTCCTGTGCTAGAAAAGTCAAATTCCCTTCCCCCTGTCTCCAGGCAGTGATAGGAGCAAAGTACTCATCATCTTAAATGATGCAGAGGTCTTGTGGCTGACCCTCTGTTCTTCAGAGCTCATGTGTGTCCCTCAGTGTCAGCTGCTCAGGTGAAACCATTTTGTCAGGTGCAATTTCTGAATAGAGATGTTCAACATTGCCTACAAGGCCTCAAATATTTACACAGACTCTCTACTCAACATTTAAAAAAGTTAGCTACAGATCACTGCTCTCACAATGGTTTTCCTCTTTAACCAGGCTAAGCAATAGAGATTATCTCTAAAGATCCTGGAGCCTACCAACCATTTGATGTCACAAGCTGCCTTCTCAGAAGCCTGCATTAGCAGCAATGTCAAAAGGTGTTTTCACATCGGGAGCTGTTCTGGAGAAATAATCAGTAGGTCCTGTTCGGCTTCATTCGAAATCTGACATGGATCTGTTAGAACCATCCTACTCTGTGGTTTGGAGGAGCTCCTGATGTGAATAGGGATGTTTCCTCTCTCTGTTCGTAGATGTATGTTCAAGTCACAGGTCCTGGCCAATGATACCTTTTTGCACCTAATGATAGCCACACAGTGTCAGCCTATTTCAGTGGATATAAATGGCAGCAGTGTCCTTAGCTATGAAGTCAATCTGCAGTTCTGCCAGGAATAGGTAAGGTCCCTGAAGGGAGCAAGGTCTACAGAAAAATTGGTAACAATGCTGTGACATAGAGAACAGATGGTCAGCTTCTATCCCATGGGGTTATTGATAACAGGTAAGAAGTAATGGTCTCCCAGGTGAGACATGGGGGATTTGAAGGTAGGTACTAGGAACAATTTCTGCCTGGAAGGACAGAATAACAAAAGAGATCCTCCCGAGAGGGTGTGGAATTCAGAGGGTTTTGCTAAATATGAGCTAGTGGTTTAGCAGTGTGATTATGCTTTGGTTGTAATGATGCTCACGCCCAGGTATTGCTGAACAAGCCTGAGGCCTCAGAGGTGAGAGGATGTTCCAGGCTGAAAGGCGATGAGAACCTGTGCAATGCTTTACAGGCATGTCTCTTCCTCAGATTTATCTCCGACGCTGGAGTGACAGCCATACTGGAGAAGCCTGGGCCAGATTCGCTGTTAGTGTAAATCACCTGTACAGTCAGTGGAGCTGTGTCAGTTTACCGTGGCTAACCTGTTTTGCTTTTATTTATAAATTATACATTTATGACACAGTGGTTATAAATAATATTTCATTAATTTTATTACTTATTTAGATATATCCCTACAGGGGTAAAACAGAGTTACAGTTGTGTTACTATTTCTGCTTCTGTTCTCCCAAAAGTTTAGTTTGCAGCTAAGCCATACGGTCTGCTTGGAGCTGAGGCTAAGCTCAGCAGCTCGTCTTTGGATGAAGAGCACATTTGGTGTAATTAGATTTGTGGGTTTAGGTGTTTTGGGTTTATTTTTTTTTAGCGTATAACAGTGTAATAAAAAGAAATGGCTGTAATTTATAGCCCAGCATTTGGCAAGTGGTTTGTCTGGTCTAGGATTTTTTTAATGGCAGAAATTAAAAATTTAGGTTAGAATTTCAAAAGAGATTAGCACCCACAACTAAGGCAGATGTTCAGTGTTGCCAAGGTCAGGCATTTAAAAATCATGAATAAGGCATGAAAATACCAATATTAACTTTAAAATAATGAGAAGACATAGACACAAACTCACACCCATGCACACGCATGGATATACAGGTACCCCTGAATAAGGCTAATATTTAATTTTGTATCAAATTCACTCTTGATGTAAATTTAGTCTATTATGTTTTTCATACAGAATGTAACATTTGTGACACTGAAAATGAATCTTATAAACAAAAACATTTTGATGTTAGATTAAATATCCTTAAGGCAATAAAATTAAAAATATTTTATTTAGCTTAATAAGCAGCAATTCTTCAGTGAGAACCTGGAACTAAATTATTCTGTACACCACAGTATTGCACTAATTTAGCTTATGAATTTGGGTTCCTTTTTTAGCATTCTGAGATTTGCTTTCTGTGCGCTTTTATTTCCAAGCTTTTTTCTGCAATAACGACAGCTCAAAAATTCCTATTTTGAATATCACACAAACTGAGATTCTCTAGTCATCATCTAGCTCCAGGGACTCTAGACTTAAGAAGAACACTAAGCATGATAAGAATCACCAAAAAATCAGCAGAACTGTGAATAAGGTGTGTTGTTTTTCTTTATCAAGAAAGCTCAGACTTGGCTTTCTTCGCAAGAGTTCAATCCTTAGCATAATGAATACCTAGTCATAGAGAGAACTTCCAAGACAAGACCTTTCTGAAAAACATAATTGCACTTTTAGGTGCTGAGTGCCTTGGTAGAGCAAATATGCATTAGATGATACAAATGCCAGCATAACAAATGGAGAAGTTTAGCCAAAACATACTACATGAGTTACTGTGTACACTGTACTCTGGTACTGTAAATGCTTACATTTAGACATTGTGAAAGAGGGGCCCCTTTCAAATGTAAGTATTGACCCAGCTTGATCCAAAGTCATCCAGAAGCAATGAAACAGCGTGCCACTGAACCCTGGATTGAATCCATGGAGTGTAAAGGTAAGCATAGGAAGAATGCTTTGCAGGACTCAGAAGCCTTTTGAGCTCATGTCCTGCGTTCAGGCACAGTGTGAAAAGTGCTGATTGTATCCCACTGTCCCAGGGCATAACATTACTGCATAGACTGGTTTGCTCTGCTTTCTTAAAGCAGAGGTCCACTTGCCTGTGTTATTGTAATCCAAAGAAGTGATGTCTCGGTGCTGAAATACAGAGAAGCAATGACACATTAACACCGCGTTACTGGAACACATCAGAGCAATTGTGCTCCAGTGCTGCATTACTTACTACAGGGCATCTCAGTAACAACACACACAAATGCTGAGTACTCCTGCTGAGGTGAAAGAAACATCTTAATGGGAGACCCTGACATTTCTGCAGACCCATCCACATTCCTTCAAATCAACACAGTGATTGCCCTAGCATGAGGTCACAAAGAGCCGCGTAAAAACTTTCAATTACAAAAAGTCCAAACCCCAAGTCAAAACATAACTCACAGGAGTATGTGAAATCATACTGGGCTTCGAGCTAACTGCATGAGCTTTGGAAACAATCATGGGTAGTGAAAGAAGGGTATTTCAGAGCACTTCAAGAAAAGCCTTAACAGTATTCTATTCTCATGATTTAAACACTCAGAAGTCTATAGTGGTCACAGGGCAATTCACTTGGAAGAATTCATGAAAAATGTCATTTTTCTGGCTACTGGACCTGAAACTACCAAGGTGCATAACTGTTTATTTAGTTTTTAAAGCAGCAGTGATCCTCTAGCCAGGCCCAGGAAAATTTCAGCAGACCCTCCAACAGAAAGAATTACATATACAAGAGAACTGCAAACGTCTGTCATAGAGATTTTCTTTCCAGTTCCAATAACAGCCTGCTGTTCATATTGATTTTGTAGAAGTATGGCGTCAGCTGGAGACTCACCTGGCACCACCATGTTTATAACACTACAAGCCTCTCTTTTGTCTCAGTCGAAGCTCAATCAGTGCAAGAAGGAATGTTTGTGCAAAGTAAACTAGAACATAAATACACAGTGGTCATCGTGTAGAAACTCAAAATGAAAACTAAACCTCCAATAGCCTATTCCACTTCCAAAGCTTGCATTTCTGGAAACAATGTATGCTAGGCAGTGCAGTTGAAATTCATATTCAAACTGAAAGCACCAGAGAAGATTTTCAGTGACTTGGCCTTTAGATAAACTGCAAAAGCCTTTATATGGACAAAGTCCACCTTTCACCTGCAACAAAAGGAAACACAGGTTTCATTCAGAACTTTATATGGAGGATTTGGATTCATTTTGCTTTTACAATCATTCCAACCTACAATCTTAGGGCTTGATTCTTGATTCTTGATTCTTACAGCTTGTGAAGTCATTTACATCTGTGCAGAGTGCGAGTAAGAAGCTTCCTACTGAGCGTGTAGTAATCCGCCCTCACTTTTGCATGTGCAGAATGATTATACAAGGTGATTATACAAGGTGCATATCCCAGTGCCTGCAGGTCACTGACCGGCGCCTGAGTGCAAACCCACCTTCATCAGCAATGCAGGCTAGAATGCCACACTGTGAACATGAATGGCTAATATGCTGGCACGGGTCCTGTTCTGCCATCCCTGCTGCGAGGCATGTAACTTCTTGCAGACAGCTAGGACAGACAATGCAGAATGGTAACGTCTCAAACCACTTCAGCTGGAGCAATCAGAGTTCATCTGTCGAATGAACACGACCTGCCCAAGGTCTCAGCAAGCCAGTGACAAATAGTGACAATGGAGTCTCTGTCTTCTAAGTCCCAGAGACCAAGCTCTTGCTGCTTGTTAATATTTTATGCTACTTCTTTTCATTAGTATTTTTGTTTAAGTGCTCTGCCCAGCACTCTGTCACAATCTGACCCTCATTATTGCCCATCAGGTGAGCAATTGCAAGCAGACACCTACCTCTAGCAAACTTGA
The DNA here is from genome assembly GCA_013399115.1 of Anseranas semipalmata. Lineage (NCBI taxonomy): Eukaryota > Metazoa > Chordata > Aves > Anseriformes > Anseranatidae > Anseranas > Anseranas semipalmata. The sequence continues at coordinate 1,546,627 of VXAA01000712.1, forward strand.
GGCAATCTCACTCGAGCAAACCTCTGACATTCACAACAATCTTTTTGCATTTAATTGGGATTTCAAGGACAAGTTGTGATTTCACTAAAAACTTGCAGAATATTGTACTTGCAATGCTTGTTGTGGATTTGTTTTGCTGATGGCATTTTGCTGAAAAAGAAAGATTTTTTTTGAGTAAAATCTGATTAATCAGAATGTTCCTGTTTCTGAGGGAAGATTTTGAATGTTTTCAGATTTCTAGGCTAATTCAGAAAGAGATTGAATTTTGTGTCAAAGCATGTAAAAATATGACTGTTCATATTTCAATGTCAAAAATAAATATTGTGTCAGTTTGTGAAGAACGAAGCACAAAGCAAGCAAGCAGCAAAATGTGAAAATCTTGCCATGAAACACATAAATATTACTTTTTACTCAGCTTGATCTCTGATAAGAAATCAGGGAAGAGTTACAGAGTTCAGTCACTAGTTGCTGCAACACAGCAACTATTCAACAAATGCAGAAGAATCCCATCATCAAGATGCTTAATCTTTAAATTAAAATTAATTTAATTTAAAAAGTCTACCTGGGCTTGTGCAAAGCATTTGACACTGTCCCACACAACATCTTTGTCTCTAAATTGGAGAGGTATGGATTTGGGTGGACCACTTGGTGGATAAGGAATTGGCTGGATGGTCGCACTCGAAGAGCTCTGGTCAACGGCTCGATGTCCAGGTGGAGACCAGTGACGAATCGTGTTCCTCAGGGGTCGGTATCGGGACCGGCGCTGTTTAACATCTTTGTTGGTGACATGGACTGTGGGATTGAGCGCACCCTCAGCAAGTTTGCAGATGACACCAAGCTGTGTGGTGCGGTCAACACACTGGAGGGAAGGGATGCTATCCAGAGGGACCTGGACAGGTTTGAGAAGTGGGCCCATGTGAACTGAATGAGGTTCAACAAGGCCAAGTGCAAGGTCCTGCACCTGGGTCAGGGCAATCCCAAGCACAAATACAGGCTGGGCTGAGAATGGATTGAGAGCAGCCCTGATGAGAAGGACTTGGGGGTGTTGGTTGATGAAAAATTCAACGTGAGTAGCAATGTGCGTTTGGAGCCCAGAAAGCCAACTGTATCCTGGGCCGCATCAAAAGAAACGTGACCAGCAGGTCGAAGGACATGATTGTCCCCCTCTACTCTGCTCTTGTGAAACCCCACCTGCTGTACTGCATTCAGCTCTGGGGCCCCCAGCACAAGAAAGATGTGGACCTGTTGGAGCACATCCAGAGGAGGCCACGAGTATGATCGGAGCACCTCTCCTGTGAAGGCAGGTTGAGAGAGTTTGGGTTGTTCAGCCTGCAAAGGAGAAGGCTACAGGGAGACCTCATTGTGGCCTTCCAGTACTTAAAGGCGGCCTTCAAGAAAGCTGGAGAGGGACTCTTTATCAAGGAGTGTAGCGATAGGGGTAACAGCTTTAAACTAAAAGATGGTAGATTCAGATTAGATATTAGGAAGAAATTGTTTATTATGAAGGTGCTGAGGCACTGGCACAGGCTGCTCAGAGAAGCTGTGGATTCCCCATCCCTGGAAGTGCCCAAGGCCAGATTGGATGGGGCTTTGGGCAACCTGATCTAGTGAAGGTGTCCCTGCCTATGGCAGGGGTTGGAACTAGATGATCTTTAAGGTCCCTTCCAACTCAAAACCATTCTATGATTCTATGATTAGAAATACTTAAAATGCCAGAGTGAAAGCATAAAGGGCAAACAGATTTAGCAAATCGTGCTGATTCCACTTTCTCCTGAAAAGGTTGTAACATCACCTGCAAAGTATCCAAAAGAGGAGTTATTTCTTTTTTTTTTAAGTGAATGCACAAAATCTTGAACAGTATCTTGCTCTTTTTTTTGTGTGTTGGAAACTGTTCTGTTCTATATCTAAAGGGCGATTCCCATCCAGTGCCCAACACGCAGCAATGAGGTTAAATTGGTTTGGATGATATCAGCTACATGTAATTAAACCAGCAGCCCATGTCTGATCCTTTCTGTGACCATGTTAGGTGTTAAATTAAGGTCTGATTAAGAGTGTGCTGCTGCAGTTAAGGTCAAGGACTAAAGATCACAAGCTTTGTTTCATCTAATAACAATAAAGACTGTCTGGCTGCCAAATACCACAACAGCCCTTGTTCTCCTATCAGACTGCTGTCCAGCTAGAGGGATCTGATTTCACTGGTATCCCTTTTTAAACCCTGCTTCTAAGAGGGTTTGTAGCTATTTCATCTGTGTTAAGCAGCACTGTGTTACCCGAGGCTATATGGTACATTCTATATGATCAAAGCAGAAATGCAGCAGCTTCTGACGAAGACTTATCATGGCTGAGGGGAAAAAATATCAAGGAAAGAGAAAAAAGATACAGCGCTACAAAATACCAGGTCATGGCACCAAAGTAAACACCCACAGGTAAGTTCATAACATGAGACCACACAATGGTGGAAACTGCACATGTGTTTGCTTGGAACAAACCACAGGCTTGCCCCACCAGAAAGTCAGCGGGAGAGATGTGTCAAATAGGATAGATGAAAGATAAAAGCAGAGTGGTGAAGAGAAAAGACAGCAACTTATTTGTAGGATGTAGACAAGAATCAGTGCATAAGAGCTTCTCCCTGCATAAGTGTTTTCCACAAAGACAGGTCAGGAGACATTACCAGAGCAGTCATCTGTTGTGAGAGAACAAAATTCCTAATAGCCCAACAAAGTGTTCGCACAAAACATGCCCGTATTGATCTCCCACAAATCCAGGGTACTGGGACATGTTCGCTTCACAAACAGGGGTGTGGAGCAGAGTGAGAAACCACATGGCCCCGAAATAATCTCTCATAGCCACATCCTATTTTATGTTTCCATAATCGGGGTCCAATTTCATAGTAGATACCGATTCATTTTTCAAGAGTCATCTGAAGTGTCTGTCGTTCACTGCTATTACAGCCAACTTGATAGATTATTAATAGAGCTCTATTCACACCTGGAAGGACATTTTTTTTATTCTCTGAAGCCGGACACAGGAAACTCATCATAGGAACATATTAAACACAGTAAAACCACTACAAGTTTAGACAATTCTTTGTGAATTGTATTGTACATGTGATCCAAAATTTTACTTGAGGTATCTTGGTGTTTTGGATTTCAGGATTTGAGACATAACCTGCCTGTCTCCTAGTGAACGCTGGGTGAATCCCAAAGGATTCAGTGGTACAGTTCAACACGGATTAGCTACCAACAGCTTACTGTAGCCGCTGAGCTAGAAATATTTCCAGAGGAGGCTGTGCTGTGGGAGTGCCCACACATCCTGGAATCACAGTTGTGTCAGAAATACAGTGAACACTAAAGAATTGTCAGGTGTGAAAAATGACTTCTCCATGACAAGAGAAATGTGTCCACCATTGGAAGTCAGTGCCTGAACCAGAAAGCAACCTTTTACTGAATTAAGAGTTCCTCTACACCTTGATTCCCACCTATCTGGGAAAATACTATGACATTTCCAATAAAATGGTGTGCTAGTCCTGGTATAGCCTATCTGTCCAATGACAATGAGAAACTTTTCATGTGACCACTTAAACTTCAAAACTCCGAACATAAAAAAATCCAGTCAAAGTAAAAGGGCAGGTTTGGTTTGATTTGATTCACTTCCTGATCATTCTTCTTGCTAAACTTTACAAATAAATATTGTACACAGGAGAACAGTTTTATTTAAGTGCTAAAGACTATGGCCAAAGCATTTTTAAACTCAACAGTTTAAGACTGAGCAGATATATCCATGTTATCTAGATGACAATGTTGAGCCATCCTGATTGACTTCTGCTAGTCAAAGGAAGTTGCTTTTGAAAATGATCCTTGGTTTTGAAAATAGAGTCACTGTTGATAAGGTACTTTGCTACCATTTTAGATACCTAAATTTAGGCACCGCAGTCTGGATCCAAATACAGTCAAAGGCAAAGTTCACTATAGGTGGCAAGTCAGAACAGTGCAGTTCAGCCACTTGCTCTAGTATGAGAGCAACGTGATAGCATCCTGTCCTGATGTCTTTGACTGCCCAGGCTGAATGACCGGGGACCCAGTCACAAGAAAGTGGACTGGCAGTGGCTCTCACCATAAATCTGGAGTGAGCTCAGAGTCCTGCTTTTGACTCTGAAGCTGCTGATAGAAGGATTGCTTTTGAAAACTTTCCAGCCTCGTCTTGGATAGCTGCATTACGTTATCTCAGTATCTGCAGTATTCCCCAAACTACACTTAAGCTAGTATAAGAGGGATTGTTGTACATATTATGGTAATGTCATTTATTTATTTTACACAACTGGAAAATTTAAGGGCAACCACTTCACTCCTGTGCTGTGTAGATTAGAGCGTTCACAGTAACAACTGCTTACTGGACAGATAGGAAAAAGCCCTTATATTCCTTCTTTATTGCAATTTATTATTATAGCTTGAATGGTTCCTAGTGACTTCCTAAGATTAATGTTAATATTCTGATCAGAGTCTTCCCTCTGGGGTTTTATTATGGGTTTTGAACATTCATTTCATTTAACGTACACATGGGAACAAGTCTGGTGGTTCCAAAAATATTTGTAGTTGGAAATCACAGTGATTTTTTGTTAGGCTCAGTGCCAAAGAAATCACAAATCAGAAGTCTGTTATAGAGTAGTTCCAATTTCTTGGCATCAGAATTTCTCTTTATGTATATGCATAGTGTGATATTTTCCCTAGCTGTATGGCACTGAAGATTTACTCAGATATGCACTGTTTATCTGCTTTTTAAGGTTTCTGGTGGAACTAGAGAGTTTGTCTAGCTGACTGGGGATTCATTGGGATTTTATGGACTTCCTGTGTGAGCCAGAGACTGCCCATTGGGTATGCATCTTTCTCTATCACAGCTGGTGTTTTTGAACCAAAGTGTGGAGTAGAAATTTCATCCCTGATTTTTTTTGGCTGGATCGATTGTTTAGTCTAGGAACTCTGAAGTAGACTTTCTAGGTGCTGGAATTCCTCTTTTTCTTCAGTCAGCAGCTGATGTAGTATGGTGTACATCAGAGTCTAGATTCACATCTTAGTGAGCAGAGATTTATGTTCCTCCTAACGCTTCTTGACATTAATGAGTATTACAGACATGTATCCCCATGGATTAAGTTGAGAACATACCCCAGAGTGTGTGTGGAGTTTGTCATTAGGGCATCACACGATTAAAACCAACAGAGAAATTCCAAGGGTAAAAAAGCAATTGGATCTCTTCCCTTGTCTCTGCTGGAGCACATGTAAGAGATACACTTTAAATCTTCTCATATTTCCAGCCCTCTCACACCAGTTCCTGCATTCATTTTTGGTTGTTAATGACTTCAAAGAAGAATTGACTGCCACTTTTAAGACATTTCCCATAACAACATTATGGGAAATATTTTGCTGGCAGAGAATGTTTCTGTAGCTCTCTAGTGCTCTCTAATTAAGGAACTTCTATACAGCTGAGGGAGAGAAGAAAGTACTTTTTTCCTCATCTAGCCATTTCAGGGACTGGATCAATAAAATGGAATGACCCCGTACACAGAACACTCCATTATCTAGGGATCGTGACTCCTCAGTGAAACATTATGGATCCTGCTGGACGTGCCAGAGACTGTGGCACAGACAGACCTGGCAGCAGTGCATCAGCTGCCATCCAGAAGGGCACACTAACTCTGGATGCATCAGGGCAGGCCACTTTCTGCAGATGTACACGGATGCGTTCGCTCTCCAGTACCCACTGCTCTGGGCTTGGGGCTTATTTCAAGTGCAGTGTTGTATGGACACAGTCAGCTACATTACCCGTACACGTTGGGGGCAATTCAACTGCAAGCCAGATAAACCACAAACAAATAATAGAGTCCTGGACGTAATTTCAGTCTCCCTCAAGGTCCCATGTAAATCTGACCTGTGAGATGGATTCAGTGCAGAATTTAACCCCCCAGTGATCTCCTGTCTACAACAAACAACTCTGCAGTCACGATTCTCGGATTTTCTTCATAATATCCTAGCCATAAAGTAGAGATAATTAGTGTGTATCTGGTCCATAGGAGTTTTGTAGGCTGGCTATTGTCACACATGAGGGTTATTAGCTGATATAGGCAGGATTACACAGGACTAACTGCAACATGGAAATAAAAACTATGTTTTCCCACACTTGAGATCTTTTTGATAGAATTTCCACAGGAAAATTCTGATTTATCTCACTTGAAAGCAGTGGTTCCTGGATCAGTCACTTCCCTTGAAACACACCCATTTCTCCCTCAATAAAAGAGGGATAACAATACTTACAGAGATTTTTAAAATACTTTGAGATCTGTGAATATAAAGGGCTGTCTGTAAAGTGTTTAGAAAACTTCAAAAAAAAAAAGGTGCTACATAAATGCATATTTATTGCAGCTCTGACAGTCATGTGGCAGCTCTGAATGCAGAATCAAAAGCAGAGGGGGCAGCATATAAGTCAGAATAAGAAACTGTCAGCCTTTAGCCTGTATCTTAAAGTACTTTGAAATGTTGCAGACATTCAGAGAGTCTGGTTTGCCAATATTGTATGTGCTACAGTAATTACACCAACCTGGAATGTAAGTTTTCCTCCCCTCTCTTGAGAGAAGGCAAAGCTCTTAGGAATATACACAAATGGAGCCCTAATCCTACAAACTGTAATGCATGTACCTAATGTGAGGCAGCATAGCTGTCCCACTGATTTCAATAGCACTACTCAGATGCGTGTGTGGAAGTGTTTGCATGATTATAAGTTAATACTAATAAATGCACAGTTCATACAAGATCCCTGTGTAAACGATCTATTTCTGCATCCAAGTAATGATTTTATTGTTGTTCTGTAATTCTGTGTAGTGGTTTTGTGAAGAAGTCTTACATTCTCTAAAGCAGTAAAATGTTTCTGATAGTGTTTTTCATTGCTAGCTCTTTGGGGGCTAATTAAAAGAAATATCTGTTAAATTTATTCATTGCTTGGTTCCTTGATAGCAAGAGGCACCTGGTGTAAACATTAAAAAGAAAAGCAGGCAGCAGCCAGACCTCATCAAATATCAGATGCATTAGGACATCTTATTTATAAATACGAAATTGGTTTTAATGACTTCAAAAGGAGGAAATGCCAGGAAGAGCATAATATGTGCAAGCTCAGTAAAGCTGTCATGAAGACGCCAAAACCCACAAAAATCTAGAAATAGTACTTGCTCCCCCCATCTCCCCTCAAAAAGTAAGTGACAATTCCAGCTGCATTTGGCAAAAATGTACGTAAAGAACTCCAGGACTAACCAAAACAAGCTCCAGATGAGATGGAGTATCCAAGAGCAGGTCTGAATGGAAAGTGCCATCAGTGGTTGATCAGCAAAGAGCTAATTTATACTGAGTTGACTGATTCAATGAAAGGAATCCTGAATTTTGACCCATATGATTTAATGCAAAATGCTTAAGGAGGAGAAATCCATCCTTCTTTTGGGACAACATTTAAGCAGGCACTTAATGTTAAGCATATGCTTTACATTCTCTTGACTTCACTTTCAAAAATGTTTAGCACTGTTTCACTCTGTTGCGACTACAGACATCAATAAATCAGTGATGAAAAGTGCCTCAACACTTAATAACTAAGCATGCTTTCAGCACTGTCCCAAATAAAGATGCAATAAATTCATGGTCAATAGACTAACAATGCAATTGAGAAATAACAATAATAACTCTTCTGAAAAAGTTCTCTCTTCATATGAGGCAAAATCTATCCTAAAGATAGATTTCATGTTAAGGCACTTTACTATAACAAGGCATAGCAAAAGGTGTTATTTCACATGAATAAATTTGATGTCCGTAAGATCATTGTCCAGTTTTAGAGTAGGATAAACCACAGCATCATTCCTTATTTTGAGAACTGCAATTTTTAGCCAGGTGTAAGATACATAGCTGGGTCCAAAGAGGCAGAAACATATATGTTACAAGAAGAATTCTCATTCAGAGCAATTCAGAAACTTAGGAAAAGTTCTAAGTTCAAAGGAATTTTGACCCAAATTAACTAAAGTACAAACATTCTAACTTAATAAAATGAAAATGAGAACTCCATTCTAAGATAACCCACTATGTGAAAATCTGACACAAGCCACAGACTGTATCAAGTCTACAAAGGACTCTCCTACTTAGTTTCACCTCTTGCAAGAGACACTCGGACACAACTGTCCACATGTGTGGAGTAATTATTTTAATTCTGGTTGGGATGAAAAGCCTTCCAGTAGTTGTTCTCCTCCTTGTATGTAGCAGAGAACAGTATCTAGACAAGCTGAGTGAGGAAGGCAGTTAGAATTGCCCCACCTCTTTTGAAGCCTCTTGCAGTTTCCCAGTTTTAGCACTGTACAGACTGATCATGTGGACAGGTGATATGACTACCTGGTCATACTGGAGGAGAGAAATTAGGAGACCTGACGCAAGTTTTCCCCAGAGAAACAACTTTTCTTTGCTCTGCCCTAAAGAGGATTTCACGTTGTGCTAACAGAAACCATAGGCCCATTCATGGAAGTCTTGGGCTACTCATGACTCATAATATTATAAGGATTGTTGTAGCTCCTGCTGTTATTACAAAGGAGCACAAATGGAGATGCTGTTACAGCTAGCACACTTTAACTTTTTTGGATGTGTTTACCTGTAAAACTGCTCTGTGCAGTATAGATCCTTTACTGACCCTATCCTGGTAATCAAGCCGGTATCTTTGGCGTGTAAAGGAGGAACACTCCTCACAGAGAGCAGGACTGACCCTCCGCTGGCAGCAGGGCTATAAAAGAATTGGGCTGTTGTACATCAAGGAATAGTGTTTCAGGGCCTCCCGGAATACCATCGGTGTGATCTTTCCAGAGGGTCAGTTCCCAGTTTTAAAGAAGCAACATTCTGTTGATTTTTTTTAATCACATCAGATGTGCCCCATTTCCAGGGCAGGAATTTTCTCTCATGTCCTTGCAAACAAAACAGAGACACCAGTTTTCCATCCTGCCCTGACCTTTGGAAGAAGTCATCTCTGCCAGTGCTGCACTCTCTGGCACTAGAGACACTCAGCAGTTCAGTCTTGACTCGGAGGGAACCGAGCCACCTCTGAATCACCATCACACTTCCTGCAGGCTAGCACCTGTGTTTTCCTTGGAGGTGACCCCATCCAAGAACTAACCAGGTCTGACCTTGTTTAACTGACGAGATCCGAGCAGCAGAATGGTTCAGACCTCCAAAATTAAATGTGAAACACTCTATAAGGCCTCAGAGGAGTCTGAGAATAAACAACTGCAGCCAGGGAACACAGTCCCTGCTCAGAACTGCTGTTCGCAGGATACAAGCACAGTATGCTACAGCATGAATTCTCCATTCCAACTTTTAAGTGACTTCAGTGACAGGACCTTGCTAGGTTTAGGATGAGAACAGGTCCAGACGAGGGGGAGCAGCAGAGACTGTAACTTATAAAGTGACTCATTCCTACCAACCCTATATATGAGCCTTCTGCTTCCACCAAGCTAGGTGACATTTAACCACAAAAATATTTAACCTACTTTTTACAAGGATGTACATCATTGACCATGATAAAATACAGGGATGTGGGAGAGTCAGGATGCAGCCTTCTCAACGCAACTCCATATAAAGAAAAAAAGGCAATAAAAAGGAGGTCTTGACATAAGGAAAACATCCCAATGAAATCCTGCCTTTTAATCTTGGCCACAATCTCTTTTCTCATCATCTTCCCTGCTTTTTAATCCTCTGCTGCACTTAACTTCTTTATACTCATTCACTTTATCAAGTTCACCTGTCTCAAAAGTCAGTAAAAGCAGAGGCCACAGTTTTAAAATACAGGCAAATGAACTGAGGCACCAAACTTCTCAACTTCTCCAGAGGTGCCAACTATTCAAGCTGTCAGAACTTCAAAGCAATCTATGGGTGATCAGTGCCTTTAAAAATCACTTAAGTGCTCAAAGAGGAACATAATGCAAAAACACAGAGGATAATAATTTCAAAAGCTTCTGATTGAAGAGTTGGTATATTCAGAAGTGATTTCAGCACTTGGGAATTCAAGAACTACTTAAAAAAAATCAAATGTCTTCTGAAATGCGTACCTATTTTTTAAATGATATACAAATACCATTTTTGATAACATATTTACGTAGGCCCTCCTCGGACTGGGTTGGAACATCATGCGTTCAGTGTACCTAAATGTTAGTCCAAGTTTGATCACACTCTCATCTACACAAGCACCACCAACACTGTGGTGGAAGAATAACTTCCCATATTCATTGACATGAATCTGACATCTGTTCATCACTAAGCCAGCAATAGATTAAATGTCCTGCCATATTGCATGTGAGCTGTCAAAACACTTTGAGAAGAAGGAAGAGTTTGCTAAATGTACAGAGAGATGGACAAAGCCAAGAATGTCATGGTTTAAACCAGCTTGTTGATATAGGAGGTCTACAGCTGTCATTAGGGAAATGGAGAAGGGGGCCAGTATTGTAAACTCGCACCAGTGACAGCTATAGATCAGGAAAAAACATTTCAGCACATGGCAGCATTTTACTGTTGAACTGTTGGACTGTTAATATTTATCCGATTTGCTGATCTTTAACATTCGGTCTGCTGCTGGTAGCAAATACAGTCAAACAAGCCTGAGGCCTTCACAGGATAAGTGTGTTGACTGGCCAGAGTCATAGATTAAAGCCTAGCAAGTCTTCCTACCAAAGGCACCTAGAGCTAAAGGGGTCAACCAACTTACACGTCGTTGGTTTGAGCCCTTTGGATTCTTTAGTAGACAGTAAAGGCAGTGGGGAGGCCTGGATGCGATAGATGTGGTTTGCATGTATGGTATACCTACATGATGAATTTGATCAGTGCCTTTGATGGACAGAACAGCTTGATCTTGCCTCTGGAATAGAGACTTCTAGGTCACTGCTTCTCAAGCTCCCAAGAAGCACCCAGCTACCATTTCTACCCATTACTGTACATGGAGCTGAAACCCAAACAAGCAACAGTTAACCGTCAGCACAGTGGGGTTAACATCTTTGAAACATACTGGTTTCAAGCCTTCCTTCTCCTTGGCAAGACACATTTTGAACAGAAAGATACATAATAGTTTCTCTGTCAGCCTTGGTGAGGAAGAAGAAGTTTCTCCTCTCCCTTGATACAATTTCTCAATAGCCTAGCTCTTTTGAACCTAATGAAGCTATCCTCATACCATCTCTAGGAGAAAAGATTCAGAGCCACTAGTAACTTAGGAAAGACTGCTGTGTATTAGACCTGTAGCCCTAGTCTGCAGCATAATGGCCAGAAGACCGAACTCATTTGAACCGTTCTGTTTTTTTTTTTGTGTCTTTGAGTAGATCGAACCTGGAAATGGTAACAGCATGCAGTGCTGGCATACTGGACAGTGCCCAGCATACCAGACTATAATATTCATTGGAATATTGGATACCATGAAGTACCTAGAGAGGAACTATTCCAGCAATTGCCATTGATTTTGCAAGGTAAAATTCTCATTGCTGTAACCATGTTAAACTACAGACTACTTTTTTAGAATCTCTTTTCTTTGATTGAGTTCAAGCTCTTTCTTTGGGATAGCATTTCGGTTCGCCTTTCTTAACTTAGATAAGGTTCCCATTATATATTCCTATTATATATTTCACTGCATTCATTTTTCTTTGGTTTTCTCTTGCATGGAGAAAGGAAAACCTGTTGGTTTTCTCTTCTCTAATACCACATGCCACTTCTAATAGGATCCAAGCAACCTACCTTGCTACACCCAAAAAAGGTTTTTCTGTTTGCCTCCTGGCCTGAAGTGCTGCTCAGATCTCTCTCACTGCAAGAAACCTTCCCCTCTTCTGCTATTCATCATAGCAATTTCACATGCTCTCTTCAGCTGTTCTCTCTATGGGTTGGTGAAGCTGGTACGGTTATTATCCTCTTTATCCTGTACAAAGCAAAAAAAAAAAAAAAAAAAAAAAATTATTTATGGATAACACTGCAGACCACCCATATAGCAAGAAAAATTGAGAAAAACCAGTTGTTTTCATGCTCAGGGCAGTTATAAGCATACATAGCTTGGATTAGACAATCCTTCCCATTCGACTTCTGTTCCTCAGTAAATATTTGTAACTTTGCTGATAAAGCAATGCTGGATTTCTCAGCTGGATTTACATGTGGACAATAAGCTGGGGGACTTGAGTATGGGATATTATTCTATAACAAGCTTTCTTGAATAGTCAGTTGTTCCATTCTCTATCTTGGTCATGAAAAATCTTTTCAGGAATCAAATGGCAGAACAAAGTCACGAAATACAGCTGCTTTGACTGTATTATTGATTGCTCGTGAGGCCCACGGCAATAGATGATAAGGGCTCAAAGGCATTAAAATGATTTCTTATTGTGACCTAAATGCAGACAATTCACGTACAGGAAATTGCAACATTGCAAATAAAAAAAATACATATAAATATATATATATATATATATATGTGTGTGTGTGTGTGGTTTCTATGTAATGCACAGTATCTTTGTTTTAGTCCTGTTGCACTCATGAGCGAGACACATTACTTCTTTGTGCCTGCCCTGTCTATGCACACTGGAAGCTTCTGAGGGCAGTCACTGCATATTGAGATAGTTAAGTGTTAAGACTGCATAAACAAGCACAAGCAATGATGAGCTGAAGGAGGGAGCAGTGTAAGTATGAGCTACCCCATCCGTGGCCAGCCTGGGGCTTTGAACTACATGAAGTGAGAGGTAGCTTAAGAAAGCCTCCATGCCAGGATAAATTGTGACCAGCAACAGGACAGTTCTGGTGCAGGACTGTGGACAGATCTTGATTCCAGCTGGGTAACGATGCTAACACTAAGGTCAGCACCAATGGCTTGCCTCTGACCCAGCTTTCCATTCAGCCCAACACATTTTGCAATGGGACACGTGGCGAATTGTCACCTGTAAATTGCTTTCCAAATACCTGCAGCTCTTCAGTGCGCATAATCTGCATCCAACAACTAAGCCACAGGAAGGTTTGATACTTGGCTCAAAGATCAAGACTGTTGGCCCCTTCTAAATTCATTAGTTTGCAGTCACTAGGTTCTTCCCAACAGAAAAAAATCCCTCTTGAAAATAAAAGCAGCGTAGGATGATAAGGGTGATTTCAAACTTCAGTTCTACAGTTTTTTCCCTTACTGAATTAATAATAACCCTAAGACATCCCTTTCGCCCACAGACCTGCTTTACAAAGGCAACAAAAATGTCACTGACACCACTTTACAGCTAGAGAAATGGGAAAGGGGAAAGTTATTTGGCCAAGAATCCCTCGAGAGACCAACAGCAGAGGTAGGAATATGAACAGTAATCTGCCAAGTAGGAAAGCTGCCCCATGTACATGCTGCCTGTAATCACCACATTTCCAATGCCAATAAAATCTTTGTTTAGCATTCTTTGTCCTGCTAGGGACAGACTCATGAGAGAGTTGTTCAGACCTCTCTGACCCCCTTATCTCTCCTTCTCCTCCCTTCCCAACATACACATTCCGAGTTAGTCTTCATCTGACAGTGCAAGTCCCTTTAGGATGGACGATGGGTTATGCTACTAAAGTTTCTTTTTCCAAGGCCTCTTTCTTACAGCATTGGCTCTGGTATTTAAGAGAGAAATTTTATGTTTTGTGCAAAGCAAGAAGATTAGGCATGTGGGAGGTTCAACGCGTTCAATAGGTAGTTGAGACAACATCTTCTATATAAAGATTATTTCAAAATTGCACTCGGTGCAAGTTACAGTTGAATGCACTGTTTAAATGCAGCCTCGGCTTTTTTGCAATTTCCTGCCCAGAAGAGCAGCTCTCTAACTCTTTTGAAATAAAGACATAAACATTGGAAGGATGCAAGCAGTCAATTGACCTCAACAGTGCTCAGCCCTGGTGCTAGTCAGGAATTTTCCAACAAGTTTTTTTTTTTTTTTTTTTGACAGAAAATGCTGATCTCTCAAACTGGAAATCTTTGTGGGAAACACAGCAGTTTCAACAAAACGCTTGCTGGGAAGAATCTTCCACTCCAACTTGAGACTGATGGTCAAAACCTGATCGGGAAAGGATCCTAGCATAGCCAGCAGCCCAGTGGTTAGCATATTCCCTGGTGATGTGGATGTATACCATCTGATACAGGAAAGATTGAGATGGCTCCAAATAAAGCAGAGCAAGGATTTAACATAGTCTTCCCACAGTCCTTGCAACTGCCCTAACATCTGGGTTATGGAGCATTGTCTCTCCTTTGCCCCAACAAATGGGATTTTATGAGTCAAAGCCAATCCACCAGGAACAATTCTGCACAACAGATTGATCCTAGCCAAGGAGATGTTGTAGACCGTAGACTTGAATCCTGGTTTCCCACATCTTATAGGAACGGCCTCAGAACTGGGCTTTGGCATACTCTGAGCTGAACCTCTTCCTGTTCACTTGCTCCCTCTCTATCAAGAGGTCTTATTTTGGTTTTGATGAGAAAAAAATTCTAAAGTCTCCACATTTTTCCTAAAACAGATGTTTCACTCTCTAGCCAGCTTTACTCAGCATTTTGTAGAAGGGAGTCCTTGTCCGATACCAGATGTTTAACATCTGCCTGACTTAGGGTTTTCCACTGCAGCCATTTCAAAGAGTGGCCAACATACATATGAGAAGTACTTTCTATTGACCTCAACAGACTGTGAATCAGACCCCAAATTCTTTAACAACTCCCCAGAACGTTTGTGTGGTTTTTCAACAACAAAAGAAAAAAAAAAAAAAAGGTACATCATTTACAACAAAGCATCATTTAAAGAGTCACGGCAGGAGACCACACTGGAAATGTCAGTGGTCTGATGTTTTGCCTTCTGTACATCGCTGTTCGTTAATGCCTTGTTTTTCTGTTCCCTGTGTCTGAGACAAACTGGCAGGCCTTGTGCAAGACCCTTGCATAGCTAGAGTCAGATGATCTTTTTGCTACAGCTCTGCAGCCACTGGAGAACGGGTTTCCACTCCCTTCAGCTAGTGACTGCTCCTCACTAAGGTCTTAACTGCTGCAAAATAATGTGGGATGTATCAGGTGAATGACAATAAGGAAGCTGTCAACAAGAAAGGTTTTGAATCACTGACACCTTGCTTTCAATAGTGTCAGATTTTCCTAACACAGATAGCAAACAAATTCAGAAAGAAAAAGTGAAAGAAGGGAGAAAAAAGGAGGAAGGGATAATCTGCAAATATGCTAAAGAATACCGTGACCTCCTAGTGCTGAGGTTCTCTCAGAGGGCCAGAGAGGTACCTCTGATGTGGAGAAGGACTGTGAAATACAGCCTTGTTTGTTCCTCTCCTTGCCTGAGGCCAGTTATTGGAACCCTCTTTCTGAAACTGCTTCGGCACACGGGAGGAGATGCTGACAATTGTTTCTTTACCCAGTCCAACAGTTTATGTTTAGAAAAGAAGCTGTTTTCTCACCCATCAGTATAAACTAATGCTTTGCTCAAACCTAACTCTTCTTCTAAATTAGGATCTGAACTCATCCGGATTTACATATAAGTAACTGGTAGCTGGATGACAACCTTAAGGAACGTTAGCTGAAAGGTGCTGAAGAATACCAGTATTATTCTATCATTACTACAAGAAAAGGAAACTGTACATCACAGGAAAGGCTGACCAGCTGCTGGTATGACATAATGGATGGGCACATTGCTGATTCAATAAATGCTAAGAATACAGAAATTTATCTGAAAGCCAGATACTCTTGTGTCCACATTTAGAATTTACCAAAATGAATGGCTCAAATATATTATATATTTCTCGGTTAATTCTCTTTGCATGCTGGCTTATCTCATATCTTTTTTCCCCAATAGTATTTTTTCAGAGAAATATAAACTGGAGAGGAAAAAAAAAAAAAAAAATCCGGCCTTTACAAGAGCTCAGCTATGCACAGCACCTACCGCATCTGAGGAAGATTTGAAACTTGAACACAGACAGGAGGCACATCACAGTCCACCTCCAGAAACAGAACAGCTGCAGCTGAAGGGGAAACCAGAGGGCTAATGATCGTTTAAGTGCTCTATTGTTTCTGTCAGTATGTTTACAACATGCCACAGGGGAAGACGCACAAAAGGACTCCTTAGACAAATTCTGAGCATATTGATAAAGGATGAAAACATATCTTATAAAAAAGTCAACATTTGTTAAATAAAATAAAACATGGTGCTGAGACCACCTCTCAAAGTGAAGCCAGGCAGTTTTACAGGTAACTGGAAGAAGTGTTGGGAAAGAGAAAACTTGTGCTTCTGACAGACACCTGGTGATTACAAATTAGAACTGGATATTTGCTGAGATAACAGTACCTAGCCCTGGACTATTTCTAATTTCTTGCATCTCTGTTTGCAGAATGCAGTTCTGGTTGCTGGGGGTGTGAAATACTGAATATTGTATCCTCATCTGGAAAACAGAGATGAGGAAAAATCATCACATCCATTGTGCAGGTAGGCATGAACATACACAAGTACATGGACATGCACATGTTTGGCAAATACTGAATGTGGAAGGAAGCTTTGGGATGCTGATAACAGGAGCAGAGGCCTGACAGCTCTTTCACAAGTAAAGCCTCTATAGTGCAGATATACTAGAGATGTAACGAAAAATAAGATAAGGTACGGTAATCTCGCTGTGCTATCAAAACTCTGGTTCCAGTTTCTCTGCATGCGGAGCAGAGTTTCCAAGAGTTCAGCTGCCATTTAAATGACAAACTAGGTATCTTGGTTTTCCAGAGTGTGAAAAATCCTGACTATCACCGGTCTACATCCTGGAATCTATCTGCATAGCTAACTCTATTTCATTTGCAGCAGCAGAGCTACATCAATTTACACTAGGCAGGGAGCTTCTGTTTCCAAACAGACCACGGGAGAGTTATGACCCACAAATCAGTCCAGAATATCCTTGGCTCTGTTTCAGGATGCAAATACTGCTTTTTCTCTTCAAAATATTAAAATTGAATGATCTAGTGAGGAGGCCTTTTCTACCTATTTTGGTTATGGGTCTTTTGAGAGGTTGTTTTGACTATCAAGTAGCTTTTAGTGGTTATCAGTGACCACAAGATCAATCTACACTCTTAGAAAATAAATACAATTCTTGTTTACAATAAAAAGCAAATGTGCAAGTAGAGAGGAAAAGAAGAGAGAAGAGGATTAATAAATTACAATTGTTAGCAAGCACTAACATGTATCAAAAATGGCAAATCCTCTGGAGTATGGCTGAGCTTCTTTTATTCAGGTCAATGACTCCTTTTGCGATTCCCTTCTCCAAAAAAGAGCATTTTTCAATGATTTATGTATAATAATCTCCACATCAGCATATCTTATTTTTCACTATTTGTTTGCTAAACATGCAGCAAGAATCTTGTACTGAAGCCCTTAGCCTTGAAAATCCAACTGGGACAAAGGCATAAAAATATACATATAAAATAGAAATATTTATTAGTAAAGCTCATGTTTATGTTTTGACATGTAGGTAAGGAAGCAAAAAACACACCACTTCAGATTGCTGAGTTAAGACTTTAATGGTATGAGCTTCAGACAGATGCATGAGGGCTGGTTTTTAAGGAAAGAAAAGAAAATCATCCATCATAGGTCACCAGAGCAGGAAACTGCAGTAAGCATTACAAAGGCACCTTTTCTTTGGGCTGTGCGAGGCACGTCTCTCTGCAGCCTGTAGGAGTCAGAACTGGACACAGACAATACTATTATTTGCTAAGTGATTAAGATGACTTGAGTCAGTTTAAATGGATCTGCAAATTCTCCGGTTCAGGGTGGGTTTCTCATGACCAGAACTTCATCACAGAAGATTTTCAGCCACCTCCGCTCCTGTCTGGTTACCTATATAAAACCCTCATTCTCCCAAGCGCTCGCCCACCTCTGCTTACCCACCCCAAGTGCTTGTTTCAAGTTCAGGAGCTGGCATGCTCATTTCTTGAAAATTCAGACTTCCAAGAAGTGGGCACCCCTTTCATTGCAAAGGCTTCTGCCATCCCGTCAAGGAAAGGGAAAGAGCCCTGTGACAAAAAGGATGCGATTTCCAACAGTGAATCTAAAGACTGAAATACCATCTAAGGTGAAGACCAAGGCCACCTCTTACCAGGCTAGAAGAGTCAGAGCAGTCTCAGGTGACTCCCACTATGCATTGGATTATTATACTAGTAATCCCATAACTGGATTAATTCTCATTTCCACCCCGAAGACTTGAAAAATGCAGAATTCACATACCGGAATACCACCCAGGGCAAAATTGCACTGCGTGTGAAAAGTGACGGCATTTTGGAGGTTGTAATTTCTTACAGAAACCATTCAGCTAATTTTGATTGAACACAAGTGAAAATCCCAGCAGATTCCACTTGCAGCATGAATTACCTTTGTTCCCAGGTCTGTCCTTGCCCTGCCCAGGAGTGAGCCAGATCTGGACAGACCATAAAGAGGGGACTTCCCCATTGCACCTTTTCCAAGAGACTTTGTAGGCACAGGCAGGATTGAGCACAAAAGAAAGTGGCTTTGCTCCTGCCCATACAGTACCTGTCCCCTAGTGATGCAGAGGATTTCATTCCCTGTGTTGTCAGTACAGGAACTTTCACCAACATAAAATCCACTTTTAAAGTCCCGGGGGCGGGAAGGGAGCAGAACTGATAGATAAAATGGCAGCTTTCCAGTACCTTCCAGCTAGCAGGTCTGTCCCACCCGGCCAACCTCTGGCCAAGACTTTAAAGACTACCAAGCCTTCTTACTAGAGCTGTACTCTCAAAATTGACTGGGTACTAAGTAGGCACTGCTGTCCATAAATATTTCACAAGGAAAAGAATGCATTTCCCAAGCATTGACTAGCTACATATATTATTTATATAAAACCATAACTTAAGTTGAAAAACAATAAATGCTTCAACAACATACCTATTCACAAGCTGCTCCATTACTAAGTAAAATGGACTCTGGCTGTTCCTCAAGACCTCATAGCTACGCAGAGACTACACAATGAGAGCTGCATATAAACATGACCTACTAAGGTGGACTGTGAGAGTGCGGTCACTTTACCAATACCAGTTAGCTATGAAATTACATGGACAAGGGATCATAAAACCCTGACACTCATTTACATTTTATATTTGCATTATACTTTACACTCCTGTTTGAGATCAGGTCTAAGCAAAGGGCTGGCAATGCACAAGGAAGTAGTGTTATCTCCCATTTCATAAACAAAGGGATAGAGCTCAGGGAGATAAAGGACTCCATTTTCCACTGCCATTCACCCAGCACAGCTCGCTGATAGCCTTTTTGAGAGGAGTAAGTTGCCACAAAAAAGATGAAGGTCAGGAAAACCAGAGATTGCACATCCCGGGGTCATGCCAAGAGACTGCTAAAGAGTTGGGAGCTGAATTTAGACTTTCCACTTCCCAAATGACTTAGCTACAAGACTCCCCTTTCTTGGTAAATGATCGTCAAACAGTTTTTTAATGACTGCTTTGTCATTCAACCTATTCAACGCTGTAAAGGAGGCATCCCAGAGGAGGTGCAACAGAATAAAGCTTTTTTGCCTGAAGCACTCGTAACATTAATGGAAGGAAGTTAATTCTGCTGCTGAAAAAGGGTTAAGAGAGTTTTGCTAGCTCACAACCACAACTAGGGAGAAGGGAAAAGCTTTTGGAGGGGAGAAAGTGGATCTAAGATGTAGGCAGAACCACCACCATTTATGTGTTTACCACTGAGCTGGCAGCTAATGGCCCATGTATAAACTCAGGATGAAAGTGGGTAAAATAAATTGCATTCTTTAAAAGAGCCATCTCTTCTTTCACTGGCACTGAAAAACCACCCGAAACGAACCCCAGAAAGCTATTTTGAGTTTGTTTTTTTGGCAAGACACAGAAAGTGCCAAGATAAAGTCAGTCAATTCAGTATTGTGAAGGGGAAAAAAAAAAGGCAATAAAAACAGTGGAAGCTCTGGAGACAAGACTCACCTCAGTGCAGACAGCAAGAAGGATATTTATGCACTGTTTATACCACACCAAGTGCAAATCTTGCGTTGTATCGATTATAATGCGTGTTTCAAAGATCCCTCCAAAGCTCTGCCATAACACTACTAATGTAGCAGCACCAGAAGCTGAGGAACAGGGCTCCTGGCAGCCACTCTGGACAAGGTCAAATGGCACGTTCCTCTCCCCTCGACACTCCAAGACATCCCACAAACCCTGATAAGCAAGCACAGGGAAGACCCAGAGCAGGCTGAGAGCTGCAACACGACAGAGGCTGCATTAGTGAGGGACCATTCCCTGAGCATCTCCTGGTTGCTCTCTTGCTCTTCCTCCATTCCCTTCACTGCTCTGACTTGAAGTGAGAGGACTTGGGTGCTACCTGGTTTTCCAGTGATGCGATGGGGGCCAGGCCATCAGCCACTGTTAGAGGAAGGAGGTGCATGATTGGGATGTTGGAGATCTTCAAAAGCTGTCTGGATGTGGTCCTATGCAAGAGGCTCTAGGTGTCTCTGCTTGAGGAGGGGGTTGGACCTCCAGAGGTCCCCAACAACCTTAACCATTCTGAGATTCTGTGATGCTATAAGGCAAACCCGACTGCTGTTCTGCCTCCCCTGCCATCACTGCTCAACGGTGAGGGAAAAGCAGCGGTAGGTTTGTGAAGGGACAAGGACGAAGGGTGTCTCCGAAGGCATCCTGGGGCTCCCATCGCCTCTGCAAAGCAGAGCAGGAGGGAGGCCTGGGCCAGCCCTGCTGCCCCGCTTTGTCTTCACTGAGAGAGGAGGAGCAGAGAAGAGCACAGATCCGCATCCCACCTGAAACACAGCTCTCAGTGGTGAAGCCCACTCACTCACTACAGTATTACTGGTTTACATGGCAGGTGTGAAGTAATTCAGTTCATTTGGATCCAAGAGCTCTCAACAACAGACAGGAAGATAAACAACCTCGGGAAATGGGTTGTTGACAAGCAGGGATTTGTGGAAAGTGACGGGAAGGATCAGGAACCCGCACACCCAGCTCTCCCCACTCCCTCAGCAGCCTCAAAGCACCCGCTCCATCAGAGCCTTCACTGCTCTCTGCGTTTCCCTTTCCATTGAAAAGGCATTTCAGGGAAGTTCTGCTAGGGTTGATGTAGGCAATCAGCTCTTGCTCCCCAGTCCTTCCAAGGCTTCTCCCCATGAGGATTTCTGATGGGGAGCACCATGAAGATATGCCCAGCCCTGTTTCCACCTCCTCAGTAAGGCCAGACTCCATTGATTTTGCGTCTTTGCCCCAGTACTGCTTTGCCACAGCAAACTGGTCCCACCGGCTGAAAATGCAACCGACTAGCAGGAGGTAGTGAGCAGCCCAATTCCTTCAAAGGGTTATTCAGCCATGTCATCAAAGATCTGAACGCATCCCCAGCTTGGCTTCAAGCCCCAGCATCAAACACACCTCCAGGTAGCTATTTTCTCTGAGTTCTGCAGCAATAACATCTCAATGACAGTCTTACAGAACCGAGCTAGACCCTGAGAGGTTCACGTGAACGTCCCATGTGCACGATGTCTGCATCCACTTACAGCCACTGGCAGACCACAAGTGATGCAGATGTCTTGTGCTCATCCTCAGCACAGAAGAGCCAACTTCACGCCAAGTGTAAAAGAAGACAGAAGGATCGTGTCCAATCCAACTCCCCTCTACACCAGTCTCAAGCAGATGTGACTTTGTACAGGCTGCTTATGAAGGCCTGGAAAAGGAAATCCTGAAACAGCAGTGTGAAATCACACGCAGCTCTGTCACTCTAAGGGCTCACACTATAAAACCTTCATTGCTCCAATCCGTGAAGCAAAATGACAAATGACTCCAGTCAAAAGCTTGCAGTCAGGACCTAAATCTTCCACCACCCCCTTTCTGCGTGAATTAATTTTAGGTGTTCTGTGAGATAAATTGAATTTTGCACTCTTCCAACTGCAGAAATAGATTGTTCTAGTTATTAAAATAAATATATGAAAAAAAAATAAAAAACTAAAAGAAAAAGGAAATGCTAAAGTAGTCAGAAGTCAAAGAGTCATGCCAAAGAATCGCAGTGGTACTAAAACACTTGTGCTATACTTATGCAGGAGCACCAAGCAGGAAAAAAACAAAACCATACACATGCACATGCCACTTTTCAGACAGGGTCTTTTTGGAGGCAGTTTAAGGTTAAAATCAAAGGCTGCCATTCAGCAGATGTCATCATTTATCCTGATAATCTGCACTGCACTAATGGATTGACTTCAGTGGGATCAAGAATGGGCCAAGAGTTTTTGATCTTCTGGTTACACCTCCAGCAGTTTCAGGGCATTCTCTGATTGGTATGGGTTTTTCATGCCTAAATTACAGATTTTGCCCATCACAGTCATCTTCTTCAAACAGCCTTCTTCTGCTCTCTTCCACTAGGCACCATACACCACTTTTCTCTACCCGACCAAGTTCAATCCTACACAGGAGACACTATAAAGTCCTACCTGTCCAGGCAGCTGCAGTTGGACTTCCCAGGCCACAGGATGCAAAGTCCTCCTGAAAGCTGTCTTGGTCCCTCGGGTACCATTTACCTCCTCCCTCATTGCATTACTACACATCTGGTTAACACACCTACCTTCTACCAATAATTCAGCAAGAGAAAGTCCTCAGGTGGTAAAAAGTGTGTGTGTGTGTGGGGGGGGAAACAGATATCAAAGCCTCAGAGATTAAAATTAAGTTACTGGCATCTACACATTTGTATATTTAGGACCCTGAGACTATCAAGCAGGGATTATCACTGAAAAGGCATGCGTCTTCCAATGTCCCAGTTACCCATTAGACTAGGACCATTCAGGTGGGCCAACATGCCCTTCTCGGTCATTTATTTTCTGACAATTGCTGATCAAGATCAACTGGAACTATTTACTAGACTTGTAGGAAAAAAAAAAAAAAAAAACACTTGGATGAGGACATTTTATTTTAAAATAAAGTTGCTTTTTTTTCTTCTTCTTCAAGTGAACAAACTTTGAACACAAAGGTTTCACTTCAGCTCAAAATATTTCATTGGACTTGAAACAAAACTTTTCTTGATTTTTTGATTCAGCCAGCAAAACAAAAAAAAGATCAATTATTTCCACAGTGCTGCTTAGATCTGGGCTCCGAATAGATTTCAGTACAGAAGAAAAACAATCAAGTGCAGCATTGCTAACTCTGACCAATTAATTCTTAGTTCTACAACAGTGGATTTTTTCTTAAAGCCCCAGCTTCTTGAATCATGTGATTACATGAAAATCTCAGCTTTCATTACCACGGAAAGTAAATGTCTGATAATCTGGGTTGCAAACAAGAGCTCACATAGTGGAGCTCTAAAGGCTTAAAACCCCCAAACAAGCAAAACATTTATTTTCCCATCTTATTTAATAGAGGAGAAAAAAAAAAAAAAAAAAAAAAAAAAAAAAAAAAAAAAAAAAANAAAGAAAAGAAAACTCATGATTTGGGATGGATCTTATTTGTGATTTTTTTTTAGCTCTCCAGGTAGACAGTATTGCAAATGACTTTCTGGGGGCTGTCGAGAAAGATACCTCCACCCTTTGGGTTTCTTCCCCCTCCCTGCTCTCGGCCCCCTCCCACAGTGGTTACCCTTTGTTTTGGGGAAGGAAACCACCAGCCAGCTAGCTCTGAACCCCGACAAACAGTAAGAGTTAATTTGTTGCAATGTATCTCAGTGTAGTAACTGATTACATTTTTCCCCAAAGGAAACTTCAGTTAATTTGGTTAGTGACTCATATGCCAGGCTGCCAATTACAACACAGATGATTACACACATAAATTCACGTCGGAGTGGCTCAACGATCACAGGGAAAAAAAAAAAAGAAGAAAAAAAAAAAAAAAGAAGAAGAAGAAGGAAAAAAAAAAAAAAGAAGCAGCAGCAGACAAATAACCCAGGCTCCCCTTTACCCTCCCAGGAGCGGGGCGGGTAAGCACCGCAGCCTGCAAGGCGCTGGGTGCCCACCAAGGCTGTTTGAGACCGAGTGCCAAAACCTGCGAGATGAGGGCATGACACCTCCGAAATGTCTGTGTCTTCTAGCTTTCCATTTGGGATTTTCGTTGCAAAAATGTGTTGCACGCTCTCTAAAAGATTGTTTGCCAGTATCATTAGAGGAATCCATATACAAAGAGAGCAGGAAGGAGGTTAAATGAGCAGTGCTTGGCAGTACATCAGTAAATCATTTAAAGATAACCTGTGCATACCAATACAAAAAAAAAAAAATCCAATTAAAGTAACTTATTACAAACCTAGTCCTCTTTCTGAAGCGCTTTAAATTTTCTAAGGAAGAGTGGGAGAGGGGGAGGGAAGAAAGAGGACATGGAGTCAGAGTCTGATAAAATAACATGAGGAAAGCCCGAGCCAGGCATTAGAAAAAAATCCCTACATGCCTCATCAATTGGCCAATGAAATCAATATCCAGGCGAGTTGGCCAGGCTCCTGAATACATATATTCAGGGAAAATTAGACTTTGTACTTAAGAGCAATAGGAAGCTCTGACATTTGGTGGAGTGCGTAGGAGGAAGGTGTTCTTTTATCTTAAATGAAAGATACTTCACTGGTCTAAACTGCATTTCTATCTAGACATTCCTTTAGATAAACAGCTGCATACGTTTCCTTCACGCAGGGTCAACAGGCTAGCTATAGTACAATTCATGCAGCTCCTTGCTTGAGAGGTCAAAATCCTTTACAAA
The DNA here is from genome assembly GCA_013399115.1 of Anseranas semipalmata. Lineage (NCBI taxonomy): Eukaryota > Metazoa > Chordata > Aves > Anseriformes > Anseranatidae > Anseranas > Anseranas semipalmata. The sequence goes on from VXAA01000712.1 coordinate 1,571,365, forward strand.
CAGTAATTAAGCTTCGTGGCACCAGGGTATTATTATACCTGTTTTACAAGGGAATAAATAAAAGGATATAGCGGCTAAGTGATTTGCCCAAGGTCATTAAGCAAGGCAGTGGCAGAATCAAGTCTTGCACACCAATGCCTGGTCTCCCATCCTTACCTCCACCAGTAGGCAGCTCCCCTACCTTGGCCTTTATTAAATAACCATTACAAAATATATTAATTGTAATTTGGAACTATGTAAATCAACTCTTTCCCAAAAGACAGCAATTGGCTGTTGAATAAATACCAAGTGATTATTACAAACATATTTGCTGAAGGGTGGATCATCAGTGTAATGTGCTGGGTTCAATAAAAAGGTTATTGCCTGTCAAATAAACATGATGAGCAGAGCCTGGACTGATGTGGAGCATATTCTACAGTCAACGGCGTTGGTGGGAACTGCAGCTGCTCAGCACCTTTCGGAGTCTGACTTCAAGTATTTTTTCCAATATGCAGGGAGAAAACTGGCACTGCCAAAGCACAGATATCTCCATTAGCAAGATAACCTCAGGTCAAGTTGTGGCACCATAAACTTTACTGTAAGAACAGTTAAGTCTTACTGATTTCTGTAAAAACAACTCATAGCGTGAGATGCTGTTCTTAACAAGGATAAAGGTAGTAGAAATCATTCCTACAGTATAAAAGAGTAGGATGATTTTACTGCTAATGCTAAATTAAGTGCAGATACAGGAAGCTAAGGATCTTGCTTCTGTTTTTATTATAACTCACCAGAAGGGGAGAGCTGTAAATACAGTTGAATGGTCAGATTACGTCTTTCGGAGAGATGGTCTGACACAAAGGAAGCTATTTTAAATTGCCAGTTTCTTTAATGTTTTTCCAAAGTGTGAGCTTAGAAGAACAGCGTTTGTTCTCTGCTAGACAATCATGGATGCATCAAAAAAAAAAAAAAATCTTTGCACCCTGCAGAACTGACTGTCATTTGCAGTTTCACACTAAGGCAGCACCCTGCTATAAATTAGAGCCATCCATTTTCAGGCTGCTTCACTGCCAAAGCAGGGTAAAGGGACATCATTACAATAACTGCCCGGTTCTGATGGAGTTTCTCTGCGTAAGCAGCACCTTCCCCTGGAACAAGTATTGCTGCTCATCTCAGAGCAAATATTGTTCTTTGCAAAAGCTGAAAGCCAAACAGTCCATGCATGCAGTAACTGCCACTTCTGCTAAATAAGCAATTTTTAAAATCAGCTTTTCCAGCACCAGGTCCGGGCAAAAGGAAGAGAAGAGCAGTACCCAAGTACAGCACTAGGTGGCAAGCCTCTAACAAAGAAGTAACTTCGGGGAGCAGAGCCTCAGCCGAGGCTTTCAGCAGTCACCTGACAGAATTTCGCGTGGTGGAAAAATGTTCTTGATTTAAACACCTAATGTTTCCCATTAAGAGCTAATGTCCTGCCTATATGCTGGCACAGAGCAGCAGCTAAAGCATACAGGACATGTTGTACTGCAGACAATGCTCGGAGAGAACAATTCTTGCCATTCTTATCTGTAGACCTTACCAAGATGTTCTCTTCCTGTTAATGTTTCTTTATTATAGTTACTTTCTCCCCCCTCCCTTCGCATTTAGTCTGTTTGGGGTTTTGCTACTGGAAACGGCTGAAGGTTACGAGATATGAATTGCAGCAGACACAAGGCTCTGCTTGGTTCAGACGGAGCCAGCTGGATCGGGAAGTACACGATGCGGCTTCGCTACCAACGGCGAGCCAGGCAGCGCAGCCACGCACGCACATCCGCACTCGCACAGGCCAATTAGAATGTTAATAATAATTAAGTGTCTTACTCCTAAGACGCTCCTACACAGGGGAACGCTAAAGTGCCAGTCAGCTCATTTCATTACACGCAGCCAGACACCTCTCAGACCTCGTGTGTTTGCTAAGGGAGCGGAGCAGAGCGATTCCAGCCCCGGCCAATCTGATTGCAGATGATCTGCTAACAAACAAATTAGAGCAGCCTACAGAAAGAAACGTGGACCAGAAAAAAAGTCCAGCTGGGGCAGCTGAGCTGTACCTTCCACCCCAAACTGAGCCACAGCAAATAAAGACAGGGTGAAACCTATAAATTTCCAGTCTGCAGGGGTTTGTGGGAGTCTTTATCTAGCTTTGGTTCACACGCTTCAAAGGAGCTCCATTTCAGATTTGAGATAATCTCCTAATTAAACACAAACTCAGCCTTAAGCTGCATGTCATCTGATTTCCACCCAAAAAAAAAAAAAAAAATCAGAACTGGACACAGGCTTACTACGAGCTGTTCAGCCTTGAGATTACATTTCGCTGGACAGAGAGGGCTGGCCCGGAGGTCGCCTTCCATCTGTTTGAGCCACGTGAGTCACCCACCTTCCTCATCTTTCCTGAATGCGGCAGTCTGGCTCACAGCTGACCACAGTGTGCTGCTTATTCACGAATGGAGCTATTTCAGATGTTAGTTTGCAAACAGCTATGTCGTCTGATGGGCTGTAGGACTGAAAGCCAGCAAGTGGGAATAGTGGGTTTGGTGCTGGAAGAGCTCTTGGGTTCAAGGCCTGCCCAGCCAGTAACACCCAGGAGGGGGCTGGAAGAAAAGCTTGGATGTAATTCTCTTGAGCAGAACATCTCGAGTGACCCTGAAAAGTTTGGGAGTTTCATCATCCCTGGCTTACGAGGAATGAATTTAGTGTGTTTCTAGTATCAGAAATGTTATGGCTACTTTTCACCCAAGCCTTCACTTTCAGCAAAACAAAAAAACAAACAAAAAAAAAAAAGTGAGGCAAGAAGCAAAATCTACAGGAATACAAAAACAGAAAGCCCTGCTCAGAGCACACTCTACATAATGCAGATACAAAATATGTTAAAGCAAAACTGAGTCATTTGAATTTCCAATAAATTAAAGGAAGAAAATCCCATCATTTTTCACTCTATTTCACATCAGAGAATAATCACAACAGAATACTCACTTAATGTGATGATGACTTTACCCCTGCTTCCAAGGGATTTCTCTGCCTCTCTCACATAGCTCTTAAAATTATCACATTTGCCCCCATTTTACATCTCTCCCCACGTCCAGTTTGCCCCATTTTGAACACTTCATGCTGACACAATTGCCTGCTTGCAGTTTCTTTTTACTGTCCTTTGATTTTTACCAACTGCAAGAGAAAAATCAAGAGAAAACACAAAACCATGAATCTTCTTAGATGTGCCTAACACGTAGCTCTGAAGCTGGGTACCATTCAGGTGTAGTTTTCCTGAAAGATCAGGAGTCTGAGCAAAATAAAGTCAGCCCAACATCCCGAATCCAGTAGACAAAAGCACAGATGAAGGTCCCCTGGGTCCCCTTGGTCCTTCCAGAGCTTAGTAGAAAATTTTATCCAAGCTCAGCAGTACATAAACAGTTCGTTCTAGAGCAGAGCAGCTGCTCTGTTACCCAATAAAGTGGTTTTCTGTATTGCATTGCTGGCGTGCTCTGAGCTTCTAAAAGCATTATAAGAAGTGGAATCAGAAGTATATGATGAAAAGCAAAAGGGAAATGGTTGCATTTGAGTTTAGCACAAAAAAAAAAAAAAATCATAATTTCATAGGAGAACTGAGGCAGAATAGAGCAAACTCCTACCCTGAGCTTACTGCTTGGAGATCCTGCCACAGGGAGGCAGGGAACCGAGAACAACCTGGAGACTTAACACGGATACTCACTCCCACAGGGACGCCGCTGCCTTAACTGGAACTGCATTTGAGGCAGAGTGCTTTATATCTTCTGCCCACTTTGTGTGAGATCAAATTCCATCCACTCATTTGTAAACAAGAACTTCTGTTTTCTCAAAAATGTAACTGAAATTTTAGACAGAAAATCACAACTAAAAATGAAAAAATAAGTTTGAATAACTCTAGATGGCTTGCACTAGTATTACTCTGCACACACAAACTTTCAAACCACAGAAATAATGAAGTGTTCTTGATAGTCATTTGTCTCTCAGCCATGCAGTAATGAAAAAAAGCTGTTTTCTTGTTATTGCAAAGCATCAGTGAAACTGTATGAGAATATCTGAAATAATAAGAAGTATTAAAAAAGTCAAATGGTCTGAACTTTGTTATTCATACATAGCTAATAAGACTAATGTTAGCTTTTGGAGGCATCGCTGTCTATAAATTACTGGAAAATGAGCTGGGCAATTATTAGCTGGAAGCAAAATAAGCATCCTCATCTTCTGTAAAACAGCGAAGTATTTATAAATAAGTGTTTGATCAAACAATCATTTGATCTTGAGGGCTGCATAACCAAAATTTTCAATCACTTCTCCTTAGCTGCCAAGAGTTTCAGAATTACGGAAGCTATATCATTTTGTCAACCTTCAATGCACGGAAATGTTGAGGCATGTCCCCACAAGATGATTATCTGTCTGACTTGCAGTTGAAAGCTATTAGATGTTACTTTTTACATTAGCTGAGAATTGCCCAGTTGCCGTTTTGAAGTTTGTTAAGGATGACAAAGATGGGCATGACAGAGAGTCTTGCAGTGATTAAATGCTTCTTGAATTTATTTCACAATGTGCTAAATGTTTCTTATGATACAATCTTAAAATTAGAACAAACTGATCTTGTACCTACTGAAGTTTATGACACGATGAATTCTTTAGAGAGTAAATTACAATGAAACATTGATAGCAAATTACTTGGTTATAAATGTAGCTCATCCAAAAACACATCATTACAAGAACAATGCGAAGGATTTTATTCGGCAGTATGTGTCTGCTCTCATATCTGATTTCACATTCTGATTACAGAAAATAAGGTTATTTTCACCTTATACAATCGCTTTCCTTGGGGAAAAAAGCAGGCTTTACAACCATTGTTGAAGAGCTAAAATTTTACAAAAAGCTGAATAGGGATTGTTTTATGAGAAATATTGTATATATCATACACTAAAAGATTACGTGGAGTGTGTGTGGATATACTTCACAAGCCTTGAATTTGGACATGGTGTATTTATCTATCTTCAGAGTCCTAGTTCTTTCAATTTCTTATAGTTTGTGGAATTAATTATGTCCATTTCTACCTCAAATGCAGAAGTGGAACAAATAATTTCCTTGGATAAACAGACTTGAACAGATTGCAGAAGACCACAAAATATTGATTATGTTAAGTTTGAACTTCAAATTAAGGCACAAATGAAGGTTAATTTCAGTTATTCATGTAAAGAGTCTTATGAATCGCTTTAAAATATATTAAAAGTATCAAAACTGGTCATAAATACTATTTTCCATAACAAATTTACTTTACAGGATTGAATTGTATATTCAAGGGTAGCACATGTGAACACAAGGAGAAAAAAATGCAGCATTTGCTAACGGAAATGACATTTCTTTAAATTGCCCCTTCAAAAAGGGCATTCTTCCCTTAATCACATAGCTGTTTCCAAGATGGGTGGGCATCCATCCTTGGATGTAGAAAAAGAGTGGCTGTGGTCAGACCAGCACTGTATTTTAGTTGGTCTCAGCTCCAAACCCTACTTTGGTTGTTGTCAGTAATCAGCAGAGAGTGAAAACGTGTGTAGGAGTGCCAGGTTAAACCTGAAGACAGGCAAGGATGGTTCAATTCCACCTCCCCAACCACTGCTGTGCCTTGGGCAGGTCACAGCCCAGCTGCTGGCCCCATGCTGGAGATGGCGTGCTCTCTGCTGTAACCAGTCCAAGCCAGCACGCTTGCTATAGGCACCTGGAAATGGCCAGTACCAGAGGGTCAGGAGAGCTGCTTTGTGTTCTGCTTTATCACTGCACTATTTCTGACTTCCACCCAGGTGCCTTTTTTTTTTTTTTTTTTTTTTTGGGGGGGGGTGGGGGGGGGCTAAGTGATCACTGTTACTTCCTTTTGCAAGTGCTAAGAATGGTGTTGCTGCAATTACTATTAAATTTGTAGTGTGATTGGTCTGGAGTCCTTATATCCGCACATCACTTTGGGAAGCTGTGCTGAATTCTGAGTTCACCGAGCCACAGCAACTGACCTGCTTGTGTTCGCACTTGTCTGGAAACACACTGTAAGTTTAAGCCAGGGAAACTGAGTCTCTCCCTCCAGTAAAACCAGAGAAAATGCCAACCTCAAGACAGTTTTGCTGAGCCAGGATCTGGGACTTAGCTGTCTTGACACCACTAAGGGAATTCAGCCACCTAAGAGGCTCCAGCACCTTGGAGCAGCTCCCTGGCGTGGAATTAAAACCTCACCATGTCACAAGGAGCTCTCCAGCTGTGACGGCGTGTCACTAAGATGGTGTGATCCACAGAACTTTCCTGCTCGCATCTGTGTGCTTTACCACTTTGAAGTGAACCCCCGAGAAGTTTCTGTCTTTAGCAGCAAAGTGAACCAAGGCTTCTCCACATACCTCTTCAGCCCAATGCTTTGGAGTCAAAGGCTCCTGGTGTTTTAATATAAGGCTTTAGGAAGCTTCGCATGGTTATGTCTTCTGTTTAGTATTAGCACATATACACACCCAGCACTTCATTTTCTTAAAATACAAATATGTACATGTATAATAAAAATGCTGACTACACATCATAGAGATTGAGGAGATTTAGACCTGGAAAACCATGCACCCCAAAAAAGGATAAAATGTACCCCTTGCACTCCTTTCTAACTTCTGTGACCTGCCCATGACTATGGTGATGCAGAACAACATTGCAAGGGGCTTGTGCTACACAATGTCAGCTGGCATCAGCAGAGGTGCTGTGGATACTGCAGAGCTCTACTGTAAGGCTGCTGACTGTTTTCATGGCATCACATGAAACACAGAAATATATAGCTGCTCTCCTATGATCACAGCATGGAAGTTTTGCTTTGCTGTCTGACCCTTCTCATTAAAAGCTCAAAACACAGTGCAGGATAGGAATTAGAGGCAGGCAAACGCAGCAGAGCCGCAGGGAAGAGTTCAGGGAGAAAAGGACTGGCACATGTGCCAATGAAGCCGGTCCTGGTGTCAGCTACAGGCTGCACCCTCAAAAGTCACAGCTGAATTTCACTCACAGAACAGAGGAACAACAGGCACAGACGCTGTAGACCACACAGACCCATTTCCTTCTCCCGAGCCTCTGTGCAGGTGTTAAGAGAAACCGCTCCACCAGCAAACTGTCACACAACTGTTGCTTTTTCTTTTCTAAAGTCCTCTGAAAAACAAACACGCACATGCTCTTTTCCTGTGAAACAAGTTTAGTTTTTTTCCTATTTAAATTACAAACACATCAGAAATCTTCCTCACCACAGTGCATCCTGTCTTTTCTCTGTCTGACATTTAGAGTACAAACTCTTCAGCACAGGGTCTGTCTTTATTTTTTAATGTCTCATACAGTGCCAAGTCATAGTCTGTGTTAAAAAAGTAGAAAAGGCCCATACCCTTGTACAAGTTTATATGATACATGATAGCTTATGTATGATATACACAATATCATCAAACAGGCCTGTACAACACACCTGCCTACTTATATACACAACAAAACAGACCCTGACTTACGTGCTGGGGCATACATGCGTGGTGCAGTATATAAAGGAGGCCCTTGTAAATGTGCATACATGCAGCTGGTTTATAAATAAACTCCAGGATCCATTCAGACTGGGAGAAACAGGGAGAAGCAGAGACAGAGGACTGCAGCGGGAGGACATGTTGTCTGCAGGTCACCTCTTCATGATGCTCATCCGTGTGCGATTTGGGACGGAGGGGGTGACTCAGCCACACAGACATTGCGCACCAGAGCGGTCTGAGGAAAGGTTGAGACCCACTGCTCAGCGCGAGCCCTTTCCTGGGCGAAAGCAAAGCAAATGCAGCTCTTTCACCAGTTCCCAAGTACCAGCTTCAGTCAAGTGCCATGATGACATCAACCTTGCTTTCGCAATTATTTAACCTCTGTCTTTCAGATCAGCAATGAACCAGCAAGGGTGACTAATACACACATCAGCTCTGGAAAGTTATCAACATACCGAACAGGGTGCCGGCCCTCAGGAATGAACTGTTCTTTCATGAGTCAATTTGTTTTGTATTTGGGGAAAGAACATATGAAAACAAACGTTATACATCCATAAGAAGCTACAGGCAAGCCTCTGTGCCCCACAGAAAAGTCAGTCCTCACGTCAGAATGATGCAGAGACAGCAAAGATAGTTGCTTTTTCTCATTTCTGTGGGTTATTTTGTACTACTCCCCTCCAGCTCTGCCTCCTGCTCTCACTCTCCACACAAGCACAGAAAACGTAGCTTCTCTTAACAGAGATCTGCAATAAACATGCTGATACTTGAGATGTAAACTGAGAGGCTGGCATTATAACAGAACCTCTAAATCAACCTCAGGACCTCGTTAGCATAATTAGAGATAGGACAGGTATCTTACAAGATCCAGGACAGAAAGTAGAAAAATAGTAATAACAATAAAAAATATATAGTTGTATACCCCAGCAATTGCTGGGATGATTGCTGATGGTACAAAAGCAAGTTGGATCTTGCGTGAGACAAATACATTTTACATGATGTTTAATCTCACAGGAATTCTACCGGAAATACTCAGAAGCTTGTTAGAGGAATATATGAGAATTTACTCACGTGAACAGTAAAAGATTCTTGTCTGGAGGAGCTATTGTGACTCCCAACTCCACAATAGGTGCACATCTTGCAACTACAAGCATACTGGAAAATAATGCTACTTTCGCTGCTCCTTTCTACTGATTTGAAGCTTCAAAGAAGATAGTACTGGTATTTCTTCCAGTTAAAACTCAGGTAAGATGGGGAAACATAGGGGAGGGTATTTGCTCAAGATCACCAGGAAATCACGGGCAGAGACAGAAATAGCACCTGTTTGTAAGGTCCCTGAGAGCACTAAAAAGGCTTAATGGCTCTAACCAGTCTCACCTGGAGCCTCCATCCTCTGCCCACAGCCCCAGGAGCCCCACTTAAGCTCAGCCCTGGGGCTTCAGTCCCCACATCAGCTAGTAGGAGTGTCTACCAGCTGTTAGGAGTGCCTGCCTCCAGCCTACCCTGGCCTGGCCATGAATCATGTTAATCTCGACCCACAGACTGATTTCCTAGCTTGACTTCAGATCTACCTCATCACTACAGACCTGCCTGATCATTGGACCGTGTCTGATCCTGGTTACCCTTACCAGTCCTGATCCTGACCTGTGGATTGACTTTCTCTCTCGGGCTTGGAGCTGTCTTGTCACCACAAACGTGTCTGATGACCTGGACTGCTGGCTGAAGCTGGCTACTACTCCCAGGCCTGTCCTGCTTGCCTCACCTGGGGGCAGTGGGAGAGGGCCCCTGGCTGGCGAGGCCCCTGCCCAGCCAGCCCCCTTCAGCTCCCAGTCTCTCTGGGAACAGCTGGTGCTTGCTGCACCCTGACTTTATCCCAGGAGACCACCCTGCCTCCCTTAGTTATTTCCATAGCACCAAGGGCAGGAAAAGAAATGTCACATGCATTTTTATATGACTGGGGAGCAGAAGCAGAAAGAAGTTAAGGTGTAAACTCGAACTGGAACTCTTCTTTGCTCACTGTCTTAAGCACGTCCTTCCTCCCACTTCATATTGTAGACGGCAGCATTGCCTGCCCCACTGCAAAGTAGCAGCAAAAAAACATCAAGGGGTTATATGAAGAGGTTCATGTTCTGCATTAATGTCCCTTGGGAATAACAAATTTTGGCTGACAAGAGTAAAAGCAATGGGAATCGGTCTTTAGAAGGTGGAAGTGATCACAGCAGAAGGCTTGAGACCATGGGAAGGACAGGCAGAGCCCAGGGAAGGACAAGCACTGATCAGTTATCCGGTAGCACAACTGGGGGATGCAGATTTGTGTTGGGCTACAACAGAGCACTGGGGTAGCGCTAGCACTTGGAGCTGAGAATGGCAAATGGGTTGAGCACCCCTTGGAAAGGATGAGACACAAAGAGCTCACAGAGGAGAGGGCCAGGTTGTCCTTTGCCTGATGTTAGATACATTCCTGCTCTTAACTGCAGCTCAGATCTGGCATCAGATCTTAGCTTTCCTGAGCGGTCTTTGCTTCAGAATGCAGCATTCCAGCAAGGTTTATCTTGCTTTGGCGGACCTGGATATCTAGAGCCCTAGTTCAACATGGGGAGGGCAGAACAGCTTATCCAATAGCTTAATCTCTAACTACCATCTCACTTGAGCTCGTCTTTTCATGTACAAGAGAAGAAATTCCACATGTAGCTCATGCTGCGGATATAAGGCAGCAATTGTCTAAATCTTCATATAAGGGCAATTATTGGCCTTTTAATTTGGAAGCTGAAGGGGGTGACTCAACATGAAAGGATTCAGGCTGAATCAGCAAGGTCTTTTCCTTGGGAGTTAGATATACAGCAGGAAAGCAAAATAACTCACAGGGAGGCAGAAAAAACTTAGCATTGTGGAGGTTCGGGGTATGGAATGCAACTTTTCCCACAGACAGTTTCTGTGCTTTTCCCTCTTCCATTCCTGAGACATCCACGTGCAGCCTGTGGAGTGACTGCAATTAAGAGAGGAAGAAGGAAGTTAACCCTTTGTACCTCTGTACCAGATAATACCTAAGCATCTACAAACCTCCTCAGCCACCGCTTATCTAGCTCAACACTACGGCTCCTTTACTAGAACTGGACCTTGCTAGAAGTTTATTTTAATTTGGAGACTAGAAATCTCTGTCAGCTCTACGACTCACAGTGTCAAAGTAAAGACCAGGATCCAGGCTTTTACTGGAATGGATGTAGTGAAGAAAAACTGCGCATTACACCTCTCTGGGGTCCTGCAAGTGGCTAATTAGCCTAAAGAAGCACAGAAACCCTCTTAGTCTCTCCCCACTGGAGGCAAGCCAAGGGAGTCTGCCTTATTTTACATGAAGTAGTATCTGAAGAAAGATCAAAGGATAAGACCAAGATTTCATGGCTAGTGAATCAGGCAAGTCTGTCGAGGGTTTTGATATGATCTTTACAATAAAGGGAAATCTTTTCTGCTTAGTGACATGTCAGTTATGGCATGTGCATTTTCTACATTTTACAAAGATGTGTGTTAAATTCCTTGGGTCAGTTGATAGCTCTATAATTTTATATTCTTCACATGGGAAATACTATTGCAGACGTTTTCAAATTTTGTGGGGGCTCAGGAGTATTTTTGAAATGTAATGTCTGAGATTCTTTCACTTTCAAAGGGATTCAGGAGACTCACTTGGATACTTTGGAAAATATTACCTTAAGCAATTGTTTCCTGAAAGAGTTACCACTCAGGCCATTGAGCAAGCCTCAGTCTCTAAACAAATGCTTTTAGGGACGAGCTAGCAGAGCTGAATGTGATCTATTGCTGTCCCTTTGCCCTTTCACCAGAGCACCTCAAAGCACTCTGTAATCATAAATATAGGAAGAATTTGCTTCCCTTCCGTCCATCCCCACCCTGCTATGGGAAAGAAAAGAAGAATTATGACAATTGAGCAATTGTAGAACAGGGTAATTAAGTGACTCGCCAAAGGCCAGGTAGCCAAACTGGGGAACTGATCCTAAGTGTCCCAGTTCCTGCTCCTCCTTTGGAGCTGATACACGCAGACCCTGCCGCTGAAAGGTCAGAATACTTCTTCCCTGGGGAAGATTTCATTTCCTCCTTTGAACGCTGAGGGAGGGGCACCTCTAAATCACAGGTTAGGCAGGCACTCAACTGAGTTAACACAATGTACTTCCCTACACTATGTCTTGAAGGTGTAGTTAGATGTTATTACATGTATTGCTCTAGCTCCTAGAGGTCTCTGCCAAGAGCAAGCCCCATTGTGTTGGACACTGTTCACACACAGTGTGAGACAGTCCCTGCTCCCAAAGAACTTTAATATTCTTTGATATTTCTGGGAAACGTTTCATGAGAGAATTTCAGCATAGAGTACAGGGCCTGTTTCTTCCTTTTAACCTGGATTACGCCAGCATAATTCCATTCACTTCAATCCGTACCTGTCAGAGATGAGACTTCGGATTCCCTATGTTGCAGTCTCTCCTTTTAAAACCACTGGAGCATGTATAGCAAATAATCAGGAAATGAGTGGGCAGTTGGCACTAATTTCCTCCATATCACCATCTTTGGTTTCTGTTGTGGAAACACAGCAAGGCACAGCAATTGCTATTTCAGTGCACAGAGCCATCCCTGAACCCCAGATGGTGACCATATGATCTGTCCCTATTATGGACCATGGACATGTTTTTTTTTCTTTACTATTTGACTTCTGCATGCAAAGAGTACTCACCTAAATCTGCCCAACCACCACAGCACCTGGGTGCAACACAGGTCCCTTTAGGAATCCAGTAAAGACCCAGACAGAGGGTAAACAATTTGTGGAAAAAGCACAACCTGACTCAATTAGAATTTCCTCCATGAATAGCTCCCTATGTCAGAACTTAAGGCCCTAATTCAGAGGGAAATCTGGGACCCATTTCCTCAGGAATTGCTAGCTATTTATGCAGAGAAAGTACTGCATTCTGATTTTGTTTTCTGGACAGTCTGGGGTGGGCTTTACTGCTCACTTGAGTAGACTGGATTTATGCTGAGCTGGTAGCAGTGAGATGACAAGAGATCTGTACTTCTAAATGTTACAGCTCGTGTCCTTCAGCACCCCATCTCTCCTCCTGGCAGAAGGTGTCCAGGTATCAGGAACAGCTCATCAGCTGCTGCAGATGACCACCCTAACACCTACGCTGGCTTTGTCAAAAGCCCAAGAACTGCACCTGGCTTGTATGAAATGCAGCGATTCGCTGTCCTCTCCTTGCTAAGGAGCCCATGAACTCCCAAGACCCAACATGCAGCTCTAGTTGCAATCTGCGGAACATTGGGATTTAGAGGGATAGTGGTCCCTGTGCAAGAATCATCTATGGGCCACAGCCCCATACAACCCATAAAGCACACTCTGTTAGATCTGCCTTAGGAAAAGTGTTCAGAATCTATCTTTGTTCAGAAGTATCTAACCGTGTCCTTTACTCCGGGCAAATCAGACTTGCCTGTGGAGTAAGACATTATAAGGGGAGAGTGAGCCTGGCACAGTCTGACCCTCAAGCAATAGTTACGATGATCTTCCAAAACCTGCGAAGTGTATAATATGCCCTTTCAAAGGCCCAGCCTTAGCCACACACTCCTGTGTAAACAAAATTGGATCTAATTCCAACTCCTGTGGCCTTTACTAGAGTTCAACAAAGCCTTGTAGAGCTGAATGATAACAAACCACAGAGGGAGGGAGAAATTACACGAGAAGAAAAAAAAAAGCAAAATATCTGTCCCTGACATTTCAAAAATTCTCATTTGCTTAACTCCCCTGATTTCAGCGGAGCTGCACGACTTTACACCAGGTTCGAAGTTAGTCTCTTTTTTTTTTAATCCTTCTTCTGACGAGCTCTGAAATCAGCAGAGGTGTTCAGGCAGATGTGTGTAGGCTGTCTCAGACAGCAGGGGCTTCAGGCAAGAAGAATCTCAGGCCAACAGTGGCAAGAAAGAAAAGGTTGGTGGTGGAAGAACAGAAGATGAAGAGGGAAGCAGTGAGAGGCAATTCTTGTGGTTTGGAAGTTCCTGTGGCTCTATGTACAGTCAGCATTTCTGTCTGCAAACAGAAACATTTCTGTTTGCTTTGCAAGCCAGATTTCTCAACCTTTGGCCTTCTGACCTTCACTGTATCTGGCACTACAATCAGGTGTGAGATAGTAACTCACTGCTCGGAGCAGCGGAGCTTTTTCTCTTAATCCACCAGCCAGATGAGACGGGGCCTACCCTGTCCGTCACAGAAAAGGCTGAGACAGAATGCAGGGTTAAAGAGTGCACAAGCAGAAAGCCCCCGAAACGCTCTATTCAGAAGAAAGCACAGAGCTTACCTGAGCTTAAATAATGCCATGTTATCCCATTCCAGTAAAGACAGACTTCAGGCATAAGGAAAATCTATGTAAGAGCTGCCCATTGCTTTTGCATGGTGCTAAGGATCAGATGAGGTTTCCACCTGCTTGAAGATACATAGTGCTATCTCTGTTGGACTCTGGCAGGAGAAGAGCAAAGGGGTGTCCTTATCTTTGACCAGAAAGTTCATTCAATTTGTCCTTATGAAATCAAAATAAAATAAAATCTATTTTTTTAAGTCAGTACATTTTCTTTATACCACATGCCCATATTTATTGCCATATAAAATTCCCTGTTTGCCTACACCCCACCCAGGCTCTTGTACACACCTGCATAAGTCTATAATTTTATCCCATGAATCATTCTGTACCATCAGATCACACCCAAGTTACCAGAACTCTAAGGAAGTGGCAAGTTCATTACGCTGGTTTTCATCTTTCAATTTTAAAATAAAAGGGTTTTTTATTGCCGCCCTGAATCCACAAGTATTCCAAAAAAAAAAAAAAAAAAGTCAGGCAAAAAGAACATGTAAAATTAATTAATTAAATGCACCAAACAAAAGGGAGTACAAAGGAAGGGAGAGCTAATAAATGATTTTTTAAGGGACTGTTTGGACCTGTCCTGCAGTGGTTATATCTACCTCACGTGGTACTGCAAATCTTAAGCATTCAAAAAATCATGAGTCAGGCTCACCAAGAATCATGAGGCTGAGGAAAAATCATAATTTTCAGTTTAAATTAAAGGTTTTTGGCTTATTTGCCTCTGGGTTTTGCAATAGACTATGGTTTTAAGCACTTAAGCAACCTTTGAAGGACTTTTTTCCCAGGAAAGTGGAGATTTTCAGCCAATCACTTGGTGTCCAACAGCTAGGTGTTTAAGGAAACTACCAAACAACACACGAGGTTATAATCCAAAAGAAATCCAAATGCCATTGTGTAAGAGCAATACTGAAGTGACGCAGGCTAGTTTTAGAATGTTTGTTCTTAGAAGCACAAAATGAAATACAAACAACATGGAGAGAGATGTGGGCAAACATTTGCAAGTTGCATTTTTTCCACTTTCATGTAAAATGTAAAAGAATATGCTTCTATCTTAGCAGACATTTCTCAGTTTTAACTTCTTAGAATTATCTTAGGGCTATCAAAATCCATTTGAATTGATTGGCTTTGTAGTTTCTAGGACTAGGCTCAGCATGCTTCTTGACTTCCAGCCATTTGGTGGCCTCTTCGTTGGCACACTATTGTAACATGCAGCAATGACACAAACTTCTTGTCACTCAATTCAAAAATCACAAGCAGCCAAAGAAGAAAATTGGACTGCCTCCCGGGCAACTTAAGTTCATGTAATATTGCCACTGGGTTGTTTCCAATCCAGAACACTTAACTGCTGAGAAATGTGTTTACTATGTTGTATGTGCATCTATCCATTTGGGACCAAGATAGGTGTGACAGAATCATAACAGCCTAGGATTGGCCAACAGGCTGCAATAGGCTGCCACCAGCGGGCAACCCTACCCCAGTGCAAAGAGTAAACATCCATAATGATAGTTGTCTCTCATCCAGTCAGGAACTAAAAGAAAAGGAAAGAGTGGTGGAAGTCTCTTATCCGCTCTGGAAGGGTCTAGCTTTGCAAAGATGATTGGGCATTTTAGATCTACGATCTATTTTCCTTCATGCACATTCGTTGTGCTTTATTGCTTGCTAATGGAACAACAAAGAAATGGTCTAAATCTAATCATGCTGCAGTTGACTACAGATGAAAAAAAAGCAGGAACACGGAGTATCAGATACCTCACTGATTCTCCCATATACATACTCCTTCCGCTTAAGGGCTTTCTGTTTTATGACCACAGTCACACTGACATTTAAAATCGTTGTCTCCTCACCACTTCGTTCAGCACCCTCAACGTGATGTCCACCACTCCCAGTGCTGCACGCTCACCAACCTCTCTGTGTACTCTCAGATGCTTTGTGATTGGCAGGGAGGCTCAGGGTAGCAGACAAGGCGAATCCTGTAAACATGGCAAGATAAGGCAATACCAAAGGGAACAATAACCACAAAACTAGCTTACAGAGTTCAAGGGATGGAGGTGTATGTATTGTTTATTTTCTGTGCTCTTGGATCTGCTGCAATTCCACATGTAAGCTAACTTCTTCAGCCCAAACTTTCAGACCTGGAAAGTCCCTTAGCACTGAGCATTATTTAACAAAGAATATATGCTTTCTTTATCTTTTATCTATATAGGAAACAAAACAAAAACAAAGCAACCGAGACATTTGAACAATGCCTACAGCTCTGACTTAGGCCATGTCTCTGCCCTTGTTTGCACTGATGTAAATCAGAGATCACTGTAAGAGATTTAACACAGGCCTTTACACTTCTTATCACATCACTCCTCTGCTCCACCAGTGATCTGTTCTCTGTGTTTCTAACAACAGCGCCCGAGCTTTTGCCAAGCCACAGTTACACGTGGAATGCTTTCTCTCTCCAGGCACACATAGTGCCTGTCCACTCTTTATCCTTCCATATAAAACACGCATCTTTCATCCTGCTCACAAGTACACTACCAATTATACCAATCTCAAGGTTTTTTAACTCATTTCCCCAGCATTAGCTCAGCTGGCTTGCCCATCCTGTTTGTTTATGATGAATGTTTTATGACAATTACATATTCCCAGGTGCATTTAACCAGAAAAGCAGGAACAGAAAGAAGTAACAGACTTGAGACTGCCTGGGCTTGCATGGTGGCAGCAACAAATAAGTTTACATGCTTCAAAGGCACTGATATAGCTGCTTCTGCATTTGGGGGACTCATGACTAAAACTGGGTGGTAATGGGTGATTTCTGCTTTGCAGCAAATTTCTTCTTTTGGTTTGGTTTAGCTTAAGGCCAAAACACCAGCATTTTTACCTGAGAAATCCAAGGCCATGGCTTGCATGGCCCAGTTGTGAAACTGGTGCAGTCCTGCCTGGTGGAGGGCATTCACACCCACCCCTCGCTGCTGTAGGCACCACGGGTGCCATGCCACAGGAACATGACGTGAGAGGCGAGGCTAGCTTTGGTTTTCTGACTCTCCGTGATTCCTCTTGACCCTCTAATGCTCTCAGCACCCTCCCAGCTACTTCAGTAGCTCAACTGCTTCCTAACTGCTGGAGTACTTGAGGCAGAGATCACTGGATTAAATTCCGTATTTTGGATCGTGACATTGACTTCTTCATTTCTTCAAGAAGGGAAGTGACTTATTCTGACTTTAAAACCCCCATAACTCATGTTGTATTATCGAGCATTGCCAAGCACCGGTTTTGTCAAGGCCTTGAAAGAAAGGGTAAATAAAGACATAGACTGTTTTTCTCACAAGTCTGGGAACTACTCATACCTCTGAGCTGCCAGGTAATATCAGTTAAGTCATATTAGCCCTTGCTCCCTTTCTACCCTTTTTTGCCATAATTAGTGAAGAGAAACTGGTATAGCTGATGGTGACACAAGGTTGAATTGGCATCAAGCTGAAAACCAAGCAACAATGGCACTGAGTACCGTGACGAACTACCCAACCCTACGTGCACTGTGCATTGCTCCATAAAATCCAGGCGATGTGGCCTGTATGGTTTTCAGCTTGGGTGGTTCAGCAAAGAAAACTTTTGACAAAAAAAAGACAGGGTCTGAAACCCTGTATCAAACAGAAATAATCCCCAAAGTGCCTGAAGATCTGACAGTCTCCATTCAATTAGCAAGTGGGAAAACAGCTGTCTGTCACTCTTTCTCTTCCTTGAACACAAACACATTCAAAGTCAATCCAAATCTTTCTGTTTCATCAGCAGGTTTATCCAGTTACCTGCAGGATGCAGAACAAGTTTAGGTACCAACTAGTATAAGTCAATAATGGCCCAGCGTTATTGTCCCTCTCTCTACTTGCTGTGTCTGACAAGCTAGTTGTCAGAGGAAAGGGAAACCCACTCCCAGACACTGGCTTTGGGACTCAGGTCTCCTCCTCCTGGATTTGCCATTTGTCTGCCCCCTTCTCTAAGCACAGTTCAGGGAACTCTCAGCGAAGAATAAGGCTCTTTCTCCTAGACCCTTTGAGAGATTTCCTATTAGTCACTAGGATAATTAAAGGTTCCAGTTGCATTGCATTAGCACCTTTCATGTCATTAGAGTCCAGCTGCAGTGTGAGAATCACATATTTGCTGAGACTCCTGTGCCAGCCAGCATGCCAGGAGCAGAGTTTTACATTTCATCACTTTGTAAAAGAAATACAATTAAGCAGTGTTCCCTGATCATGTTGCAGGGCAGGTTGCAAGAGGGGCTCTAAGCACCAATCACTGGAATGTCTGGCCAGGAGTTGTACTCAAATGGTGCCTTGACAAGGTTTTATGAACACATTTTAATAAATCCATGGCCACCTAAGACTCCGTATTTGTCCATATACTGCACACCGAAGCTGCTCAGGACTCCAAGGTGAAAATGCCAACTACACTTGGGCACTTGCTTCACATGGCACGTGGTATCTCCACTTGTCTTATAGGAAAACCTTCACCCTTTATCAGTAGTGCAGGTGTTGTGCCACAGGGTTTGGGAGTTCTGAATTCACCCTCCAAAGGCTACTGGTACAGAGATTTACTTCATTATAACATTGTTAATTGACAGACTTGTGTGCCTGTCTAGTCAATAACAGCCTGTTAAAAATATGCATTAACCAGAGAGAATGAATCAGCTGCTAATAGCAGTCTCCGGATTGTCAGCTTCTATCTATCTTCAGTATTTGTCGGAACCTTGTCACTACTGTACTCCTGCGGCTCCAAGTCTCTAACATATTTATCCTCCAAACACCCCTCTGGGGCAGGGCGGTTGTTGCTCTCACCAGTTTACAGATGGGAAACTGTGATACTGAGAGGGAGAGTGATTTGCCCAAGGTCACACAAGAAATGTGTAGCAAAACAAGGAATAACACATCAGTCGAGCAACCCGAGGGGGATTAACCTACCCCCAGCCAGGACATCCTTCTTGTCTCCTTCCTCTTTCAAGTCTGCAGAGCTAGAGCAATTTATACCAGCAGAAATTCTTTGAGATTCTTTGAGAATGCAGAGTCTTCTATTTATGGGTGGATGAAGTATTAACTAAATATCCCCCTTCCACATTCCCAAAATGCTGACATCCCAAAGTCAAACTTTAAAACATGAAATATGCGCACTTCAAAACTTGTTTAAAATCAATGTTTCCTTTAAAGCAAGTCCTAGCTCTCCTTCTTGTCTGTCTGTGTTTCTTCTAATTACCAACATCTCTAGCTCCAGGTGTAGGCAAAGAACAGCCACCCTGCGCTTCTGTTGGAGGTCTAGAAAGAGCAGCAGTGTTAGAAAGAGAAATGTGAACCTGTGATCTGGCTTAGAGTCTTGGCAATTACATGAGTCCTTTAGTTCATGTACCAAATATGTTTGCTTGTAATTCAATAAGCTGACATAGGATCTTAAGGGACATTAACTCATGTGTTACTGTGATTGATTACAATATTGCTGTTATATTAATGTTTCTTATGTGCTATGCAATGAACAAATGTAAGACAGACATGATCCTTCACGTGAACAGTTTGCCTTCCAAATAACATATGATAAAGGAGAAAAGACAAGGAAAGAGTGGGGCAGTTGATCTCACTAACATAGACATAAGGTAATTAATAATGGGCTGGAAACTTGCCCAGTTTGTGGGAGCCATGAATTCAGGCGAGGAAGCTAAGCAGTGCCAGTCACACTAGAGGGGAAAGACGGTGTAATCAGGTGAGAGAAAGCAGTGCCAAATGCACATTACTGCAGCACGGCTCCGCATGTCTCACTGCACCAGCTAAAAAAATCAGCCATGCATGTGCAGCCTCTTGAACAGCCCTCTCCTATTGCCTGATGAAGCGGTGAGTGTAGCTCTATTCCTGAGTATGCACAGGAAACACAGATGAGAATTTGTACTATGTGGCAAGTCTAGATGTAAGATGGTAAAAGCAGCAATTTCTAGTCAAAGAAAAAGTTGTGTTTCATTTTCATATCTTTCTTTTTTTTTGCTTCATACACTTTTCCACCAAGGAGCACACACACACTGTACTATGTCAGGGGTATCTCCTATTTCTTCCTGCATACAGCTTCAAAACCCCAATCTGTATCTATTACGGTTTCAGGACCAAACTTCGACACAAGGAGGCACTGTCAGAAGAAACGCACCGTGGTTTCTGTTGGGCTGGAGGGAGACCCAAACCACCAGTTCTAGTTCCTCTGCCTGCCTTTCCTCCTTGTGATTTTTCTTTCTCTCCGCAGTATCGGCAAGGCTGCTTCAGGAAGTCAACCCCCCCACTCCAGTCTTCTGTGTCTTGCAGGCAGTTGTGGCTTCAGCTGCTGCAGAACGTGATGACTCTGCAGGTTTCTCCTTCCTGTCCTCGTAGTCTATCAACCCCTCCATCAAGATGGGACACTCAAGTTGGTGCAGCTGCAGTAGCTACCAGCCAGTCATGGCTACTGGGTGGCATCATTCAGAGGAAAGGAGAAGTACACAGGAAGGCCTGCCCAGCTGTGCAATAGACACAAGCCCTTCCTGGAAAAACAAAGGTTTTCAGCCTTTTGCGAACCCCAAGGGATTTTCCTCCACCTTCCTACAGGTGGAGCGATTGGGCAGACACTTGTCTGAACCCTCCTCGAGCCCTCCCAGCCCACTAACAGAAGGCTTTTTGACCAAAAGACTTGTGTACAATTAGGCAAAGCAAACTTCAAAGCTGTCTAGCCCACTGACCCGAGATGGAACAACCTAATTAAAAGAATTAGAGATGGATACAGTGTCAGCTTTTACTGGGACAGACCTTGCTGGAGGCTGAGAAAGTTTGAACTGGGTTCGCAAAGCTGTAGGTTAGTCTCCTACCGAGTAGGAACTGCAATCAGGCCTATGAGAACAATATTATTTGAATATCTGAAATGTCCATTTTCAACTCACTAAGGTGTGGCATTGATCATTTCAAGTTCTCATAAGATGCTAAAATATCACAGGAAAGCGGTGAAATGGGTCTTTGTGAAATGGATGAATGCCATCATTGCAGGGAGGATTCCCCTCACTGAGTGTGAGCTAAGCAAGTGACTACACCTATCTCCACCTCTGCATTACCATCTACAAAATGGACACAACAGCTAGGTCTGGAGGTGACACAACCCTGTATCCGCCTGTACTTGAAACCGAAGCATGATATACAAAAGAAAGGTGGCTTAGAAATTGCAGACAGCACAGTAATGGTAAACAACAAAGTGAGCAAATTCAGTCTGTCAGTAAGAAGCTGGTAAACTGTCTTTCCCAAATGAGAACTGGGTTAACTCCACTTATCTGCTTTCCCTCTTGTCTGCCCTCCTGGCAATATTAATTAGTAAGGAGGTGTGAGTCCATTCAGAAATAAAAACCCTAACAATCCGTAACAGTCCCATTAATTAACACCCTGAACTTCCTTTGCACTATGCAAGTACATGTTTAGTGCCAGATACAAAGCCACTAAAGCCAGGGAAAGTCTCCAGAATGTGGGCTACCCAAACGCTCACAGATACTAATGAATTCACAACTTTACAGTGAGATGGGTCAGTATTGTTAACCCCATTTTACAGAAAAGGATATTGAGGAAGAGAGAAGGGAAGTGACTCACCGAAAAACACCCTGTATTAGAGACAGGAATAGGACTCAGATCTCATGACATCCATTCCTGAGTCTTAATCACTATTAGATCGAAGCTGTATAGCTTCACATTTTCTGAAGACTGGGAGAGAAGAGGGGAGAAACAAGAGGTGGGAAGGGTGCGGAGCTTCTTTGAGTCAAAATGAAATGCAAGTTTCCTGGAATGGAGCCACCACTAATTTCAATAAATTTACTTAGATCTTGAGCTTTGGGATGGCATGAGCAGCTGTGAGTCATCTTGGCCAGTCAAAGGAATAATTAATTGTTGTGGGCAAATCTCAAAAGGTTTAGGGGGTCAGGTAAGGTAAGCAGCTAAGCTTATCCTTGACTGCTCTTTTCTGCTCTGCAGACTGTGCTGGAGACACTCACCAGAACACTTACCCTATGGTTTCCTTATGCCAGATCTATCCAACTGTTGCACACACTTTCTTCCTTGCCTTATATTTTGATTATACACTATTCATTGCTGGGATTATCTCTTTTTAAGAGGTTGTTCTAGCACCTGCCATGGCACAGCTCTGATCCATATAAGGATAAAGCAGTCTCAGACATACAGCCATCACCCAAATAGTAATAAAAGGCTGAAAAGTTTGGCTCCTGAGATTTTTCATGCTTCCTGATTAGAGCAGGAGTGGTTTCCTTGTGGTGCTTTGATAGTTTTGCTCCCAGCACAGCTCACAACCAGGAAGTACAAGAATGCAGAGCAATGATAGCCAGAATTTGCAGAAGAGCGCAGCGTGCACAATCAGAAGCAGATTTGCAAAAGAGCTCAGCTCCCATTTAGGCACCAAAATCAGTATCTAGATGTTCAAAAGTGCCAAGCTGGCGGGCTACAGAACTCTTTAGCAAATCCAGCCCTCATGGCAGCTTCTGAGCATTTGAGGATCTGGCTCAGCTCTTCAGGCTGAAATGGAACCAGAGCTATGTGAAAAGTCTCGCTTTGACTTGGTGTTGGGTATTCTAATTTTTTTTTTACAATTTTTAGCGCCTCTCAGTGCTGTAAGATGAACCATGTAAAAAAAAAGTGTTGTGTTCTTTGACAGCTCTTCATTCCAAACAAAAATGCAAAGCTAAGAGTAGAAAGATGCCTTTTTTGCCTGATTCCTGCCCTGAAATCTCATATTTTCTCTTGCTTCAGTCCTTAGGCAGTGCCTGAGGTTGGTGATTGCACATCAGTACTCTAAGGGTCATACCCATGCAAAAGAAAATCCCATAGAAAAAAGCAAGCTAGCTCTGGAGTTTCCTCCCCAGCGTCCCTACTCCATATCTCATCTTCGAGTCAGGGAGGCAAGCAGTATCCTACACGATGGATTGTCACTTAGGGCTCCAGCTTGCTCCTTGAATGGGACAGGACAGGCAGCTGTAACTGGGTTGCTGACAGCCTGCTTCAGCTCCATCGCTGCTTCCCCTCACAGCAGAGCACCAAGGAACATCTGGCTGTGAGGGGTGACAAGGGGGTCCTTCTGTCTCATGCCAAAAGCCATCAAGGCTCCTTGCAAGTATGACAGGCTGTCAGCATCTGCTCTGTGATCATTGGCTTGTTTGCAGGGCACAAATCTTGGCATTTAATTACAAGGCTGATACCTAGCAGCACATATCCCCTGAGCTGGGCTGGCACTGCAGCGCTAAAGGGAAAGGGGACGGAGGAGAGGAAAGAAAAGAAGTCCACACTGGTCTCTGAAATCAACAGATGAGCGTCTGATGCACAGGGGGAACAACTCAGCTACTGGAGATGTTCCTCACAGCTGGATAAGAATTCACTACTGGAAATTATTTGTGCCAAAAAAAATGACAGCATCCTTGAAATTCAAGAAACTTCTTGGCTTGTTAGACTCAGGAGGGGTCCTGACCCATCCTGGCCAAGTGTCTGGATAGCTTGCCCCAATAAGACCCTATGGAGCCCAGGTTTCTGGGACGTGCGGTCTGGGGACAGCCTCTCCACACCATCACACCGATCAGGGAGCTATGAAGCTGGCAATATTATGTCTAGTGGGAATGCTCCCATTGCAGATTTGGCCCAGCAAGTGACCTGCTGCTTTTGTGTGTTCTTTGCTTCCCATCTGGGCCTGTTCCCTCACTGTATGACTGCTCCTTTTCTGTTCCAGAGCAAAGTCAGTTATGCCAAGCTATTGGTGGTTTTAAATGAGTTCGATTTTTTCACTGGAGCACAGCAGAGGCACTCCACAGCCCGCCTCGTGCTCAGGGGAGGTGACGACCAACATACCTGTGGAAGCCCTGAGAACCTCACTGAGAGCCGATAGGCATGCAGGAATGTAAAAGCCCTGAAGCCATGTCTGAACCAGGAACTTCAGAGCACAGACTTTCAGGTTCAGTTTCATTTTGAAATGTCTGTAACGAAACATTTTGATATTTAAAAACCATTGTAATTTATTTTCCCTTCCATGGGAAATTTCAAATATGTCACTTTTTTGCTCTGAAATAGAACCTGTCCACCCCTCACCCCCAAATTTTCCAGGAATTTCCCCAATTTTTCAAATTCTAGGTTAGCCCATAAACACATGCTGTCTTTCAACCCTCTCTAGTGCCATTACTCCACAGTCTTTTCCCCATTTATGATTACATTTTAAAGAAAGAGTTTATAATACCCTGCCAAAAAAAAAAAAAAAAAAAGGAGCTTCTTTTAGGTTCCAAGTCTGGAGAAAGGTTCCCTTTTGTTCCTACTAAAGAGATATGTTGCCTGGTGCTGACTGGGAGCGGAGACACTCCTGCATTCCCAGCCCTGACACTAACTGCCCCTGTGGCCCCAGGCTAATCGCTTAAATGCTCTGGCTCAGTCTCCCCATTGGTAAAACAGAGATAATGATACTTACCATCTTCTTCACAGGGGTGTTGCAGAGAAATAATTAGTTTGTCTCTGTAAAGCACTTTGAAGATAAAAAGCACAATACAATTGATAATAATTATTGCTATGCAGACTGGTTCTCCCCTCCCTAACAACTTACTGATGCAGAAAGGTAAGGAAAGCCCTGAAATGAACTAAGCGGCTCCCCTTGTAAAGCCCCAATTTCAGCAAAAGTGCATCTAAGCCAAAACCGTAAGCCAGCCACCCCAAAATTTTGTAAGGGTCAAATCTGGTTTAGCGACCCTGGGTTTAACTTGCCAGAGTTAGATCCATCACTGCTTGGAAAAGAGGTTTGTTTTTCACTGTCTTTTTCTCTAGTCCCTGGCAGTTTTTAATAGCATTCTGTGCCTTCAAAAGCTTCCACCAGTCCCTGATACCTCTGCCTTTCCCGGCATGGGGCAGCAGCTTATTATACACCAGTTTGTTACAGCCTCTGCTTCAAAGACCCACGGTTCAAAGGGTCCTAGAAGTGTTGAACAGGTCAGCACTTTAATGCTGATCCACACATCTTTAGAGGGCAGTAACATAGCCACAGTTTTGTTCCTGGGGGAAACAGAGAACAACTGGTTTGTAGAGTTCCCTTTGGCCTTAAAACTGGCCAAAGAATTGGATGTTCCTGGTGGCAAAGATCAAGCGTCAAGGAACCCTGTAGTGGCTGAGCATGTAGGGCTGTGATGTAGTGAATGAGTGAAAATGTATCTTTATGAGTCACTGACTTGTTCCTAATGGGAGCTGCAGAGGAACAGAGGAAGAAAAAAGTGAGAGGGGAGTAAAAGAGAAAAAAGTATCAGGAAGGATAAAT
Organism: Anseranas semipalmata; assembly: GCA_013399115.1. NCBI lineage: Eukaryota > Metazoa > Chordata > Aves > Anseriformes > Anseranatidae > Anseranas > Anseranas semipalmata. The sequence continues at coordinate 1,596,593 of VXAA01000712.1, forward strand.
CAATCTAAACTAGTTCTTTCCATGCACTTGTTTTTCAAGGCATAGGACAGAGCAATGGCATACCTAGAGATTAGCAAAACCGGACCAGAGAAAATGCTACCCCAGACAAACCTCCAGCACAACCTGAACTACATCCTCTTCTCAGATTTGGGGAAAAAATATAGATCTGGAATACTTGCTAAAATATTCTTCATTTGCACATAGACTTGAACTTCCTGCACAGAGGGTCAAAGTCTTCTGCAAAAGGCCCTTCTTGCCGCATTTATGGCCCAAGAGGAAGCAAGAAAAAGCAGAAATCATCCTGTTCTGCTGAGATCCTAAAGACCGTTTTCCAAACAGACAGTTTGAAGAAGTAGTATTTGAGTCACTGGGCATCTCTTTAGGCCGAATCCAAATACTGAAACTAAATGCCGAATCTTTCCTCCTGATATCAGCCAAAGCAGAAGAAGCCGTTTTTGCACTGGGTATTACTTGTTGTCTTTTAAACTGACGTGAATCAGATATGGTATCAAGCCCTGGAAGAGCTTTGCTCTTACCAGCTTTATATGCATATATATATACCAGTTTTAATCAAATGCAACATGCATGAGGGCAGAATTTGCCCTGCAGTATCTAGTTGGGAGATTAATATTAGCAGATTGCTTTGAGTAACAGAAACAGAGATGCTTCAAAGAAAAAAAAAGGGGGGTTCTGTCTGCGAGGATTTTACCTGGGGAAGAGCAGTGTGCTATAGCACAGGAATTAAATGCATGACTGAAATATATCACAAACCAACTGTATGAGAAACCTGCAGCATCTCCTGGGTGCGATTTTTTGCAAAGCCTCATTTAATTACAGATGCTCATAGATTGTAGACATCTAGACTGTAGACATCTCCAGACAATAACAAAAAGACTGTTTTGATGGCTTAAGTAGCGTGTGGGTCTTGCATTGGGAAGGGCTGTTTTCCACCACGGGAATGATTCAAGTGATAGAGAAGAGCAGAAGAAGCCTGGGCTCTAACAGCACAGGCTCCATCCCAGCTGCTTCGACTTCAGTTGGTTGTCAAAAAACCAAGTGCGTAACTGGGACACAACTCATTTCTTATTTCTCGTTTCATCTCCTTGTTTCTAGTCCTTGGGGGAAGGGTGCTTTCATTCACTGCAGAGCTGGTACAGCAAGAGCCTGGCCACCAGTACCTAGCAGCCTCGCTCTGCAAAGGTGAGCGCTTCATTTGTGAAAGGCTTTCTTGCCATTACCCATCCAGGCCCATGTCCATGCCCAGAGACCTGAAATTCTGTTTGCATAGCTGTAGAAACTGCTTTAAAAACCTTCATTTTATAAGCATGTAGGGCTACAGAAAGCATAAAAAGTGCACAGGTGCCTACTATAAACAAACATTTCATTTGGGAAGGGGGGGGTGTTGCATTGGACCTGAACTATGGAAGTATAGTTCTCCTTAGTCTCAGGTGAAACAGTCTATAAAGCTCTCTTGTCTATAAAGCCTCATCCTGCTGCTGAGTTTGCCTTAGGCTCAGCCATCCTTGCACCTTCAGAAAAATACTCAGAAATATGTTTCCCTGCTTCTTTTTCCAGGGCCTGGGTGGCATGATGTCTTAATGCATCTGCCTGTTTACGTTAGCAAAATGGAAAGCAGCTTTGTTTATGGAAAAGATCTATTTTTGTTTTACTTTTTTTCTCTCGACTAAACTGACTTTTATCCAGGATTGTGTTTTGCTTTGGGAAAAGAAATGTGCTGCAATTCTTAGCCCTAGCTTGAAAGCCAGGTTAAGAGGAAAGGGGGAAATCCTGATCATATTATTTAATTTTGTAGGATTACACTGCAGCCTGGAAATCTAAAAGAGCGGAAGAGTTAATATCCCCCTGGTCTTTGCAACATCTTGTGTCCCTGTGCAATGATACTTGCTATTCTCCCATATACATTTAGACAAGCCAGACCAGAAACAAAATCAGTATCTCCATTTTATGGGCAGGGGGACAGTGTGTGGAATCCAGGGGAGATAGAAATTTCTGAAGCCATCATGCTCCCCTGAGGATAAATCATGTCACTGTGTCTTTCAACTTCTTCAGACTTTGATCTTGTAAGAGATCAAACAGGGTCAGGACATGGATGGTAGGTTTTGAATGAAAACCCAGACAGGGCATTGACGTGGAGATGATGTGGCGAGGTGAGGAGCGCAGCGTGCAATATTCTCCCTCTGCAGATATTACGGAGTACCTATATATGTATACTGTACACCTATATATGTATACTGTTCTATTGCTGAAAGGCGAAGGGTCCCACTCTTGACTTGGAAGTCAAACTAAGGTCTGACCAGTCCTCGTCCTGAAAGTTTGCTGGACAGTTTTGGCAAAACTGGATACTTAAGGCTTGGGTTCTAATTCTAGCTGTAGTTCCGACTCACAGTCTGGATTTTGATAATTCTCTGCATCCTCCTCAACAAAATGGAGCTCATACTTTCCTGTTTTGCAGAATTGTACTGAATTCTTTGAATGTGTGGTATGGAGTTGGAGGTTGTGTAAATTATGGCCATCACTTTATGATGCTTAGCAATTCAAGGTGAAATCTGTACATAATATACCCTTATAATATATCCTTAGCATCCTGTGACATAGGGAATGTGTTTATCCCTATTTCAATTATGAAAATTTAAATGTGTGTGTGTGTGTTATGGAAAACAGTGGTAGCACTGCCTACTATGAAGGTTGTCAGACTTTCCACGGTAATATATTTGTATACATGTGTGTGTTTGTCTAATGCATATATACATAACTGCATTAAAAACACTGTGGAAATGCAATGTTATTTTGATTGCAAAGCAAAGCGCTTGAAAATGAAGGAAATTATAGACTTGAGGTGGGCCACGCAACTTCAGTCCAGCCCCACTGTGCATATAGCTTTATGACACAGCCATTCAGCATATAATCACACAGTTTTCATTCAACGTTCTTCCTCTTTCCATTTTCAAAACCTTGTGCAAATCACAGTACTGGTTGTGCCCTTCAGAATAATAGCCACAGGAATTTTTAAATACAGACTGTTTAAGTGACCTAAATGTAAGAGTTTGCTACTACTCTCCAGTAATAACATGATATGATAGCCAGGGTAGGCACTATTAAAAAGGATAATGAACAATGATAATAATCCTTAATAAGTCATAAGAAATAATAAAGTAGGTAATGAGGTGCCAGTTTTCACAGTTAGCTGTGAAATGTTTCTCAAGTTGACGCGAGAAAATCCATAGAAGGGGATGAAAATGACCATTTCTGTTGATTTACTCTCACTTTTGACGTTTCTTCCTTACATCAAATTTGTGAACTGGAACAACGGAGCTTAACCATGTCCTGATACATGTCTGGTGCAGAGAAATCTTTCCAAAAATGCAAAATCAATTGAAGAGCAAGGAACAATAAGATATCAGCTAGTTTCTGGCTGGTTTCCCATCTGACACTGTAAAAGCATCCAAGACTATTTGTTTAATTTGAAATAGAATAGCGAACCATGCCATTCTGGAACCCCTCCTAGCACATATGCATATACACAGACCCAGCAACAAGCTCCCTACCCACAGCCATCTGTCGTATGTGCCAATTGGAGTAAACCACTGATATTACTCAACAAGGAACTCAGTGCAGCTTCCTTTTCATATACTGGGCTTTTGTAAAGATCACAATCTTTGGGAATGTGCGTCAGGGAGGACAGCCATTCTTGGACTGGGGTGCAGTCTTTTCCACAGCTACATGTCAACAGCAAAGTCTATGCTTTCAGTAACAACTATCATTATCATCACTCAGGGTAACATCTGTTCTTCCTACAACATAGGCCAGCTGTGGAATCAACCTGAAAATAACTGGCAGCCAGTCCGTTCTGACCTTCTCTGGACTGTTTCAAGAGTTTATTTCATTTTGTCTATCTGTAAGTCTCTTTCAAATCACGCATTTATTTTAAATTTTTCCCAATTTCCCGTCACCACAGTGGAAATACTCACTGGATTTTCAAGAGATACCACGGCTCAGTTCCACCATCACACATTTAATTCCCTGTGATTTCACTGCTGGTCAGCCCCTATTTAACAGTTCAACGGAGTTTCCTGCCCTTGAAACTCCATAAACTCTTTGGGACAGAGATGATTTTGTTACATCACAGTATTCAGCATCCAGCACAGCAAGCCCTGAGCACAACTATTGCACTATATTAAAGCAAAAGGGCAAAATTACAGTGAAAAACTCTGGCACACAAACAAAACCCTTCTCTTAACTCATACCTGAAGCAGATGCTGGTGGTATATTTAACGTGTGGGGCTTCCCTGATTTACACCCTTGTAAAAATCAGTATTCAAAGCTCCTTTTCATGTGCAACTTTCATCTAAGTAAAGGGGATACCACATATCAAAGGCAGCTGCACCAGCCACTTTAGATTTATTAGTAAATCCATTGAAAAAACATTTCCAGTGAAATAAATCTCAGCCTGCTGACTTCCTCCTATTCTTTACTTATCCTCTTATTGATTTTTGTCTCGGAGATTTAAACCTCTCAATTTGTTTTATGAGACACTTGTCGAACAGATGACAAGAAAAAAGACAGTGCTGGATATTTTCCTTAGCAGTTTTAAGTAGAAATAAAGAGCATTTCTTTGAAATTAGTCTTGCTCTTGTGACACAGTAGGAAGAATATATCTGACAAGCCCTTTAGAAGGCTTTAGCTCAGTGCACAGAGAAAGCTCACCGACTGCCACTGACACAGCTTTGTGGCAGCAGTGCCCCAGAAGCTCATTGACAAGTTTGACATGTAAACAAGCTGTTGCTAAAAATATTTAACCTAGGGGACCCCGGCTAGTTCAAGGGGCTAGTAATGGAATACAGATCCTTTCACCTCTAGGCATCTGTTCAAAGCTACAGCATTGACTGAAAGTCATTATCGTCTGATGGCTGTTCAGAGGAATGAGTAGGTGGGCTCTGCTCTGTGTCCTGTGAGCAAATTGTTGCTTTACTAAACCACACTGTGACTCTCAACAGAAAGTTGGGGCCAGGCACCTTCTGGTGGCTGGGGCTGCTACTCCCCAGATGAGGGTGTCCTCAGCTTCCTCCCCTCGAGTTCCCCACTGAGGACATGACACCTGGCAGGCAGTTGTGTCCTTGCAACAACCCCCCTCCCGAGCTGATACTGCTGCTGTCCTGGAGGTGAGAGAGGATGGAGGAGCACATCTGTTCCCATCAGCTCCTGCCACCTGCCCCACAGCCTAAACCTGTCCCCGCCAACAAATGCCAGCAAGGTGCTGCTCTGAAACTGAGATGCCATCTGCAGTCATTTCTAAAGCTCCTCTCCAATCGTGGCTTTCCAGGAAAAGAGGTCACACAGGCTGAAACATTGTCTTCATCTTGGAGGCCTACTTTCTGGAGCAGGCACCAGTGACAGAGCAGCACTGGGGACTCGGGCCACGGTGAGAGCAGGTCAGAGAAGTCCTGCCAGGCCAAGTGCCTGTTCCTCTCCTCAGCGGCACGGGAGCCTGCCCACAACAGGGTGGGAAGTCAGGGAAGGAGAATTTCTAGTCCCACACATTTTAAATTGCTGTTATTTCACTTACCCGCCTTTGTGCTGGGCTCTGTGCTCTGAGGTGGCTCTGTCAGCTTTCCGCCAGTCTGCTGCCACAGGAAACAGCTTTCCCCCGACAGTTATTCAGCTTGAGGCCTGGCAGCAGCTTTGTGCCTAAAATCAGGTCCTGAAGGGACCAAGAGGCAGGCAATGAGGCACTGCCAGTACCACCAGAGAGTGGGCTTCCCCATTTTGGTAACACCAACTAACCCCATTTCGTTTTCCTGGTGCAGCAAAGCTGCCCCTCACGCTGTCTCGTGCTGTGGGGCAGCCCTGCTCCTGGCCTGAGTGCCCAACATGGCGGGGGCAGCAAGCCCAGTCAGAGCCCGGCCCCTCCCCTCACAGCCCCCACAGAGCAGCATCTGTTGGGAGAGGGGCTGCATTCCACCTCATGTCACATACCCTATATTAAAATATGTATCTCTATATTACATGTGTATGACATAGGTGGGAGAGATTGGTGCTAGGCTCTGGGATTTGTATGCGATGAGGGCTGTGGAGTTTGGAGGCCCTGTCATCCTGACAGGCAGGGAAGGCTGTGAGAAACCAGGCTTGGAGGGAAGAGGTAGGAGACACTTGGCTAGTCCCTCTTTTCTGGAGAAAAGACGCTTTCCCAGACTGACTGTTTCTGCCCCAATTGTTTCAGGTTGGCAGAGGATAACGAGTGCCCTATGAGGGGACTGAACACTGCGCAGCCTGCTGCAAGTTACTCCTGAGGTGAATTTGAGGTTGGTATCCAACTGCACACTATCGTTACAGGTCTTTCAGCCCCCACGTGCAGGAGGATTTAAATCTGTTAATTTAAAAAAAATAGATTAATCTGGCACCTCTCCTACTTACTCGTTTCATGGTGAGGCTTTTCAGTTCCCATTTAAGAAGAGACATCTCATCCCAGGAGCTCCAGGGCAAACTCTATCTCCACACACAGAGGAACATGATGTTGCTAGGCAAGGTTGGTGTTAATTTAACTTTGGGAATAGCAGGAACAATAGGACTGGAAGGGGCCTTCTGGTTCATCAAACTAGTCGTCTGTTGTTAGAGGCAACTATGTTGTATAATCCCTTATGCAAATGAAGCTAGCACTATTCTAAAGCCAGCTATGTTATTTTTGTCCCCCTGCATCCATGGGAAGGCCCTTGGAGAACCTCACTGCCATAAGGATGTCTCCAGCTGAGGAGTACCTTGCTCACTGCGGAGCATTGCTGTCATTAATCCCAAACTGCACAGCCTGAGATCTCATCCTATTATTCATATTATTTCATCTTGTTTCTAATGCTCTAATGCCCAGGATCATACAGGTCTTCCCCTGAAATACTCTGTCCCTCCACATTTACAGTACTGCCCTTAATTTGTATCACCAGCACAGTCCTACAGCAAGATCGTTGATCCTATTTGATACTTTTAGCAATCTGAAGGTTTTGCCTTGAGAAATTTCACCAGTTACATGCCAGTATGTTCCTCTTTGACACAGCTATCACCTCCTTCTTTGGATGGAATGCATTGGGCAGGTCTATCTGACCTGGGTAAATCTATCCATTCCCATACAGTTTTGTTCAAAATCAAGAAAGTATCTGCTACGTATGTTCTTCTGTCATATAATTGTAAGGATGATACATCCTGTGTTGGCTGAGAGGTTTGTGAACTCCTGCCTTCTGGAGAAAATCTGTATGCCACATCTTCCCATAGTTCTTACTAGGATCTCAGCACAGATTCCCTACATTTATAACTTCTGTTTTCTTTTGCTCTAGCTCTGTGGAGAGTATTGGACACAATTAGTGTTGACCCTTTCTACAGGACTTGTTTTCATCCAGCCTCTTGGCAGGGCAGGACAGAACAGGAAGAGTGCAAGACCTTAGCCACTTACTGCAGGAAAATCCAGAGAGTCTACTGTTTTCTTGTACCCTGACTATCATGTTGAGTGTGTGAGCATTTCAGAGAAGGAGTAGGGGTCCTGTTACAAAGAGACCTGCTTCCCACCCTCTTTTTTTGGCACTTCTTAGAAGGCCTCTTTGGAGGCAACTAATGGCCCTTTGGGACAAGCCCCCTTCTGCCAATAACCGTAGGTCAAAAGTTAAAATGAACAGAGAAGAATGAAAACCGGATAAAATACACTATAAATCTTGACATTCTAATTGAGAACTGTCCAATGCAAACTGCAGTAGTGTGTCTGTTTTACCTCAATGCTCTACAGGAGGCCAGATCCTGCTTTCCTTAATGGCTTGAAGTATCCTACTGATTTTTCTGGGACCTCTCACTTGATTAAGACAAGCAAGATTTGGGCCTATATGCAGTCTCCTTGAAAAGACTTGATGTTTGATGGTTAAAATAATTTCTCTTCTGCAGTTATAGTAGCAGAATGATGTTTTTGATTTCACAGTAAAGGTGTGTTCATCTCATCTTTCAGACAGAACTGACATGACTGTGTATGTGTGTGTCTGGGGGCAGAGATTTGCAGGACAAAAAGATCTGTGGACAAATATAGCTTGTACAGAGAATTTCTTACTGAAGAAAAATTTGCCTGAATATAACATGTCATCTCAGATGCTTTATAGATATTTTTGCTGGCTGAGGTAAATGGGGGAGGATTACACCTATTTTACAGACTGGTGAAATCAGCGCATAAAGAATTTAAATGACTCACCCAAGATTACACAATAACTCAGTAGCAGACCCTAGCAGACATTTCAGGAGTCTGGAGTCCCTGTGCTTGGAACACTAGCCCAAATTGTCTCCTTGGTCTCATCACCTCTGTCAGACATGCATTGCTTTCAGACATTTAGAATACATACAGAGTCAAAAATAGAAGAACAGAGCTTGTTTATTCCTCTGCTTATATATTAAACATTAGTTTGCTTTCAGTGAATAGTTTTGTTGTTTACATTTTCATAGGAATTCTAATTATTGAAGCAATTCATTCCAGACTTTTACTATTCCTTTTCACAAAGGGACAGATAGATACTGAAACAAAACTACCACTACTACAAGCAGACTGCTGTGGTTCCCATCCTGGCAGCTCAAGAGAACAATCCTGTAACATTAGAATAAAGGAGCTTTTTATTAATGTTACACCTTGGAGCTCTTCTCTGAATAGGAAACTTTCCCCCAAAAATGTATTTGAAATTACATCCGTATACCCTGAGCTATTTTTTTTCAGCCTGGTTAACGTCATGAAATGGATCATGAATATGTCCTTTGAAAACGATGCCAGTTCTGTGTAGCTTATACAGTCTGTATGTGTTGGTGCAAAGAAAATTGCTCCTACTGTATAGAATGTGTGTGCCAGAGAAGAGAGAGAGGGTTAAGGAAGGGAAAACATATACTGGAATGTAGTGGCATAACAAATCTATCCCTAATCTTGAAAGCTCCATAGTGCATGAGTAATGAAACTAAAGATGAATTATTACATATTGCACTCATAATTTACAGGTATGTGTGTATTATCTTACAGCATAAATATTCCATTTATGCTTTGTGATGATGTTTTTCTCCATATAGGAAAATAAAAGTAGTATTAGTCACATGTCCATAGCTATGTCAGTGGTTGCAAAATGTTTTTCTTTCCAAGAGGAAAGCAGACTGAATAATGCAACACTTATATTTAGGCTGCTTTTTTCATACAGTGACACTTTCAAAATCTAGAAACGATTCTTTTAATTCTAAGGGCTACAATGTCTGCTCCCTTTATTCCTGCCCTTTATCATCTTACACACCATGTTCTTATAGACAAGGGGGGAAAAAAACATTCCAGTGTCTAATAAATCTGAAATCCATCAGGGGCCGCAAAGCGTTCATTCTCCTTCCTTGGTTCAGATCGTGTTACATTCAGCAGCACAACAAATGCACTTTGTGCACAAATGCCAATGGATTAAGCACTTTCGTTCATTTTTCCAGGGTGGGAACTGATGCCATTTTTTTAGAGTTTTGAAAATTTCTAACAAAGAAAAGAGCTCCACAATTGATTTTCGAGCTAGGAGAAGGAAAATTTGTATTACAATAGTTGTTTCCAAGCAGGACTTTAATATTGTTAAAAGACTTTAAAAAATATTTTATGATACTAGCCTTCCAATGCATGCAGTGCTCTACCTTTGGTTTTCTGAGCTAATTTATGAGAATCTCTGTGTGTGCAGATCTCAGTATTCCCTTTTTTGTTCTTAGACCTTTTGCTGCCTGTTACAGTGAAGTTGCACATGCTGTGCTTTCTCAAATAAGAATTTTACTTTTGTTCTTTCCTGTTGCATTTCCCTAAAATAAAATATTTTGGGGGCAAAAATAAGTATTATATTACTATTTGTGTAAGGATATGTAGTGTGGGGCCAACTTTTCGGGCACACCAGGACCAATTTTCTAATACGTGATCTCACAGGTATGAGAGATTTTATTTCAAAAGAGCTCAGTTCACAGTTACATACCTAAAAGAGGAGTAGATTAATAGGTGTCGGGCATTTTAATAGTTTCTTTCTGACCCTTGTAGACAGATTTTTTAGAAGAGCTGAGCTCTCAGCAAGCTGAGTTCTTCTACATGGTGAACCATTCTAAAAATAATAGCTCTTCTTTCAGATACCTGCACCTCAGTTCTGCTTTTGTGAAATGAAAGCATTAATAACAAGCTAAATCATTATTAATGAGTCAATCAGTGAACGATATCTGTGAATGCTTTTAGATTCATGGATGCTAAATAACATTAAAACAAATAAATAATTTGCTGGAGAAGTCACCCATGAAGTTTAAAAATGTGCATGGAGATAATCTTTCAATATTTGTTCCACACAAAATGTAAGTGGCATTCATCAAATCCAAGGCAATTTGCAAAGTGGATAGTAACCAAAGTGTATGGTTTTAAGGAAAAAGCAATAGTTAGCTAATATAACTAGAGCTTTTTCACATAACACAAAAGTTGAAATCTGCCAGCACAAAAGCTGAAGAGCAGTAGCAAAGAAAAAGCAAAAGGCCAGACCCTCAAAGACAGACTTTCAGAAGGGCACATGCTAATTTGAATGATCTGCTGAACTTGTGTGTACAGACTTTGAGGGGGTGGGTTTACATTCATGCATGAGCATTTTCATATACACCAGAATTAAGCACTTACATATACACAAATTGACAGATTTGAAAACATCTGCATTGCGTGGTATACAGATAAGTGGCGCATCTGTAATCAGGACTGGGTCTCAGCAAGGATTCTCTGTTGTATTAACTTTTAGTCTTGTCCTCAGCTTAAAGAGAAGAGAAGGCAGAACAAACACTCCAGCCTGCCACATCATTGGCTTCTGTGCTAGATTAAACAAAGCCAGAATTCAGACCTCTCACGGTAGGTAAGAAAAATAAAGGATGTCTTCCATGTTACTTCTGTCAATCCAGTGCTTTCTTCCTTTCATTGTTCTGTAAATTGTATTGTCAGATCTGGAAGGATGCAAAAAGGTTTATTTTTTTCCTATTATTAAGTCTGATATTTTGAGCTTGCAGTGGACACCTGTGCATTGTGGAAGGGTTCTTTTGTTCCAATCAGTTTTCATCAGGAGTGGCTTATCAAACATGAAAAATTGTAAATGGTTGCAAGTGCCTCAAAGCAGAAATTGTCCTTTGAAAAAAACATATTCCCAATGCTGGCATGAAATACTTGCTTGAAGAAAAAATGTTACGGTCCTTAAGAAATCATAGACAGTAACAGTAAGGCAGCAGAGGGAGAAAAGCAATATGCAGATATTGTGAGGAAAAAGGCCTAGTGGTCACCCAGTTCTTTGGGTAACCTTCAGTGTTCTGCCAGCAATACCACTGCTGTGTTTGTAAGGAGCCCTCCATTTCAGCCAAAGTAGGTCTCATTTTAAAGCAGAAGCATCTGTTTAGAGCTGCAGTCCCCAGAAAGTATTTCTTAAGAAACGGTTGAAACTGTCAGCATTTTAGGAAAGCTAGAGGTATTGCAGCCATTTCCTATCAGATGATGTTTCTCTCAATATGCAGGGCAATAGGACTTTTTTGAGCAGATTAGGTTAAATACTAAACCTGACTTCATTAATGCTGATGGAAACACAGAGCTCAGTATTCTGTGCAAAATTATGTTTTGAAGGAAAACCTCATGTTAAGCAAGTCAGAATGTACCAGTTTAGAACTGTTAAATTTGATACTGTTTTAACGTAACACATTTCAAAACCGAGTCTCATTCTGAAATAAGAAGTAGAAATGTTCCAGTCCTGTAAGAGAAAATTATAAATGTTGACGTTATTGGTGTTCTTTGTTGCTACATTTTAAATCAATTTCCATCAGAAAATTTTGTGTGGGAAATAAATTGGGAGAACTTACTCTCAAGGATCTCGAGGCAAATAATCTATTCAGTAGGTTTTTTTAGGTTCATTATTCTGATTAAATAGTGAATAAAGTAATCACCATATATCTATGCCTTACTTTATTTTTGTTTTTCAGTACAAAACTGCAACAGAAAGCTCAGAAAGTAACTATGTTGCTTTAGTAGTACTGGCATCCCTGATGATTCTTGTACACTAACAGGGTAATAATAAACAGAAATGCCTTTTGAATAGCAAGTTCCATTGGAATCACAGGGGGAAGGTCAGTGTTTGCCAAATTGAGGAAGACAAAACTGGCATGAAAGGAATTATATGTTCAAGCTTCTCAGAGGGGATTAGAAGTGCTTTCTTAATAGTGACTGAAAGGAAGCTGGAATGGTGTCACTGAACATACAGACATTGCCCCGCTTATGTACATATACACACACAGGCACCACATACAGCAGCACAAGATGCAAATGCACAAAGTTGCTGCAATATTTGAGGGGGTTTTAAAATACATTTTTTTCATCCTTCATCTCCACATGCTAAATATATAATAAGATACCTTGTTTTCTTGCCCTGTAGACCCACATGACCAAAATGAGGGACATTAGTAAGTGTTAGAAAAAGTATTCAAGTGTGAAATGAATTTCTCAAACATTAATAAGTATTTCTAGAACCTCAGTTTCATAATTTGACAGTTCCACAGTTAATAAATCACAGGAAAAGGAAAGTGTGATAACAGCAGAGCAAAAGGAAGCCTGGATCTATGAAGTGCAACTGAGGGATAAGTGAAAGAAGCATGCCGATGACCCTGAGTTTACTTTTGGGGTTTCTGAGCTTTCACTCAATTAAATTCATTCCTCTCCTCTAAAGACCTATTATATGCCTTTACCTAGGTTCCTAACTGATTTTTCTTGTAATTCAGATTCTTTGCCAAGTTATTTCCATGATTTAAGGAGCACTGATTAAAAAAAAAAAGTAATGCTGAGATGAAAGGAGCATCTACAGTATATTCGAAAGGGTTTTCTAAAGAGGTGGGTTGATTTTAATTAACTTCCTGAATGAAACAATTCAGGTCTGGAGCTGGCAATCTCCAATAATCACTCTTTGGCCTCTGGATGAAAAAGGGAGTCAATTACACAAAACAATGCAACAAAAAGGCAGTCAATGGAAGGAAGTAGTTATGTGTATTATGGCAGTATACACATTAAGAGAGGCCCAACATCTAGAGGCCTAAAACGAGATCAGTCCCCACTGCAGTAGACACTAAATACGCATTGGAAGAGACAGCCCCTTACTCCAGGGCTTATCTTCTCTGCAAGACCAGTTCCTGTTTATATATTTTGAGCATTTCCCCTCATTCAAACTCTATCTGCACACAAAAAGTTTTAACTTTAACGTGAGTTGTTGTCCCAGGAATACCACAAACTGCAGCTCCATTTACCCAATGACCATGTGCCAATGTGACCATTCTGTAATATGGGCATTGCTTAACCTCGCTCACCTGCTCCTACATCTCTGGTTCTTTCTCTCTCTCTCCCCTTTTGTGTATTCTGAAAAGATGTGACTTAGACCACATTTTCCCTACAAGGAGTTAATACAGAAACTTGAGGAAGTACCCAAAACCTTCCAGTTGCCGTTGAACAAGAAAGATCAAGAATGAGAGAAAAAGAGTGGCTGAGAGAGAGAATGGCTTGCCAAAGCTCATGGTGAAAGGGTAGTATGCAGATTTTTGTCCAGCCCTTGTCACAACAGAGCCCTGGTCGCCACTGGGACCACTACCTGCTGCCATTACTTATGTAAGCCATGGTAATAGGAAGGCTGGCAAGCTTGTGTGAAAAGGAAGCATCAAAGCAACATGAACATGGGAAAAAAGCATTCAATTGAAAAAATGAAAAACATTCCCAGGCCCTGCCCATCTCTGACAAACATGGTTTCCCATAAAAGGCCCCCAGGATTTGATGTCTCACTTTATCAGGATTTTCAATTCCTGCAACTTTCTGTAAATTCTGGGAAGTCCCAGGTCCTAGTACTAGACACTCTGAATGTTGTATAAGAGCTATAGTTATTGTTTGGTTTTGTTAGATATTGACGTCACCTGCTAGGTATCTGTAGGCTCGGTGTGGCATGACTTTAGGAAAAACTTTGGCTCCTCTGTGTCCTGTGTTGGCAGAAGGGAGCAGCACTATTTTCACCTGGTTAAGAGGGAAGCTGGAACAGCTACCAAAGGCCACAGTAACCAAAGAGAGACAACGTGAAAACCAATTAACTTGAAAACAGTGTTTTTGTTTTCTGTTGAATGATGGGGGGTGTTCTTTTTTAGAGATAGAGGTAGGTTTTTTGCAGCTGTTGTTTTCCTTCGACTGATATTCAAAGGTTCTTCCTGTATCCATTTACTCTGCAGGGACAGTTCATCTTGTGTCCACTTGATTTCTTTTGTGTTACAAGTAGAGACAGAATCACAAGGAACCTGCATTAACCACACAATAATGGGCTTAATATTCTTGTTTGGTTTCTGCAGGAAACTAACATAGCCCCAAGAGTTTGAAGCCCTCCCTTTAAAAATCCCTTCCACTCTCCTATTAGAAACACCAGTTTAACTCCACCAGACATCACTGTCTTGTAGCCTAGGCAGAACCTGAATATTTACTGTAAAACAAAACAAAAACAAAAACAAAAACAAAAGGGAAATGATAGCAGAGCAAATCCAGAGACATAAGCCCAGTTGTCTCCTCTCAGCAGTTTACCTTTCCCCTGGTCTTGTGCTTCCCCTGCAACAAAGTACTCTCACCCTTTGCAAACACTCATACTCTAAAGGCCACAGCCCAGAGATATGAGTGAACAAAAAGAACTCAGCAGGGTCAAGGAATTTTTTGTCTCTCTTTGGTCTTAATTTTCTATAATTCCTAGGCGGAATTTAATACCATGCTTTGGTCAGCAATGCTTTAAGGCAGATTTAGTTCAGAACAGCATGACACATCCTCGCTTCAGACATACATCTATTCCACTGCACCTTCAATCTACCCAGCAAAGCTTCTGGGCTTCTCTTGAGCAAAGAATGTAAATCAAGAGGATTGTGCTGAAACTGCTTGGTGTTTTCCTGCTGCTGGGAGAAAGAGAAAACCCTTGTGATGGAGTTCAGAGTCTGAACTCTGTCACCTGTCAGTTCCACTGACATTAATGTGGTAATTCTGGGTTAGGATTTGGTTTAGGAAGACATCCTCAACCAGGTGAGCACATTGGTTTAAAAGCAAGCATATTTGTAAAAGATTGCCCCGAAGCAGTTGCTTTTATTGATATAACTCCAATCAGAATCTGACCGACTGACTCTAAGCCCAGAAGACAGTTACTGCATAGTTTAACTAGCAAGGCAGCCTCTGTGGTAAGAAAATAAAATTGGCTTTTAAAAGTGAGATTTGCCTTTCAACTCCTAGTGTATTTTTCCCCTAGCCAGCAGAATTAGTGAGTAAAGAGTAAGCAGAAAGGGGTGACAGAAGGAGTAGGGAGGCTTCAGGGTTGTGCTTTTATCAGAATGGTACATGCACCACTGCTTCGTTCTGAATCACCCAACCTATGGATTTAGCAAAAGAAATTTGAGACACTTGAAAAATGAATGAAAGTGATCCCGAATGGGAGGAAGAGAGAAAAGCTTAAAGTAAATAGCTTAAGTCAATCTGTCCAAATGTCACATGTAAGGATGGCTCTGCTCTGCTTAATGACAGGAGAGCAAGAAAGGTGAGGGGGAGGAAGGGACCCTTTTGAAGGGCTGTTGTTCTAATGTACCTGTGTTTATTTTAAAAGCTTTTCAAGGAGGCAGGGAGGGAAGCTACTGTCTCTCAGCGATAAAAGTTGAGTGATTGAAGACAGCATTTGGGGGCAATCTGTTCTCTGTCTCTGTAGTTGCCCACAAAGTTCCTGATATGCAGGTAAAGCAAGCTCAGAAGAATGTGGCTGATTGGAGAGGACTAAGAGTCAGGACTCCTGGGCTTTGGAGTCCCTGACTCCATGTGTAGGCAAGTAATGGGAAACTTCAGTGAAACCACCTATCTGGCAAGTGGGGACAATAGTCTTTACTCCTCTCATAAGACAGGGGTGAAATGAGGTTTAAGAAGTGTCTGCCAAACAGATTGGTTTCGTGGGTGAAAAGTGGCACAGACATATGAAGTATCTGGTAGTTAAAACAGACCGGTGTGTAGAGCTAGATCCTTACTGAAGAAATTGTAATTTCTCTAACGTATCTGTCCCTGTTCTAATTAGATGTCCTATGTGAACATCTGCACCCACCATTGCCCTGGTATGTGGCAAATAATATCATGGTTTGTGGCTCCTCTGTTATGAACGGCTTGTTGCTCGGAGTCTGATATTAAATGATTTCAGACTGGAGTCTACTGTGCTGTAGATGAACTAGTCTGTTTTAAAAGACAAAAGCTTTCGCTTCAGTTGCTGTCATACACAGACACTGTAACCTGGCTCTTGTGGAGAAAGCTGGCTGTGGAACATCTCCTGGCAGGTTGCTGAAGATAAAGGTATTCTTGGTTTTAGTTCCAGGAGATTGTTCTGCCAGAAGTTCAGTCAGTTCCAGCGCTCACTGACCCCCGCTGTCCTCACACACCTCCAAACAGCCCTTATTTAGCAGATAGGAAAAATCTCTCTTTTTCTCTCTGTCTCTCTCCCGTGCTCCTTCTCATGTAATATTGTCCTTTACTAACAATGACATATTCTCACTGCTTCTTGTATGCCCTTCCATTAGGTGAAAAGTTAGGTCCAGATTTGTTTTTGCTGTCATTCCAAATGAAGCCAAAGAGTTATTCCGGGAATCATCTGCACTCTGCACTTTACCTAAACAAATTTGGAAGGACAGGTTTTGAATGCAACTGATCCTGCAAGGTATACAGGGTCTGTAGTCAATGAGAGAGAAGGACATTCAGAGCCACAGTGCCAAGGCTGGGCTTTTTCATAGCACGTGCAAACTGATTCGAAAACTGGTTTCTCCCCATATTTTGTGAGGTGCTCAAATTAGTCCTCAGAAAACATAAGAAGCAAGAAAAGAGAAAAAAGGGGGGTGGGGGTGCTGTGGAGAAGACAACTAAATAAGAGAAGCTTGAGGACATAAAACCAAAGCTGGGAATCGGGATTCCTAGGTGCTAGTCCTAGCCCAGCCCCCAGCATGCCTGGTGGAAGGACCAGATTTTCAAATACACGTAGCACTCAGACTGTGCTCAGCAAACCAAGCTGTTTAGCAAAGCTGATCATTTTTCTGTGGGACTAAATAGGAATTGAGCTCTTAAAAGGAAAGGGCCCAAAGATTTTGAACAAATTATTTCATATTCATTCAGACAAATACTTGTCACTTGTGGCTCCCAGTCCAGTACTTCAATGTGGCCTTCTGAGTCACCTTACAGTAACTACAAAAACTCTCTAAAATACCTTGTTACTATATTTTCTATGCAGAGGGACCTGTGTGGAATTTAGGCCATACAGCTGGGAGGTGACACAGGTGACCAGGTTTCAGCAGGGCAAATGGCAAGCAACAGGTGACAAAGACAGAAGAGATGATAGATAAATTACTGATAGAAATTATAGATGATAGATGAAATGAGGAAGAGGGGTTTGAACTTCATACGGAATGAGAACAAGGAACTTTGAAAGGTCATGCTGGATCAAAAAGAGGAGGATGTTACAGGAGACAGAGGAAGAAATAATCAGCATAGAAGATGTCTTGTCCTGAAATTTGGGTGGAGGTTGAATGTTTCCTTAAGCATGTTTTCCCTAATAAGTGCCGTGGGACAAAAGGAATCACTCTATGGACAACAACATGGTGAGGTTATTGTAAACAGGCTAGGTTATTTAATTCATACTAAAGTTCCCTACTACAATAAGAATTTTCACATCTTTTGTATGATTTGTAGTAAACGAACATAAAATTTCCTAGATATAAGCATGAGTGCTGTCTCAAAACCAAGACAAAAAGCATCACCCCAGCAAATCTTCAGATAAGTTAGGATGGTTGTTAGTACCCATCTGAGTGCAGAACTCCCAACCCAGCAGAGTAAAGGCTCAGCATGGCAGAGCAACGGGGAAGTTTTAATTTGGGTTCGGTTTTATGTCCCAGCTTTCTTTTTCTAGCTCACCATTGGAATTAGCTGTAAAGGGCAAACAGTCACAGATTCTGACCCCTAAAATATCTGTCCATGTGAGTTCAGCTCTTGTCCTTGAGGATCTCTGGCTCGGGCTTAATGGAGCTGCAGCCCAAGAAGGGAGACAGATGGTACTGATGGGCTGAAATTATACTCAGCTAAGTGCAGAGCTATAACTGCTATTTGTCATTCTAACATCACTGATTTGTCTAGAGAGAAAAGCAAATAACTTGTTGGGGGAGTAAGCAACCGACTGGCTGTGGCCAGGCCAGATTGGGAGTGGGTGTAAGGCTCAGCACACAGAGACCCAGGTGCCATCAGCACTCAAGGAAGGCTATTAGGATGTCATTTCAGTTTCGTTCTCTGACTGTCTCTCTCTCTCTGCTTGCTGTGGAGGTGGAAGGTGCGTGTGTTGTGAGGTGAACTGGGGAGTGAAGATAAAAATCTGTGGTAAGGAAATGCTACAGCTTTATCTTTCTTCTTTGATGTGGCAGGACAAATTAATTGATAACAGAACCAGCCAAAGCAGATGTGGTCATGGCCTCCTGAACTGCCCTATTGCAAGGAAAAGGCCCAGCAACATCAAAGACAAAGGTCAGCCAGCATTCCCCCAGCAGAAAAAGACAAATCATGACAGGCAAATAGCTCAGGCTGCCATTGGAAAGGGGTTATTACCACAGAAGATGATGTCTGGCACATGGCCACTATCCCAATCGGCTGGACTCGGTGGCTTCCCTTCTATGCCATTTCTTTCTGTACCCAAAGGCAGAGTTTGGACACAATAATTTTTTTCTGTAAAAGTGACTGTTGTTTTGCATGTAGTAGAACAGGAGAATAAAAGCACAAAGCAGAATCCAAGGAGCAAGACAAAGCCCACACAATAGACTTAGAAAATCATCTTCAGCTACTTTGAATGCTCTTGTAGCCATGTCTTTTGAAACTACAGTAAACCTATCTTCTCACTTTCTATTAAGAATGAGAAGAATTGAATTCTAGTCCCTACCATTTGCTGGCTGTGTGCCTTGAGCAAATCAGTTCTTCGCTTGTGTCTGAACTTCTCTGTAAAATGGAGGTGGCAAAGAAGGCCACTCTGAGACCTCCAGCTCTAACGGTACTCCAGATGTTATTAGTATTTTATATCTAGTATTGCTTATTTCTACCATTCCCTTTACTTTTGTCTCATTAATATCAACATGTTGATGTTTTTCTAACATGTTCCCCATCTATAAAAAACATTGATCAGTGGTCAGAAATCATTGAACACATAACACCCTTACCAAAAAGCTGACTGCACAGCATTTCTCATTTTTATTTTCTTTGTTCCCTCTTTCTCTATCTGGGAACAGAAAAATATGCCCTTCAAATATTATGACCTTCAAAACTGAAACCCTCACTCCCCTGGCAAGTAGTTTTTAACTAACTTGGGTTGTATATTTTCTTTTTGTCCGTAGTACTAAATTCCTTATATTCGTCCTTGCACCACCACACAGCATCAGCATGGTATAACAACATCAACATGCCACTAATTCCTTTTTCTTCACATGCTGTCCAGGTGTTTGTCCAAGCTATGTCTCAGTTCCATGTCAGAAAGAGATCCTGGCATGCATCTCGTGCCTCTGTCCACTGACTTTGTGCTGGTAAGAAAGCCAACAGGCCACAAAATGCCTGCCAGAAGATGCTGGCCAGAAAGGAACCATGAAACTTCCCAGCCTAGCTCCTGGATGTCCCAGGACCCAGGGTCATGCCACAGAGAGCCGCTGCCCCACAGTTACTATTGTAATCAGAGTGCCAAAATAACTGATCCACCCTCACCTAGGAAACCTGCAGCATTTTGAGGTCTCTGATCACATATTCCAAGACTTAAGCCAGAGCTCTAGCTACTTTTCTGTCATTCACATGGGTAGAGCTGCTACGCAGGACACGTGCTATGCCATAGTCCCTGAATGCATTTCTTTTCACTGCAGGAAGGCAGTTCAGCAGCAGATCTTGGAGTTCTCAGGCAGCCCTGGAGAGTTGCACAGTACCGGCTACCAAGAGATGCTCAGTTGTTCCACTTTTAAGTGTCCTTGTGCCCATTATAACATTGTAACAAAAATAACCAGAAGCGGGTATGTGTTCCCAGCAGGCATCAGTGATTCATAGCAAACTGTAAAAACCGATGCATGACATAGATAAAGGCATTTGAAGCCCCAAGACACAATTCTGGTGTGTGTATGCACCCTGGAATACGTCACCAGAAAACAGAGGATTGCAAAAGCTTATCTCCCATAGTGTGCGACTAACTCAGTGGGACAGGTCACATTTATAAACAGCCAGATACTGTCCTTCTCCTGTGGAGAAACTTAAAGGAGAGATCAGAAAGGTAGAAAAGCTCTGGGAAGCAGTCTCGACAAAGTTCTCCAAAGCTTTTCTACAAGGAATATGGGACAGGTTAAATTGTGGTACCCAGGGCATTGTAGAAACAGGAGGATGTTAGCTCTCTCCCCTGGAGACCTGCGTCTCCCTTGGGGAAAGGAATGTTTGGTTTTCTGTGGGTTTTGTTTGTCTGTTTGATTTTTTGTTGTTTTTTTTTTNGAGACAAGGATTGACTAGATTTTGTCCCTGTTCTCCAGGGTAACCTGGACACAGAAAGTTACACTACAGGGACAAGCTGGACGAAAGAGGTTAGCAAATGTGCCACGCAGGAGGAATAAAGGAGCCAATGGGATGTTTTTAGACATGAGAGCTGCTATGCAATTTCAGACCTACAACTGATACCGACTGGTTTCAGGCGAACGCTCTTGTTTACAAAACTGAGAAACTAAGCCACCAAAGTTATTTCTTTCCAATTTAACCACAGGAGTGTTAGACTAAACTAGCATAGTTCTGGCAAGTCTGAGGAATAGGGGAACCAGTGAAAATTGTAGCTGCTGCTTGAAAGTGGGAGGCAGTACCAGTCCGGGACATGAACATGCACACCAGGAAAACTGGCCGTGAGTCTCCAGGTGATCCTTATTCACCTACAAGTTCTTTTTACCTTGGTTTTGCTGTCTGTCAGGATGGGAAAGTGACATTGACCCTCTTTTGGAAAGTGATGTGACAAGCACTAAGAATTAGATTGTTAGACAGCTGTGGGAAGCATTGTGAGATCTCTTGGAATTACAGATACAGAAACAAGGAAAGATTCTGTCAGCTGGATACAAGGACTAAAAAAAAGACATCCTGACATGCTATTGCTGCTGAAGTAACCTCCCCAGAGAGGTCTGGCGAGGGCACTTCTCAGTGCCCACTCTTTATCTGAACTCCTCCACATGCCTCAATCCTAATCCAGCACAGCAGAGACTCATCCTATTGTGTTAAAATCAAATGTACTTACAGGTAAATGTCACTCTGCCATAAAAAGAAAGGAAACCACTTAACTTTCTCTTTCTTTGTCTACCTCCCTCCATAACAGTTCTTGTCAATTTACATTATTCACGACTAGCAGAGCTAACTTAAAATGTATCTTTCAATAGAATATAATACAAACAGTTTTCTGTGTGGGCAGGGTAAAACAAAATAATAATTACAATACAAGATGATAGTGCTTATAACGAACTATTATTTCCATAAAAAGATTTTTGTGGCAGGAATACATACTCCGGCAACAACAAGAAATACTGAGAAAGAAAAACATCTCTGCTGGCATATTTGATTCTATCAATGACACTGATGGTTTCATTGTCTAAATAAACATTGTGTGTAGATAAGGTATGACCTGCAAAGTAAATCCTTAGATTGACAGGATAAAGCAAATCAACTTTCTTCTGTCTTTATGCCTCCCACCAGATACATAAGCAGACTTCTCCCTATGTGGGCACTCCAACTGCAAGCATCTGTCAGGATCATCTATTCTTGTAGCCTGGGTTTGGTAGTTTATGATAATCTGACAAAATTGCATCAGTCCATTTCAGAAGCTTTTTCCTCTTTTTTTTTTCAGCAATATGAGTACTTAATATTTTTTCTTTAAAAGAACGTTAGACCTAGGCAGGTTGATTTTGTGATTTAGGATAATGAACTGCATTGTGTGTGTGTGTGTGTATACATCACATGTATGCAATTTAGTTAGAATGATGGAATCATAGAATGGCTTGGGTTGATAGGGACGTTAAAGATCACCCAGTCCCACCCACCAGCCATAGGCAGGGATGCCACCCACTAGACCAGGTTGGCCAGGGCCCCGTCCAACCTGGCCTTGAGCACCTCCAAGGATGGGACATCCACAGCTTCTCTTGGCAGCCTGGTCTGGTGCCTCACCATGTAATGTAAAAAAGTAGCAATGTAGCCACCCCATCTTAAATCAATGAATGGAAAACCTAAAGTGCAGATTTTTCTGCTTTCTAGCTGAGCTTCTGCTAGCTTCTGCTAGCTTTTCTGGTAGATTTTTTTCTACTTTAAAAGTGAAGTAGTACTGTTTGATTAAGGTATATCAGACCCAAAAAGCTGTGTGAAACACTAAGAGGATATACAAGAGTATCTAACAAGTTAATTCAGGCTAACTCTACTGTCCAGAGCCAGAGCAATATTAAGATGATAGAACTGGCATAAAATAGCTAAAGCAAAATCCTACCATAACTCACAAGCTCTACGTGAATCCAAAAGACAGCTGACTGAAGCCAGAAGATAAGATGACAGGGATATATTCTCTTACAGCCTTAAGCAGCTTGCCCCACAGATCACAGTCCACGCAATGACAAACTGCAAAGAAAAGCTGTTAGTTAAGAAAAAAAAAATCACCTGTGGAAGTGATGGGATTGTGTTGCACTTTGTGAAAAATAATAACTTATGACATCATGTATGTACCTCCAGCCTCTCTGAAAGCACTGCTGTTAAGGCTTTTTGTTAATATTCTTGTGCTGGAATGTTACTATAGTGTCCTGATGAACCCCTGTTTATATATCTTCCCCAGGACTATGGTGACCTTTTCTGCAGGGTGGAAATGCTTTCAGAAACTATTAATCTCTCCTCTGGGGTGGGTGGAGAGGACCCGTGGAGAGAAAGGCTCCCGCAGTCTTCCTCATCCTTGTCAACAAAGATCAGAGCCAGGAACTAGGTTTCTTGTTTGGCAATGTACAGCAATAAGCACAAAGCTATTACAGAGCAGGGCTCTGTAAAGATGAAGGGCTGAGAAACATGAAATGGAAAAGCAACGCTGCTCAGTAAATATTGATAGATGTTCCCTGTACTCCCTCTACCTCTGTTGCACAGCGATCCCCTTCACCACTGCCTTTCACACTGTCACTCCACAGACTAGAACATTACTTCCCTTCACCTCCTGGCTGTTTAATTTAAAGCAGGTCTCTGCATTTGCTCGGAAAAGTGAAGAGGTGAGGGAGATGGTAGGAAACTTTCCACTCAAGACTTTCTGCTCAAGGACAGCAGCACAAATGTAACCCCAGTTTATTGCATGAAATGAGGTGAAAGGTTTTGTCAGTGTTGATCAGTGTTCATTTCACTAGTACTGATTGCCCATTTTGGTAGAAAGATCAAGGGCTGAATGCTGAATGGCAGGAAGACTAAGCTAACCCTTCTTCCCAGGAGATGATCATTGTGGGTCAGGCTTGAAGCATATTAGCCAGGTATTATAAGGGGAAGCAATGCTGAAAATCCTGCTGTGCCTGTTTGGCAGATAAATAAAGAATTTCAAGCTCTGGGGCAGACAGATCAGCAATAAATTCATATTAAGAAATGTCTGTGAGATTTGCTAACAAGACTTCAAGTACCTCGGGGCAGGGACCATGGCCTTTCATGTGTTTATAAAGCATGCAACTCAACAGAGCCCTGGTCCTGAACAGGGCACCGACGTGTTGCTACAGTACAGGTGAGAACTGTACAACAGTTCTGTGGGCATACAGGTGCAAAAGAGGAACAGTATGAGTTCAACAGTACGGCCTTCAAGCAGGTTTCAGTGCTAAATGTTCTATTCATTTTCCTCTCCCTCTTCTACCAAGCAAGGCAGCCTCTCCCCAGAGATAGCCAGAGAGGGGTGTTAAAAGTCCTGGAAGATAGCCACGGGTTGAGTTTAGGTCAGGCTGCCGTGAACTCCAGAGTGAGTCCAGGTCCTGCTTTGCCACAGATTTGTTTCTCAACCAAAGGGAAAGAAGTTGGGATGGGATTCTCTGAAAATGTCTACATAACTTAAGAGCAAGAGAAGTGACTGGATCCTGGTGTGCTCCTAAGTCTCTTGCTCTTAAAGCAGTGTTTCCTGGCTCTGAACAACATCCACAAAACTGAAATGAAAATTCAGCATAGAAAGGTGTGAGGTTGAATTTGATGACTTTTGCAAAGCACTGACGTGAATGCTGAGTGTCACTCTGTCATAGCAAGGTGGGAGGTGAAGGAACAAGGTTCTCTCACTGGATTGCTTTCAGCCAGCCACCTATGCTTTTGCCATGCAAAGTTGAGGTACAACTCCCCACTCTGCTACCCCTCCCTATTATAATGCCATCCGAGCTTCTGCCATCTTCTCTCTTTCAAATTAAGCAGGTTTGAATGTGAAAACTTCCCTTGGATGGGACATTCATGGAACTGTTTTGGGTTGGGCAAGATTTGAGTGCAGGATGCTGCTGCATACAAGAAAGGAAGCAGAGGAACACTTTACTGCTTAGAGCTTGTATGGACAGCAGATTTATCCTGGCTTCAGGAGGTCCTGCTTTCTCTGCCCCCTCTCCATCATAATTAGACACATCAAAGAGCTGATCTGTCATCTGAAATGGCAAGATGCCTAATATTCATATTAGAAGGAGTCAAGCCTCAAGCGAACAAAGATCAAGAACATGATGGTGAATGTGAGGGGGGAGATTGAAAGTCTGTCTGTGGACCCCAAGGAAGCTAAAATGATGGAAAGTGTACAAGCAAAGA
Source organism: Anseranas semipalmata (assembly GCA_013399115.1). Lineage (NCBI taxonomy): Eukaryota > Metazoa > Chordata > Aves > Anseriformes > Anseranatidae > Anseranas > Anseranas semipalmata. The sequence goes on from VXAA01000712.1 coordinate 1,621,485, forward strand.
AGAAAAGGCAATCAACCTTCCGATTAAAATCCCCAAGGATGAGAGTTTTGTCTGTGTTTGTATTAATCAAGGATAAGAAATCAGACAACTCAATGAGACTGGAGAAATTGTACTGAGAAGCAAAGGACAGGGAAGAGCTGGGGGTCACAGGGGGATGGGCACGCACAGGAAGAAGGAAAACAATGACTAAAAATTTAACTACAAGGTGCTTAAAGGAAATAAAAATCTCCCCAGGTGCCGGGAGTGTTCTAAAGGCAAGACTGGCTTTACTCACCCCTCGACCTAAACAGCAGGCTTTCTTCAAAGTGGAGACCTACTCAAATATGCTTATGCAAAGAGGTTTTAAAGCTTTTATTGACGGCACTTAACAACTATGGCTTTCCTGTACCTCAGCTCGCCTAAGGTGAACATTGCATAGGTTTAAATTCTTCCTCTGGCCAGGGTTACTGTCCCTCAGTTCAGGAACATGCTGGGCGTGAGCATGGGTGCAGCGGAGGGAAGGATTCTTGCTCACTTCCGTAGCTTTGAATCAGGAATTCTGCTGCAGTCCCTACCTCTTGCACCCACAAGGAGCAGATCTCAGTCAAGCCCATACTGATTAGCCTAAGGCAATAGATGGTGTCAGTGTCAGAGCCAGGATTAAAACTCCAGTGGTTTTTGGCTGCCAGTCTGATGCTCGAATCACTAGACCACACCTCTCATTATAAAATAATTGTCTGATTTTCCCTTTGAAATCAAAGCTGTTTACAATTATATGGGAGAGAGCTAGAAAATGCAATCTGGGATGGTTCTGTTTAAAAGCATTTATTTGCACCTTTTTATGTAAAATTTCAGCTTAAACCAGCCCTGTGCATGAAGTTGTTAGGGGACTCTATTTAATCCCTTATTTTGCCTTCAATTTGACAACAGGATTCTTGTCCCTTTTGGAGGAACACTCTCCAGATTGAGATGAATTCACATATTTTTATCTTACTGAGAACTGCTGATTGTGATGAATGTGAAGTGTTATACTTTAAACACAACATAAATATCTACCACTAAATGAGTAGCTGAAGACTTTGGTTATGGCTATCTTATAAATTTATGAGTGTTGCACAGGACCGAGTTTTTTTCTGAAATAATTCAAGACAAGCCTATAACACCATAAAATATAAGTATTGAATATGTGTTTCTCAATGCATTAGGTAATTTTCTATGGTAAACTAATATTACTACTAATGAGACAGTAAATTTTTTAACAATTAAACACTTGTAAGTAGTACACTACTGAGTAGACTAACCTACTGAGTGCCGTCAACTTCCATAAAAATCCACAGAACTACTCCGGCATTTCAAGTTGTGCAAGTATCTAAATACTGACTGAATTAGGCCTTATTTAGCAACAGGATGGGACGCCACCTTTGGAGGGTTTTGACAGAGTTGCACTGAAACTTATTAACACTGAATATCTCTCTGCTTTCTTGTATGGAGTTTCAGGAGGTGTTGTTTTTTGTTTGTTTGTTTGTTTGTTTGTTTGTTTTTAGATACTTTGGGCCTAAGCTAGATGAGACTAACATCAGTGGGGGTCTTTCGCTTGAGTTTAAGGGGCTTTGGACTGGATCCTGGATACTTAAAGAGCTGTAGACAAGTCTGTATTGTAGTCAGACTTCATATCTAGATGGTAATGTACATTGCTCATGGTTATTATGAAAACGATTCCAATTAGAGATACCAGATGCCGTGATATGAGGTAAGCTAAAGAAGCTGTCTTTAGCTAAGGAATCATATCCAGACCTATCATTAACAAAACAAAACAAAAAGGCTGAAGCTGTTGATACTTAAGACTGCACATAAATATTAGTCACTAAAAACTGTGCAATGTTTTCCCTAATATTTTATAACTAAAACCAGCAAGAATCAGAAGATGTAAAAATGGTATTTTTAATATTGTTCTTCCTTCAGCTGAATTGCACATTTCATGGCATTTACTTTTTATAGACACATATTAGTTTATTAAGCTACCTATTTAACTAGCAAATCAACACTAAAAAGTATGTTCTGTGTGCAAAGCCATTGAGTTAACACTGTTCTTGGAACTCTGAAGTTCACTTCCCTGTGGAATTGGACTATAGACATACACAGGCAGTTTACGTTTTTATTATCTTTCAGTGACTCCACAGTCAATGTACTCGCTGACAAGTAGAAGTCTGGCTAAGGAAGCAGTGAGAAGAGGAAGGGTGAAAAGGAAGGGTAAATTTATCCCCAAATAGTCAAGATCTTGTGTATTTCTTTTTCTTCTTATGCCATGTCTGCGGGAACAAATGTTTTTTCAGGTTCAAATAGGGCTTGGGTGACATGTATATAGCCTCTTCTTCCTGGGTGGCGTATCACAAATGTGTTGACACCAATCATGATAACCACATTTTGTTTTAGTGTTAAGCGTAATGATAATGATGTAACCTTAGATAGCGCTGTATTGTAATTACACAGTTGTGCCAGTTATTACATAGTTGTACCACAGATCAGCTTCTTGATCAGATATGCCCAGGAGCTTCTTTTGCTTTACTCCTAATGTAGGAACAGAAAACTAGATCCCTAATTAACTTTGATTGAACCTTGATTAGATAAGGGAGTGGGGCCAGTAGGCACCAAGCGGGCGGGGAAGTCAGCCCATATGTAGATATGTTAAGTGTGTAGGCACCATCCTGACTAGTCATAGGAAAGAGAAAGGAAACTCCCTTTTCAGGAATTGATACCTCCCGACAAGCACAAAGGAATTGGCCCAGACTAGCCCTCAGAAATTCAAGAAACTTCTTACCTTCCCCATCCAGCATTGCCCCCACCCTATTAAGATGAGATTCTCAAGCAATTCACCTTGGGAACAGATAGATTTCTATCATTCTCTCCTGCCATCACATAAGGGAATTTCAGAGAGAATTTAGTACAAAACACAATTATTCCTCCTAAGTACTCATTTCTCACTCCTTTTTTTCAGCTAAAAGTGCTGAATTGTTAGTGCTCTACAAACAAAGTCCCTTTGGCCTCTCTGAACAATCTCATTGAATACATGATTTAATAATCGAGTGAATGAAGCCAGACTTGGTTAACTGTCTGGTGGACAGCTGAAACCTAAAAAGCAACAGATGTATCTGAATAGAACACAGTAATAATTTTGCTTATGAGACAGGAGATGCGCAGATGCCATCTCACTTTTCCAGAGCTGCACTGGCTCTACAATAGCCATTTTTTGGATCCAAATGTTGGTATATTTGGTAATGATACTGCCATAAAATGAAACTTCAGTGTACTAGAATATACATGATCCCTTTTTCAAGAATAGAATTGCACATTAAAACTCCACATTTTTGCTGACTGTATTCATTTTTCTAGGAATCACTAGTATCCCTTAAAATCCCTTTAGTATCCCTTAAAATCTAACTACTACTAATCTACTTTGAACAAATAAATCAGTAAAACTTGAGACACCCTTGAAAACCTTTCTTAATCAATTGAGAATGATTTTTTTCCCATGTGTTAAGCTGCCATATTGATTGCTAACCTGTTTTACAGAGTTCTTTTTACCTAAACTCATTACTGAGTGTGAAGACATTTAGGATCCTTGGCCACAGAATATTAGAAAAGTGCAAGTATTAGCTAAGAGTGCTCTCAGCTGACATAGCATTTTGTACCACCCTGAACATGGAAGAGAGTATCATAGAATCATAGAATGGCCTGGGTTGAAAAGGACCTTAAAGATCACCTAGTTTCAACCCCCCTGCTCTGGGCAGGGTTGCCAACTACTAAAGCAGGCTGCCCAGCGCCACATCCAGCCTGGCCTTGAATGCCTCCAGGGATGGGGCATCCACAACCTCTCTGGGCAACCTGTTCCAGTGCCTCACCACCCAAAGTATAAACCACTATTTTGCAGAAGCATTAACATCTGAGCCCTATTTTAACACAGCATATAATTACTGCTAAGTGAATATCGTATTGAATTCTAGGGCGATACTAAGCATTGTACCCTTTTGAAAGATTTTAAGTTATTTTAAGTCCTTTGGCCCAAATTGGGCTTATTGACTGTAAAGAGGAAATAAAATCTCAAAGAAAAGGTACTTGAGTAACTATTCCATAAATTGTCAGTACACCACTCTCTGTAGATGTTATCACACAGACTTTTCTAAGGCACTGAAATATTTTGTTGAATGTAATATCCAACTTTCAGTCATTCAGACTTTAATTCTATCCAGACAAGACTTTTTTTCCTATAGGGGCAGTGGACATACCCCTCAAAGACAAACATTTACATACCAAGTATCGGGTTTCAAAGTTCTTTGATATATTAATTATCTGTTTGTTGGAGAAAAGTATGGCACGGTGGTTGGGCACTGGAACAGGGTCCTCGGGGAGATGGTCATGGCAGCAAGCCTGTGGGAGTTCAAGAAGTGTTTTGACAGCACTCTCAGACACATGGTCTGATTTTTGGGTGGTCCTGTGTGGAGCCAGGAGCTGGACTTGATGATGCTTGTGGGTCCCTTCCAATTCAGGATATTCTGTGATTCTACGATTTTATGATTCTGTATTCTATGGCAAGAATTTTCTTCAAAAATGGGGAAAATGTGCTTATTTCACTTTTGCAGAAGTTAGAAATGGCTGAAGTATTCAATTTTGCATACATAACTGTATAAGTATGGATGCACAAATATGGATAGAAACTCAATGCAGAGAGCTTGCCTGCAAGAGACAGCTTTTCAGAAGTGAATGAGTGAACTATATGGAACCTGTCTGCAGGTACAGCTGTGGACAGTCCTATCAACTTGTTATCATCTAGGTGAGGGAGTCTCAACATTTCCTAAACTCTGACACCTTCGTTGCTTCCTAGCTTGCCTTTTCCCTTCCAGCACCTTCTTGAAGTACAGGACAGATCACCCAAACCTGAAAGTTTATCTCAAGCTTCATTCAAACTTTGAAAGGAACTGAATCAGCAACTTTGCTGATTGAGCAAAGTACCAAGCACATGCTTAGCTTTGAGCTGGTGAGCAGCCTGCTGATAGAAATACCTGGAAGTTTAAATGCAGAATATGCTTCCACGTTTTGCTGGATCACAGGCAGTATCATCAGAATTGAGCCACCTTTGTGATTTTCCCAGTTTCAGAGCAAGGGAGATAATAGTGACGTAGCAGGAAAAGCATCCCATAGACCACTTAGGACTTCGTAATAGCCACAGAGACTCCAGTGCAAATAAACTATCTGATTATACTGATTTGGTTTCTGCTGAGTAGGACCTTAAGAGTGTGAGGCTGAGATAACCAGCTCAGCCCCAGCGGAGAGCTTGGCTCTACATTTGTCCCTCTCCAGTCATATTCATTTTGCACAGAACAAACAGCTTAGCAGTTTTGCCTGCTTTACAACCAGCAGCATAGTGACAGAAAGCTGTAATAAATGGTGGAGAGAATGTGGCTGATCTGTGCTTCCTGCATTTGAACCTCTGAAAAAAATTATGTTTCATTTAGAGCTCTGAGGAAGGACTGTGTGTGTAAGTACAATGCTGGCTTTTTTTCTTTGCCATGGCCTGGAATTCCTTTGCCAGGATTGGCTTCTCTTTCTCCCTTAACAAATCATCACAATTTCGGCAAGCACTTCATTGACTGCCAATGCTGTGCTACCAATAATTTACTAGAATTGAGAAATTGTGCTTTCATTCTGCACAGCTAAATTATCTCCTGCGTGCCTGGATTTGTTCAGTTCTGGATTACGTACGAGAGGCTCAATCCTACCCTGATACTGGGCACTGTCTCTAGGCTTTTAAGAGTATGAGCACTCCCAAGGATTTCAAAGTTAAGATAGTGGATGAATATTTTGGTTCAGCTGGGGACACTCTGCTGTGCATCTTGGAAAGGAATTAGGGGCTTGCACGAACACTGTAAATTAGAAAGCAAAAGCACTTGTTCACAGTTTATCATATCTTTAAGGCTTATGTGCAATTTTATGATTTCTGATACGTCAGCACCAAAGAGCACCTTCTGCAGGATGCTGCACCAACACAGATTACAAATGGTCCCTACTTAAGCAGTTGGCAAAGTTAATATAAAACAAGATGTGACAGATGCAGAAAGATGGGTGCAAGAGCACAAAATAAAAATGAGATAGCAGCTGGCCTATGCAGGACTGCAGTGATGCCTTCTTCTAGGAATCTTTTTTGGGGGTGAATTGTATGTACAGTGAGGAGACATTGCATAAAGCTGAAATGAAATTTCTCATATTAGCCTTAGATCTTAGACTCAAACTTGTATTAACCTGGGAAATAATATAAATGCCATTAGAAAGCCTATTCTTGTAACATTTCTGACCCACTTCAGACTCCTTCTGGTAATCTGGGAAGGGACCTTTGTTCCCATGGCAGCCCATAATTTCCTGACTGAAACAGCTCAGCTGAGCTCTGAATGACACAGTCAGACATTTGGATGCTTATCTTGCTTCCAAGTGTTCTGAGGTTCCTCATTTCTCACTTATTGCACAATGCCCCGATCTCACTGGGAAGGTGAGAACTGGATCAGAAAGAAATATAATTGCTTTTTTTTATTAGCTTATGATACAGTCCCGCCCTTCTGTGTTGCCAGCTTACCCAGTTATTCACAAATGATGATATACATACAGTGAATTATATAATTATCAGCCTATAATTACAGGTATATAGATATATACATCCCCCTGGAGGAGAGCTGGGCTTGGCACATACCTGCTTGCACCTCTGGGTCTTTAGGGAATTCATGCCCATTTTAAGTAGAAGATTATTTATTTATCAAATGCTTGAGACATTTTATGAAAAATGAACCCAAAAGAATCCTTTGATTCTTTTTAATAATGTTCATAAAGTATGTAACTGAACAAATCCAGGCATGCAGGAGCAAACTCACTTGTGCAGAGTGAAAGCAGAGAAGTTTCTCAATAGTAGTAAATTATCGGTAGCACAGCATTGGCAGTCAATGAAGAGTTTGCAGGAGCCATGCTGATTTGTTGAGGGAAGAGAAGATGCCAGTCTTGGCACAGCGATCAGAAGCTAACATTGAGAAAGAGGAGTCAGTGCAGTATTTCTATAGACACCTTTTTGAAAGCATTAGACAAGAATTAGTTTATCTTACGATGATGCTTTAATGCTGTAACCATAGATAAACCCTATTGCCTTCCCACTCTGTTTCAATGCCTCATTTTGTCATTGGGGCAGATAGTGATTCTCAGCTGATATAAATCAGCAAAGCTCCACTGATTTTTAACAAAGCTGTGCCAGCTTCTGCTAGCTGAGGGTCTGCCTAGATGTTTCTCTACTTGTAAAGCAAAGAATCCAGCAGGCAAAGCTGATGTAAGTTGGATATTTTTCTTGGCTTGTTTTCCTTTGTTCTGTCTTTCAAATGCTGCTCTCATTCATAACTGCTTGGGTGCTTTCAAGCCTGTGTATGAGAGTTATGGAGCTTAATCTGGCTCCTACAATGGTGCAAATCTGGGGTAGCTCTATTTAAATCAAAAGCATTACTCAGAGGTATTGCACTGCTGTAAAAGCAGCATACTTGTATATAGCAACTGATCTGTAAATCTCACAATGTGCCCAGTATCTTTCCAAGAGTTTATTTGCAAACAAACAAACAAAAAGAAGCATTGTGGCTGAACAGACCTGATTCCAGCCCAGACTGAGCCTCTGCCAGAAATAAACTGTAGACACTTGCTAATTACAATTTGTGGCCAGCTTACAAAGTTCAGTAAAGGCAAAAACTACCCCATTCAGATCCTCTTTCCCAGTTTGATGACATCATTCACATCATTATGTTGTGATATGCCAGATGGGAAAATTTGAGGTGGGGATGAAGTGAAAATCCCGGTTACACCTTTTCTCCAGGCTATCTGCCTCTCCATCATTTTCCAACATCACAGAGAGTCTCAGACAGTTTGACTCTGCCATCCCAGCTGGTTTGGACCAAAGAGATAAATGCTCAACCATTAAGAATCAATACATGTTCCCACTGATGTGACGGGTTATGCTGCACATAGCTAACCTTAATGTAATTAGTTTATTTAAGCCCACTCGTATATTTAAATAGAAAGTGAAAGTAATGGTATAAACTCTGTAATTTCTATTCCTTGGGAGGAAAAAAAAAAAACAGCCCTGCATCAAATGCTTATTGAAACTGAAACATATGTATTAACATATGGCAGAATTTCACTTACTGTATGTTTTAGTGCAGAGCTGATGAGGAAGGCATCTGTGCTGAGAGCATCTGAATGGAGGCTCAGATAATGAGCAGAGCTCAAAAAATACACTCTGAAAGGTTGGGATGTGTCAAAGTGCCCTGCAGTTGATTTGTGTCAGAGCCAAAAGAATATACTTAAGCTTCCATGCAGGTACATTGCTGTGCTTTGCTTTTTGCGCTGAGACCCCTTTGAGTCTTCGTGTGCTACTTTGGGCACCTGCTTTGGAAGTTCTGGCCAAATTTTAAACCCCTGAGGAAAATGGTTTCACACCAGAAATGCTGACACAACATCTACTTGGAGCTTAGGCAAGTGCAGTTATAGTATTGCCATTTAACAAAGAAAAGAATATTAGAGAAGATCTTAAACATCGAGCCCAAATCCAGATCTAGATTTGAGATTCTCTTAAGGACAGCAGCTCTTTGGAGCTGAGATTTTGGTTTTGCGCTTTCTGCAGACATGCGGACTAGTATAGTTGTAAGCATAATCTCTGACTTCAAACAAGAGACATCAAGAAACAAGAGCAAGCTTTCTCTGTGGAGATTCTCATCCCAGTCACGCAAACTTATAAGGCTTATATAAAGGAAGGTCTTTGGGTTCTGAGATGAACCCCTGACTACCGTGAATATTAACCATTTCTCCTGCACACAGTGATGTGGCGTTTCGGTAAGCTGTGTAAAGACTCTCTGAGGCTCTTGCTGCCAAGTACTAATATTACTAATGGGCACTACAAAGCCACATTGTTCTGCACCTATTGACTGGAAGCAAGATATGTGGATACCAGGTGTAATTACTTTACTGCCTTAAGGATAGAAGTCTTTCTTTCTGATTTGACCACAGTTGAACATCTGCATCGCTCAACCACGGTTTACCTGGCACCTGGGAGATGCTTTCAAAGCACCCAGCTACTGCCTGGGACCCAGAAGAAAGTTTACCACCTACTTACAAAGCCTCATTTTGAAGTACTATGCCTCTTGTAAAAGCAAGGAATCTTAATCTCCTTCAGAGCATGGGCCACGTGTTGAAGGTGTGAACTGCTTGTGCACCATTGTATAAAATCGTGGCTTTTCATATGAAACTGTACTCTGGAGATAATTCCTTCTCCATGAAGAAGTGATTATTGAGACTAAGGAAAAGTATTTAACACAGGTACATTGCTTTTCATGGAAATAAAATAAGTTGGGACTGCTCGAACTGTCTGTTTCCCAGAAGCACCAAAGAGTGATGCAGGGAAGGCATCGCTGGGTACGAATCAAGATTCTCTTTACTGAGAAGGTCCAAATCTGTCATATTTCCGTTACTAGCTGTCCTGAGGAAACTTTTGGAGGTCTCAGCCTAGTCCCTGTACTACAGGCTGCACCCATAGAATGGAGTGGGTTCTGCCATGACGAGATTTCAGTTTGTCTTCCTAGAATACAAATATTTTTTCATATATTTATTGAACTCCACCCAGTTACAAGTTTATCCTTCACAGGAAGGACAGGTTGTATAATTAGGGGCAAAACAAACTACATACAAAGGGATGCCTCAGTTCTGCAGGGTAAACGCTGACGTGCAAATGCCCTGGCTGGAAGTATAAGCATGCTGAACTCTCCTTCGGCTGTCGAAGACGGCATTACTCCTCCTCCTCCGCTCAGGCTCAGCGCGGGAGGTTACCTCCCACAGTATAATAGGCAGGAGATACCTGCCTGCATCTCCACTGCTTCGAGACAAAATCAAGGCAAGTAATTTCAGCTCTTTGAAGGTAGGTTTGTGCTAAGGACCCAGATTTTATGTTGAAGTGGCTGACGCTAATATTATCTGGGGGATAAGGGGTAGCCTTTGGCAGCAGACAGCTGAAAGTTCTGTCATCTTCAGCCAGTGTAGGAAGATTTTCCAAAGCTTGTCTGTTAGCACCTTGAAAAAGTCCCCAACTTAAATCCGCCTTGATTGAGGAAAAAGGCAAAAGAGATTATGTATGCACACAAGCATATAAAAACATACTTAATTGTCTGTTCAGGTATCTAAATAACATTGGGAATCGAGGCTCGGTGTTTTGCTCTAAGTGAGGCAGAAAGACTTGGCGCAGGCCTGGATGCTGAGCTTGGATCTCCTGGGTCCCAGCCCACCATTTCAATCACAAGACTATTAGTCTTTCTGAGTATGGATTTGTCTATCCCCTATGTCTTTTCCATCATCTCTAAACTTGAGTGACTCCTATGACTAATGTGATTGTAAGTCATAAAACATTAAGTTATGACACAATCAAATCAAAGCCAAGAAATTCATAGTTAGGGTGTAGGCTACATTCTTAACTCAAAACCAGAAAAGCAGCATTACAGGGTAAACAAAAGGATGAAGTGTCAGCCCTCATTTTTCATTTTTGGGCTCTTATCAGTTTGTATCAATTTAAGCCTTTTTTAAATATGTAATTTCTTTGACTTATTTTTTTTCCCTCTAGGAACTGAAAATTATTCTGCTTTGAGGTCTGGAACCTGCCATATAATAAACACTACTTAATTGGGACATGCTTAATAGGGATGGCCACTTTAATGGGACATCTCCTAGGGAACCTATTTATGTTAATGAGACTGAATGACAATGACTGTTTCTTAAGTGGGGCAACAAAAGGAAAAAAACCTCCACTTAACAGAGATGCACTCAGCTGTTACTAGTTTAAGTGTTTAATCAGGTGTTAAATAAGTCTAAAATTCTGAGCTTCTATCTTTTAATTCAAAAATGGGGAATTAAAATGTACCTCATGATGAAATGTGGTGTTGGTGTTTATATAGTAGCATTTAGTACAAAGAAAGGGCCAGGCTGTTCTCAATGATGCCAAACATAGAGGTTCTCTTCTCCAAAGGGCTTAAATAACTCTTCTCCAAGCATGGAACTACCTGTAGATTGAATTTGTTCAGACTCATTGCAAGAGCTGGAAATAAAACCCATCTATCCTAATTCTCAATCCTATATTTTACCCTCTTCCCTCAACTCTTTCCACTTCCATATTTAGGACAGTAAGATGGAAGCAATAAAATACAAATAGGAAAGCTTTTTAAATCTAAACGATCCTTTCTCAGAGTGTCTAAAACCCCTAAGAAAAGATGTCTGAAGACTTCCAGGAGCTTCCAGAAACCTGTAAGCCATTTAGAAGGTTATTCTCCTCTTGAAGATCTTTCATGTTCTGTGGTTTCCTCTGAAAATATGTATCCTCGTTTCAGGAGTGAACAGGAGACCACGTTAAGAAGTTGTCTTAAAAACAAAAATCCCATCTTAGATGACAGCTACATAAATTTGGGGACTCTCCCAGGCAAACCAAGACATCTGATTATGCCATTGTATCCTGTTTGGCAAAGGAGAGAGTGAAGGAAAGTGATAGACATGAGGGGCAGATGGAGTTTGCCTAATGTGTCTGTTCTTTTCTTCGCTGCCTTTTCAATTTAAGAATGTAGCAAAATAGCAGCTGCTCATAATTTCATGAATCAAGAAGTATGTAAATTTCAGCTACAAAATTTGTTGCATAGTTAGACACACACACACACACATACAAAGAAGAAGGAAAAAAGGAAAAAGATCTTGCTTGCATCTACAACTTTCTTAATCTTGCATGCAAATTTAGCATTCAGGCCTGGTTCTCCTTGTTTCAGTGCAAACCAAGAGCAGTTCAATCAATTTCGTTGTTGTCAAGTAGGGCAAATGCTGTGGGATAATGCTGCTTTAAGGGTTCAGCTATGCCCTAACGCCTGCATTGAAGGTGAGCCTGGCATGAAAGGATCCTTTCATGCCCCTGAGCCACCAGAGGGTCTTTGTGCCCCACCTCTGCTTCTAGGCTGCAGATGGAGGTAAGGAGGAAAGGTGTCGTGATGGGAATGTTTTCATGAGCAGGAAAGCTGCAGTGGTGAACAGCTACCTGGGGATGCTGACAACCACTTCACATTGAAATGGAAATCGCACTCCTCGTATTTCAATCCCTAGCAGTCTCTGAATTAAAAGATGGAAAAAGTGACTTGAAATGTATCATCCAAATGCATGAAACACTGCTCAGAAAGAGCTGGGGATCTGGGCCTCCATATACTATACAGCTGGTTCTAGTTTTCAGACAAGATTTACTAAACACATGTAAACCGTGCATATCTGTTTGAATACTTTTTGTGCAAATAACTTCCTCTGTGGTCAAGCTGTTCCTTTCAGATCCAGGCTACAGATTTGTGCTTTATGCTCACCACTTTTTTACCCTTGGATTTCCACCAGTATCAGTTCACACTCAGAGTATGAAACTGTGAAGAAGGAAGCTGAGTTTGGCAGCAAGTCGGGATAATTTACAATGCAAAACACGGAGCAAACTCCTGATAAAGGGCAGAAATCATCCCTGGCTTAGCTCCATCCAAGTCAGTGGGCCAGATCCCGAGCAGCCATAAACAGACACAATACTACATATTTCATGGGAGCTGCAACCGCTTGTATCATTTGGCCCAACAGCCTCTTACACAGAGCAATAGGTTACTGATTCTGGTGGGATTTCTCCTGATTTATACCCCTGAGTGAGCAAGCAGAGCATTGGTCTGTCTTCACCAATTAAAACTGCCCCACAATTATATCTGCTGAGCGTCATGAATTCAAACTTTAAACACAAAGCAACAGCTGAAGCTGAATATAAAGAAGCAGGAGGGCAGAGTTTTATGATCAATGTTTTATTGGAATCATATAAAAAGGAAAAGCATTTCACATATTTCATGGAGGCATTTTATGTGCAAATTTAATATGAATCCTTTTCTTGTTAAACTCTTACATGATCTATGTACTTCAGTATATAAAACACAGTATAGGACAACTATGAACAAGTTTATTAAAACAGCTTAGGTTCCTGTTGACATCACCAACCACACAAGTGCTTGCTCAGGGTTGGTGTGATCTTATCAGTCTCTCCTTATATTTCAGGTTACCTACTTGTTCTTTTTCCCAATATATCTTTCATTGTTACATGAATTCAACTCATGGGCAGATCTCTAAGATAAATCTGCTTGTCTGTTTTGGGAATATAGCTCTAGTTCTAATTTTGCAGACTTCGTTCAGGCAATACTCCCTTTGACTTCAGGGATTTTTGCCTGAGTAATCCTTTCAGAATTGGACTCTCCATGATTTTCATTTACTTAACAACTTGGCATTACATCTGTAAAATATTAGCCCAGTAATGTAAAATATCAAATTAGATTTATGCATTAATCTAATCTATATATGAAGCTTGATAGTTCTGTTACACTGCATTATTGCAATTCCAGGCATTCTGTGTCACTTCAGATTTATAATGGTGATGTAAGAGAAATAAAAAGTGGGGTTTATAGATCAAATTCGGTAACCCACGTATCATGGAATCATAGAATATCCTGAGTTGGAAGGGACCCACAAAGATCATCAAGTCCAACTCCTGGCTCCGCATGGAACTACCTAAAAATTAAACCATATGTCTGAGAAAGTCCAAAATTTAAAATAAATTCCCATTTTCAGGGAAACCAGGTAAAAGTTTCTCTCTCAATCACAAATGAAGGAGAGCACACAAAAAATGCTAATTAGAACTAATCAGCAACAAGTTATTTAAAAAGAATAAAAGGTCAAAATAACTATCTGAACTGCAATGCATTCCCTAAAAATCCTTGGAAAAGACAAATAAGCAGTTATTTCTTTTCTGTGTGACAGTTGCAGTCTGAAAAGTAGAAAAAATTACTCTTTCATACATGTTCATAAACTGCATTTATAAACATTTCACATAATGAAATTATATTTGTTTCCTCCAGGTTGGCTGCCCTTGAACATTCTTCTCCTTCTTGCAGTTTTAAATTTTTTAAATATAATCCTTCCGTGAAGACAGGTCTTATGCATACAGCCCTGATTCAGCAGCCAGCCCCACACAGCAGGGCATTTAAGAACATGTTAAACTAAAGTTTTGTATGTGCTTTGATACTATTAAAAACTGGATACTTGGAGACAACCCACCAATACGCTATTCTTACATCTTAAACCCATTTACCTCTTTTCTTTATGAATGCTTTCAATTTGTTTTACTCTTGTTGGGCCAAATCCAGCTTGTTATTTACAGAAAGAATACAACAAGATTAATAGGCTATGGTCTGCACTAGCCTACACCCATGGAAATTCATAGTGATCCCATCGATTCCCGTATAATTTCTTTGGATTCATAACAGGTTAAAGCCCCAATCCAGGATAATGCCAAGCAGATGCAAACACGGGCCAGGGTATAAATGTGGAGAATCATGACCTGAATAAGACTGGATCTGTTTATTCCAAAGGAGAAGGTAATGCTTAAATATATTAAAAAAAAAAAAAAAAGGACTTTAAGGATCTTTTTTTTTCCTGTTTGGTAATCTATCACCACCCAAACACCAAATAGGAAATGAAGCAATGCCAAGGAAAGAAAATCAATATATTTCCTACACGTTACTAAAGAAATACTAGACTGATACGCTATCCTGAGCACTCTGGTTCATTTTCAAGTGTACTGTTTAGCCTTATGGATATTCACCTTCTCAACAAATATAATGTACCTGCACAGAGACTCGTGCTGAGCTAGGTATCATGTCGTGCTTTCCATTTGCTTGGTTTTACGAGATCTGGTTGAGTGTTGCATAAAAATCAGAGCAGTCCATGGGCTGCTGTACCCGGCTCTGCAGCGGCTTCACGTGCGCTGTGTGCTGTGACGGGAACCCAGCGCGCTCTCCTCAAGGAGGTTATCCACACTGAAATGTTTCCTGTGGAACGCTGCATTGATTTGTGCCAGTATATGGCAGCTGCAGTGAACTTACGGCTTCCTCGAAGGGTTTCTATTTTCTCCCTTTCTGCGTTAATCCAGAATTACTGTTTCTCCTACCCTAGCATTCAGATCCAACAACCCCAAACACAGTTGTGTTTGCAGAAAATCACAGTTGTGCCAAGCAAGTCACAGTTGTGTTTCTAAGAAAAGATGTGCTTCCCAAAATGAAATCTCACACACGTTATTTGAAGAAAAACCACCTCGAACATCCTAAACATCCTGCGTTACGACGAAGGCAGCTTCCCAGCAAGTGCTGCAGCCCTTGCAGTGTGCCGGGATTGTTTTACACCGGCGCAGGAGGCGGATGAGTCTGTCTGTCTCAGTATCTCCCCATCTCCGCACACACCTGTCTCTCCGTCCCCGTACACCCGTCTGCCTCTCGTCTCCCGTCCCTGCGTGTTGCAACAGGGCCCAGGCGCGGGCGCCTCTCCCCTCGGCCCCCGCGTGCCGGAGCCGGCCGCACTGATGCGGGGCTGAGCCGGCACCTGCGGGGGACCCAGCGCGAGGGGTGCGACCACCTGGGCCACCCCCGGCAGGGTGGGGACGGGACGGGACAAGGGGAGCACAGAGCCCAGCTGGAGGAGGGGAGCAGAGGGATCTTCCCTTCTTCTCTCCCCAGCAAGAGGGAGCTGCCACGTGAAGCGTTTGTGACTGGAAAATGAAAGAAAAACTTTTTTTTTTTCTCTTTTCCTTTCCAAGATAGCATCAGCTTTACACTCACCTACTTTATGGGCCCTATCTGGAAGTGAATGAAAGGGAAGCTGGTAGGTGAGGGAGCACCCTCTGCACTGGCTTACGTTCGCATTTCCCTGTCTCCTTCTTGCAGTTTCCCTGTTCTGGACCCACGAGGTGCAAGCACCTCACAGTCACAAGATTTTTATCTCCTGGTGACCGCAAGCATTTTACAGAGTGGAGAAACTGAGGGACGATTCAGAGAATTGTTTCATGTCACGAAGAGACCTGTGACAGCAGCTGAGCACAGCTCCCAGCCCCAGCTACGGCCTCTAAGCCAGCTCTCCTGCCACGGGGGAGCGGCACAAAGCAGGCAGAATACAATCGGCCCAGCCGAGGTTCAGAAAACAGAAAGGGATTTAAAGTGATCGTGCTGGTTTCACCTTTTTATTCTTAAGTAATGTGTGAAATATTGGACCTGAAGGTTCTGCAGAAACATCTGGCAGAGGCAGAGCTAGCGGAGAGGCAGGGATGGGTGCAGAGGATCCCTGACTGAGCAGGGAGGGACTGGGAAGGGCAAGAGCCTCAAGTGAGGAACAGGCTGTACAGAGTGGGCGAGGAGATTCATGATAGGAATAGCAAGAGTTAAATACTGCAGGAAAAGATGTGCAAAACCTAACAGAAACCAGTAAGAGGTAAAAAATAAGTGAAAGGTTCCAAGTGAGAAAAAAGGTGGGAATTTTGCCTGGGAACATAACCTGCTAACTTGTCTCCCAACCCCTTGAAGGACGGAGGAGATAAATGCCCAGGTGAACAGAGCAGCCTCAGTCAGAGGACGGTGCCAGAGGGAGCGAGAGCCCTGCCCAGCCGGAGCAGGCACCTGTAGGCTCAATGCGCCTCCCACCCAGAATGTGGGGACCACCGCACTGGTTCAGAACACGAGCCCGTCCGGCTCAGTCTCGTCTTGGCCACTGACCGCAGGTGGATGTGGAGGGAAGAGCAGGCAGGTGGCTGTGGTACTTCGCCCCGGCACTTCCCAGCTCCCAGCCGTTTGCAGCTCAGGGAGTTCCCTGAGCCTGTACGCATCACTGTGTCCACATCATTGTGTCCACATTGCTGGCCAAATTTGCTGCAATTTATATGCTGCAAAAGCTCTGGCTACTACAACAGATATAAATCAGTGCAGAACTGGAGTCACTGACAATAATTGGGGAAAAAAAATTCTGTGATGTTAAGGAGGTATGAGTTTTGATCTTAATTTGAGCTAGATCTCCCAGCATCATAAATTACCTGTCTGCTTGGCTATCTCTATTCCTTGTCATCCCTGTGGAGTCTGACTATGCAATGGGCACAGGGTAACAAGGAGAGATGGAGCAAAGCTTACTTTGCTCTCAAATCCAGTTTCAGAGTAGCAGAATGACACGTTCACAGTGGAGAGGGACGGGATTTTGGAACGAGATCCTCTTTTTCATTGGGCACAGACACGTGGAGCCAGGCAGCCGTGGACAAGAAGCAGCTGAAGAAAATGCAAAGATGAGAGCCAGGAAAGTGAGGAGGGAATGGGCTGGACAAGGAGCAGGCAGGGGTACAGATAAGGCTCTGGAGAAAGTCTGTGACAGAAACTGATGTTTGGGAGTTAGTTTAAGTGAAAAAGATGAGAGGAAAATAACAGAATCAATGGAGAAGAGACTCAAAGTTACAGCCTTGCTGGGAGAAGCAGCATCGCAGTTCTCAGAGTCCTGGGCAAGGAAATTAGCTAGGCAAATTCGCTAAGGCAAATAGAAGCCTAAGTCCAGTGATTAGAACTGGACTCATAGTCCAAAATATCTTAATGAATGCAGACTGCTGCCCAGAGGAGCGGCCGTGACAATGAATCGTTTTGGACAAGTTTGGGGCCCTTGGAATAAAGGTCCATTTTCCTCAATGTTCTGGACGATGACATGTGAAGCATAACGAGACCAATTGCCACTGATGGCCCAATGCAAGTGGTAGAGCAACTGTGTTAATTAAACATCTGTATTAGTGACATTTTCTGACATGGTGACATTAATAGGAAACGAATTTTAATTAAATATTTGTCTGATTCCTAAAATGGTTCCTGTGTGGCTATATCTGGAAGAAAATGAAAAAGAAATCTGTACAACTTTCTTACAAATACTTTGGATGTGGCAAGCATGACTGAAGTAATTGTCATCGTTTTAGATTTGAACTTCAAATACACTGTACTTACTTTTTCAGTACTCTATTAGTGCATGTTGAAAGAAGTTAGCATTTACACAGATCAAATCTAACCTTAAGAACGCCTTCCTCAAATGAACACACGGCACCGATTTCTGCAAACATAATAATCCAAGGAAACTTCACTCTAACCGGCTTCTTGCCAGGGTGCACCAAAGTTTCCAGGATTCCATCTTACAAAGGTATGATTCGGCAGAAACACGAAGCAAATTACCACTTGCTCCGAGGAGCTCTTTACCCTGCAGGATCCTTGCAGAATCCAGCCCGAAGAAATACAGCACTTTCAGAAAACAGAGCTGTCAAGCAAGATTTCCTTGGGCTTGCTGCCACACAAAATGGCAAATAAGGGACCTGATCCTGCACTGAAGGCGACAGGAATTAAAGGTGCTCAGCATTTGTCTGCCGGCAGAGTTAAGGCTTCTCAGTACTCCCTAAAATCAGCCATACTGTTTATTCCTATTGAAAATTATACAGCTAAAAAGCTTTGGTATCTAGCCACAGTACTTTTATTTCAAATTGGCAATAATGTGACAAGATGTAACTCCTGCAAAAAGACTACAATAATGTTAAAAATATCATAAAATATTATTTATATCAGGATACATTTGCTACCCCATATGACAATCATTCATATTTCTTGACAGATATAAACCTCTGCTTAACACATTAGTATCATAAATATTACCAGATATAACACTGTAATTTAATACCTACCAAATGTATTTTAAAATATTACTCAATTTAAAACTTTGGATTTTAACCAGATGTGTTTCCAGAAAATGATTCAGGTCAGATGCTTTTTTCTTTTCCTTTTTCTGTGCGTGTGTGTTCAAAGTGGAGCATTACTATGTGATTTATTGTACTACGGCTGTGTGCCCCGAACCTAAAACAGCACCACGATACTTCATCCTCGAGGCTTACACACCTGCAGTCCAAACTAACAAGAGAAAACATCTACATGGCACGGCAGGAGTCTTTGAAATGTCTCTTTGCAGTTGCCTGGACACAGAACAGACTGGTAGAACAGGGAGGCAGCGGAGAAAGGGTGAAGACAGGAACTCCAGCCTCTTTCATCTAGAAAGGGGGGACCATGGAGAGATTAGAGGAGAGGATTTTGATTAGATCACTGGAATGTGAAATGATGCTTCCCAGGATTAAAATCCTATTTTAGAGCTACCAAACCGGTTACGTTGCTGGTCAGAATTCGGAGGCTCGCAGGGCTCCATCCCTGCAGACACCCGCCGTGCCTGACACCCTNAGGGGGGGGGACCCCGGCCGGGCACCCCCCCGCCCCGGGCCACCGAACCGCAGCCCCCATCGCCAGCCGTGGCCGCACGGTGCTTCTGGAGGCAGAGGGGCTTCCTTCCGCCAGGCATCGCCGGTGCCAGCCCCACGACGGCCGCACGTGCTGCGAGCGCGCAGCGTGCCCAGCCCAGCTCGGCAGGCGGAGGCCCGGCGTTTTCATGACCAAGTGCCATTAGTTTTATTCCCGGCACAGCCGACTAACAATTTGAAGGTCTGCAGTTGTCGGGTTGATCATTACGTGGGACTCATTAACATAAAACCCGCCATCGCAATTAGTATCTTTGTGAGCGGCAGCCTCAGCAAAAAGTGGAAATGGAGGCTGAAACGATGGTGCTCCTCCAAAGGAGGACAGCAGCATATTGGGAAATAGTCTGCAGCAATCGCTCTGCCGCTGCCGTAACTTCTCAAAAGACAGACAGAGCCATTTTCAGTAGTCAGCCCACTGACTTGAGTGAGCACTAAATTCACTCGATGATCAAATACAATTTGAGGAAAAATCTACAATCACTTACTTTCCCAGAGGAAGATATATTTATTTTCCTTTTACAGATGAAGTGCAAAACAGTGGCAGTAGCAGTGTTTGGAAAAACACAGTGCAGTTGCTGACTGCAGCGGGGACAGGTACAGACCTCGGTGTTGCCCATTTCCCAGCGAGGAAGCGGGGCATGGTTTGGGGGGGGCCGTATTCGCCGGCTGCTTGCGCGCACCGGTTTGTTTTGTTAAGAGATGCGCCCGGTGAAGCGCTCTGTGCTTTGCGGGAAGGGAACGAGGCAAAATTTTGTATTTACAGAAACGTTATCGTTTAGAACAAAATAAGTTATTTCATCCTTTTGATCGCCGTTTCTATGGATATCCTGCACGAAGCTGCGATCTGATTTTCCAACCTTCGTGCGAGCCGGCC